>OX063270.1:14767857-15387293 GCA_944039245.1 Nebria salina
GTGTGTGTGTGTGTGTTTGTGTATATTTTATTAATATATTAATTCCGTAATAAATGTTTCAATAAAAATTTATTCAGTCACGTTTAAAAAAAATACATTTTTTAAAATATACTTCGCATTATTCCTAACAAATGAATCATACTAAAATACATTTCACTAATACAAGATCTATGAGTATGAATAAAAAATCTATATATTAGAAATTTATTTACAAAACATTTATTTTCTGACCAGAAGCGATTTTATTGTTACATAAAGTAGCATCATATATATATCGCTATGTAAGAATATAATAAATAAGATAATGTGCATTCGCATAAACATAACTAGTTAAGAAAGTTGGCAGATTCATTAAAATGCCCAATGAATATAATTAGCATTGCACTTTTCCTCAATAAAAATATTTAAAACTACATAATAATTAATATTAATAGATAAGTGTGGTAATGATATATAAGTTAATATGTGGGTTTCCCTGTGTTTCTCAAGTAAAGCTAGCTTAATAATAACGTTTATAATGCTAATATAGGCCTAATATTTCATATTTAACATCAATTTATTTGTACAGTAGCAGATACTACAAAATCAATGCCGGCTATACACCTAGAAATGATAACACAATTACTTTTAATAGATGAATCTATATAGTATTATATTTGTGGTACTAAATAAATAACGTTTAAACAGCATCTGGTATCGGTTCCCATGTAAGCAATTGCAAACTAGTAGATTTACTCATCTCACTATTACCCCGGTGACTACTCGACGTGTTGCCGTAGGACGTGATCAACCGGGCTCCTTTCGATTTGATCGACCTCGTGTAGATCTTCAATACTTGGCAATTGCACGTTACCAACATCGCAACGAAAATCCCTTGCAACCCTTGTCCAACATTGAACGCGACCCAAGTAACTTCCGATTTGGCCAGTTTAGCGCAAGCACCCAACGCTATTACGACACCAAGCAGCAACGTTATCTAAACAGAATGAAATGAAAAAAGTTTTATTTTACTTCATTTCTTTTGCGTTTACTATTGTGGAGTGTTCAAAATACGTTTTATTACATTTACAATATACAGTCGAGTGGCCAGAGGGCTCTTAATGGTGCAGATATATCTTTACCTTTGTAAAAAGAAAAAGTTGTAAAGTTCGTTTTCGGCGCATTTTGTCTCGAGCACGTTTGTCGATTTGCATACTCGTTACGTAACGTGCGACGACAGCTGCCCGTACTAAGTAGGATAATGTTGCCAGAATTAGGATTGAAGATGGGACTAGAAGACCGTAAACGTACGCATTGTTATCTAGAAACCTAATTACACAAAGTACCCAGTTAGATATAATTTTTTTGACTATTACAACTCTATTCAGCGAGAAATATTATTGGATTTGAGCAGATTTGATTTATAAGATGCCTTTGTTTAAATACTTTTCGTCTCACCAGATAGAGCTAATCTTTTAATCAAATCATACCAGCAATTTGATTCTCCAAGACTTTTTGTATCCCAAAGTTTTCCAGCTTTGTCTCGATATTGGATGAATATACTAGCGCCTAGAAGAAGTCCAGGGAGTCCCCAAGCAAACAAGGAGTATCTATACACATAAATAGAACATAAATACTTGTATCGAAGTTCCATTAAATATTATTGCCATATCGTATCTTTTACGATAAAATGAACATAAAACGTACTTGATAAAATCTTTACATATCGTGGAATCTACTGCTGGCCGTAGATTCACATTGTTTTGAAACTGGCGATACATATGCCGCGTCATACAGAGCATCCAACATAGAACGTTGAGACGAATATATTGTAAGGAAAACGCCAACGCAATACATAATTCTGAATCCTACACAAGAACATAATTTAATTCATAACAGAGATAACATATAAAAAAATTAACTAATAAAGTTAGATAGTTCAAAATAATTTATTTACTATATTAAACATTACTAATAGTGTATAATGGATGAACAGCATCTGTAGTAAGATTAATTTCTATGAAATTGTGCACAAAATATTTTATATAAAATTAAAAAATATATTAGGTTGAAATTTAAAAATAATAAATCTCAATTTTAATTAAGCGGATTGAACAAATTACCTGCGTCAAAAAGCAACAAAAATGCGTTGAAATTGGCTGTTAAAAGTGGCCCGTCGCGTTTCATATCTTAATTAAAACAACGACTCCTGATAAACAAGAGATGCGGGCCCGAAACCACGCGGCTGTATAATAACACCGACAGAAGAATATTCATATTTTATAATCACTTGCTTCTAATTAAGTTCATTTAAGCGTGAAGTGAAAATGTTTTCGGAAATTTTACGTCAACTTTCTTCGGAACAAAACAAAATCAATTAAGTCAGGGTTAAGTTTGCTACAAATTGATATTAAAATAGCAATTATCTTGTATTAGTCTATATAATTTGATTTCGTTTATACGTTCATTTATTGATTGGGCTTAGTCATTTTGAACTAATTATTATAAATTAGCTTTATATGAATATAATAATAATAATATAAGTAATCTTAAAAATAAATTTATTCAAATTTTGGAAGAAACATTTCTACATGAATTTTTTGATAAACCGAACTTTTCAAATCTAAACATTACTTAAGCAAGCTAACTGAATCGATTAATATGTTGGATTTGGATATGTTATTTTCGAATATTAATATGTTTGTTTTCAGTTAGTAACTAGAATGTTTTTATGATTTTCTTTTCTTTTATAGACTTACCGGTACACCACCAACACCAATGACGTAGAGTAACTGTGTCATGAACAACGTAGCTAGCATATTCATCAGTATTGTTCCTGATAGGTTTCTCAAATCGGAAAACAAACTGTAACAAAGACGACATTTCTAATACAATACATGTTAGTGTAAATAATATACATTAAACATTTTTTGAATTGCTTTTTTTAAATATGATTTATAATAATTGCAAAATGTATTATACAAATATATCATTAACGTAAAGGGACAGCTATAATATAAAAAAACATAAACATAAATAATATAATTACAGTAAAAATTGAATTACTACTTGTATAATAAAAATTTATTAATTTATAGTATAATTTTCGCATATATATATTTTATTACAATTATTGTATTTATTACTTTTTTGCACTGCATCTCCATTTAATTTATAAATTAATTAAAAAAATAGTGTTCTCTTTAAACATTACATGACTTTGGAAAAAAAGGGCAAGATCAGTACATAAGATTGCATTAACCCAAAGAACAGACGCTACTCTGTTGAGATTAACACTCGTAAAGAAGATGCTTTGTGACACGCTGTCTTATCAGTTGAGATAATTCTCTGGCATGCGGTCCGAGAATTTCGTGTAGGACATAGGGTTTATAGAATGCCCGAACTGTGCACGGTGTTTTTGTTGAAACGTTTACTGAAGGAATTACCCGGAGCGATGCTCTCCTTAATATAGTTTGGCTAAAGTTTAGTATTGCGCGTTCGATGATCAAACAATGCATATTCCTGTTCAAGATTGATTGATGTGAGTAAATGGAGCAAATATTATCTGAAATTTTCAATTGTGCAACGGTTGCCAAAAGATGCGGGTTGATGGATTTTTTATAAGTTTTTTATGCGAATCAATATATTTAATATAATTTTATAGTACTTACAGTTACAAAGAGTATTTAGAGGCATCAACCCTATTGCTGTATGTTCCCTTATAGACATAGTAATATTTGCATTAATTGTTTTAATTTATTAGCGTTTAAGCTCCAGTGGACTATGCTGTTTTTTTAAGGTAGATGAATTATTATTCTTGGTTGTTTGTTTAAGTCGAGATGGCGAGTTTTTTATGGGTCCGATATAAATTAGTCTTATTTGCGTTTGTTTGGCGCGAAATTCACATAACAACCTAACCAATTATACGAGTTTTATTTTGGTTACACTGATAATTTGCCTTGTTGATTTATTTTTGCATGCGATAAAAAATAACGAAATTTAGTTTATAGCAACATTTCAAATTGATGACAAATTATTTTTAGAATTCGAAGTATTTTATTTTGCATGTTGTAATAATTGTATGAAAACCAATTATTTATATTTCTATAATCCTTATTTCGGATTAGTTACGTAATTTAATTAAAAAAAAAAAAAAACTTCTGACCAAGAAAACATATATGATATTAATTTATTAAAATTCGCCAAGAGCATAATGGCATAATAAAATAAAGTGATACAAACACTGATGTCTCTTAGAAGAATTTACCTTGACATGTTAACGAATAAGTTTATCGTGTAGACGCTAATGATTTTAACCTTAACTGCACCCGGCAAAGTTCTCTAATTTAACACAACGCAGTTGGCGTTGTTACTAATGGAGTCTAAGATATATAGTATCACCAACTTTATTACGACTCCCTACTTTATTTTTGTTCTTAGTTGTTGCTATTTCAAGTTTATGAGGATAATAAAACACTGTTCTCTGAGATACATTACAAAGATTATACTTATTTTCATACTATATAATATACCTTCTCTTAAAACAACAATTTCCGATGTCTATACTTGGTATGTTAATATAAACTACAGTAAAAATTATATGATGAATATTGCGATCCTAAATATCATTTCATGAATTAGTGTTAGATAATATCTTGTTCTTAATGTAGTTCGAACTCAAATAAAACAGAATAAAATAAAAATACTTGAAAGGAAAATAAACGAAAAAGAAGTATAACGAATCTTTGACAATGTAGGAAACCGCTATAGACTTTAAATGGTTCGAAAACAAATGCTATTGGAAAAGTTTTTGAGCTCACATTTTCGGTTCGTTTTGTCTTCGATGAAGAAAAATAAATTGGCAAACTAAACTTTATGTGAAACATTCCATAAAGGTAACTAATGTCTAAACAAAAAAAGAGTTTTTAAAATTCGCTTCATTGTATCATCGACACTCAATAAATAAATCGCGTATTTGAATTTTGCTATTATATCCATTTTGGTCGAAGAAGCTTCACAATATGTTTTCAATTTATTTGTTGATAAAATATAAAAATACATCGATTTCTATAATCCGAAATAAAAATAATAAACTTGTACCACTACACGTTGCAAAAGTGTAGAATATTTACCCAAAGCACAAATTAAAAACTAGTATTGTAATTTGAATAAAATAAAATTGTTTGCCTATTACATTAAACGTAAATATTTTTTTATATTAAGTACAATTTCAAAGGATTTATTTAATAGCTCGCTAAAACCATACCATGAATGAAATGGCATAATTTTATTATTAAAAACAAATTAGCTTATTCATTGGCCAGGAGAAGCAACGTTACAAACGGGAGAACTTGTTTGAAAACGACGATGCAATACAAAGTTGTATTTTGTTATAATTTCCGTGATTCATAATAAATTAGTATTTCATTACAGTCCTATTGAAATATTTTCCAACAGGTAAATCTGTACAATGATTTCATAAATTAGCACTTGCCTCACTCAATTTTATATAAATAGATTTAAATTACATTTCCATGCTCAGTTATCAAATAATTTCCGTAAATTATTAAATAACGTAATATTATATTAGCCAAATATTAGCTTATATGTATCACGAATCATATATTATGTCTAGAAAAACATAAAAATGCATTTTCAGATTTGATTTGCGCAGTTCTTACAGTGGTTTCACATTATTTTTACTATAGTTGTATATTACATTGAAAAATGTAATTATAATTTGAAATTATGTTATTTGATGCATATTCACTCCTGTATTTAATAGTGTAATTGTAATAGTTATGTGCGCAGTTATTTGTGTAATTGTGTATTATTAGTAGTTTCCAAGATCGTTGCAATTCTGCAACATATATAATACATACTGAGTAATTTCTTGATATGTTCATTGCTGTAGCATAGTCAACAGTTTCTTCATCAAAGAATGTTTGTGTTTGCTCTTATTAACGTACTATTTCTCCTACAAGATATATACTTGATTATATATACGTACGTATGTACGTATACCTATATCAATTTCATATTTAGTTTGAATGTCTGTATATGTATACCTGGTAATTTCTGCTCCATGTTCGTTATATAGAAACCTAATCAATATAGTATATCCCCTTTTCACTTCCTAAGTAAATATAATAAATGTATTGAAACGTTTGTTTGTGTCAAATAGATTATAATAAATAGGTACGTAATTCTAAATTCTATGTAATTTACAATGAATTACAAGAAATAATGTTGAGATCGGGAAATTATTTCAGTTAAGTACATCATAGCTTTGGAATAAGAATAGGTTTCAATGATTAACAAGTAACTGTAATTGTCAGGGCGAACTGCGTGAATATATTCAGAGGAGTTGTGTAGAAACGAGTAATGTAGAATATGTTATTTATTCAGTGAGTGATGGATACATCATCCTCGGAACAGAAAAGTGTTTGGAGAGTTGAAGCAATACCTGAAATAACATTTCGTTGCATTGGAATTTATTTATTTTCTTGAACATAAACATTGCTTACATACATCTTTGGTAATATGATATACGTATATTTTACCGTCGTTCTATATGAATAAGTAGTATTTATGAAAAATGCAAACAAGAATTTTTATTTACAATTACCAACTAGATAAAATTAAAGAAAATCAATAAAAAATAAGAAAGAGTTGACTATAAAGTGACTAGAGTAAATATTTTTTAAAAATAATAATACTGAATGTAAATATTTTATTTCAGTTTTAAATAATAATAAAACAAACAGTAAATAGTTTTTTGTTATTATTTCTCTAATTAAATATTCATATTAATTCAATTAGAACAGTTCTAGTAACGCGTTAAATATATGTAAATTATAATAACGTTTATTTTGTTGAAAGCTCAACCTACGGCATAATGAAATGCAGTAAGATATAGTAGTGCATTATTCAGTGTGTAGTGAGAAAATACTGTTTCGTGTATGGTTAGTTAAACGCTCCACACGGTATTTATTATGTATACGAGTTGCACGAGATTCGTTTACCGGATATGTGAATGTTTGATACATAGACACTTTATGTCCTGGATTAGTTAAAATCTGTTGATACACTGAGCGGACACGCAGATTCCTAGCATGTACGCCAATCCGGATTGCCCTATATAACTATACCACATCAAACAATTATGTTGACAGTTGGTCAATCCGGTTCGCCATACGATGTTTTATACACACCACTTGCGCTACAAGTTGTTAATTCAATTTTAATAGACAGTTATTTTATACAGATAATTTTATTGAACTAAACTAGCAACATCAACAAAAAAATATTGAAAAAAGCATGTGTTAATTTTTAACGAGGAATTATTTACGCAATTTCTATTTTTTGTGGAGTATTGTTTGTTCGTAATTTGTACCAAAATCACTGAACAGAAGTAAATATTAAATTGTGCAAAAGCTCCACTTTAATTTAAATCAAATAACCAACTCAGCTAGTAGATGTGTATAAATTGCCTATAAAAATTGCGTAGCTCACATATTGTCATGAATAAAAAGTTACTGCCGTTTTCGGAACGTTGATTCCATACAATACTGTTTCGAAATCCATTTTACATTTAAATCAAAATCCGGTCCTCCCAATTGACATTGTGAAACAAAAGGCAAAAAAGGGATAGCACGACCAATATATGGAATATAGCCGTTGGTCCGTGAAATCGCATTCCGCTGATTGAGAAAAAAGAGTCCAATGTCCGGTTTACGCGTGTACTCGGAAAACTTGGTAAAAGCAATTTATGTTTCGTTAGTTGATGAACACTATGAATGTAAAATGAACTGCTGTGAAGTGATATTTATGGCACGGCAAGTGTTGAGTACATAGCAGCGAACAAGTTAGTGTCGCCATTTCCGAAGGCAATAAACTTCTTCGTAGAAGATTAATGAAATTCGATTCGCTAAGCAAAGTGTTAGTCGCCCCTGGGAGAGTGATTTAGGTGACTTGGATCTATTATTCTACGCTCTATAAAATTTATTGTCTTTAAAGTTTCACAAAATGGTCAACCATTAAACGTTCTACAAGATTTTTTCAAAATAAACAAATAGTTTGATTTCATAAGAAAATAATTTTATTATTAATAAATTTTATATAAATTCATGATACTTTCTTAAATTATAAATATATATGTAGTAATTTTCATTTGTCTTTACTGTTATATACTAATAAAATAACGTAAAGCTTATATTTTCATAAGTACCATAAAAGAGTAATTTCTATTCGGAGTAGGCTTCAAAGCGTAAAAAATAACGAAATAAATATCATACAGAGATAGAATTGTGAGTGTCGTTTTTATGCGGCGAAGCTTTTAACGCCTGCACGTTACTGCTTCCGTCCTTGAAGTTCGTTCGTGGTGTAGAGCAAAGTTTCATGGCACGAGGTTCGCCTGCATTTCATACGCACCTAAGCTGGAAAATACCGCAATATAAGTATACCATATTTATGTCTTTGCGGTATTGTGTGCTTTGTGATATATTTATATTTGTATACATACGTTTGTGACTGCGATAAATTATAACGTTCGTGAATGTTTTCGTTCTTGTAAAGAAACTGCGTTGAAAATGTGAAATTTAATCTAAAATCTCATTAATATTAAAAGAAAATATGTAAATTTTATACTGAAAAGCAATACAAATTAAAAACTATTAAATTAAAATAGTTTCCAAACAATTATTTTTGTTGAGAACAATTTTAGTGTTTGTTATAAAAACAAAAGATCTATTAAAACTTTACGGATTTTTCGCGTATAATTAATTTAAATATGCAATTGCTAAACATTTTCTTAGTTTTAATAAAAGTTCAAGCTACCCGAACGTTCTTTGAAGTTAAATATTTGACACTGAGAAAAATTTATCGAATGTCCTTGGGGATCGAACCCATCATCTTCAGTTCTTCGACATATTTAATATAAGTATTAGCTTGGGTAGACTATTATATTGAACCAAACCGAAGCATTTAAATAATATTGTGAATCTAATGAATACTGTAATAGTATCTACTTCCCTGTTCACTCAAAGTATGTAAATTGATTCAAATTCTACAAACTTCAAAGCCATTTTGTATCTCTAAGTTTTGATTACCCTAGTATAGCGTAGTTAATTTTGTGCAGATTACGAACTGTCACGATATTATTCGTGTATATTTTTTATGCTGCGATTCGTAGAATCAAATAAATAATAGCAAACACCAAATATTCCATATTTAAATTAATGGATCTGTGTACATTATATAGAAGAATATTTTTAAAAAAAGGTCAAAGAAATATTCTTCTTTTACCAAATTGAAACATTATTCAAATATATTCTACGCTCATTTCCAACCAAAAAATTGCTTTTGAATAAGCGATTCGAATGGCTGCAGGTTTCTTTTATGTAGTCCAATCCTGATCTCCTCCATAAAGATGCCTACGTGGTCAATTTACGCGCACACTATCGAATAAATGTATATTCCGATTGAGAATCTATTTCTATCGGTGTTCATAAATGGTGACAACATTTGTGTACCTGTGCTTGCAAATATCTACCTACTTCTTGTTTTCGCCTCTAAAATTATTTGCACACGTTGCACGAATCCTTGTTCTGTGTAAGGATGTATTACCATCGCTGATGTTGCTCTAACAAACAGCGATATAACGTAATTGTGCTGACGAGCTTTATGGGAATTTATTTATATTATTCCAGATAAGGTCTAGAATAAGTTTTTTATTTTATATAACTATATTTGGGTTTGGTTTCCTACTGTATGAAATTCTCATCAAAGTCATAAATGACTAATTGTTATTTACTTTTGTAATTAAAGTTAAACAAAACGATAATTTCAGTTATGAATATTTTGCTATGTAAATGTATGAACAGACTTTAGAACTTTCTCCACACCATTAACAAATAATTAGAAGTATATCAGTTTGTTTTGTAGAAAGTTGCGGTGTTATATTAGACGCATAAATAATTAATTAACAGAACAAATCATTTAAACTAGCAAACTTTTGGTTGAATTGCCACTATTTTTATGAGCATATTTATCCAAAATTATTACTAATAAACAATCATTTTAAACAAGCATCTATAATTATTATTATTTTTACAGTATTTTTAATAAAAATATTAATCATTGTTACATACAAATACTGACAAGTCATACATCATTTATTTCCTCTATAAATTATTCATACATCTATCAAAAATAATATTTTCAAATAAAATACGAAAAATTGATTATCTATAAACAGAATTACTTTTAAATCAAATGCTATTTTATTTTATAGACTTATACTTTCTGTAATTTATTATAATAAAGAACAATATTATAAAAAAAATTATTTTATTTAAAATATAGTAAAACTATTTTTAATTATTGTATTTTCAAAAATATAGAAACTGAATGACACATTGACTTTTTACCATTTAAGTGTAGAACATGGTAAAGACTACAGAGTTGATTCTAGAATCTTTTCAGAATAAGAGTCGTTGAGTCTTAAAAGCTTTCATCACTTTCGAATTTAACATAGAAGTTGCACAGAAACTGGTGGTATTTGTCATTCAACTAAATGTGAACCTAATAGAATCGAGCGGCACGAAGAAAATTGTTAAATTATATATTCGAACGATTCTCAATTGTCCCAAACTAAACTAAACCAATGAGAGACGTGATGAAAATTTTAACCACTACACGGATATCACCTAATTGACTCCGAAAACTTGTCTATAACTCGAGAATATTAATCATGTAGTCGATATTTAGGACACAAATTGAATAAAATATAAAAATATGATTTGGGATATTTGGTTATTAATATTTGGAAAATTACATGTTATTTTTTTATTATTTATATGTATAAGTAAAATAATATATGTATATTTTATAATGTTTTTATTTAAAACTAAGTAATATAAGTACAAAAATCATTGTTACACGCATAATGATTTAGAAATTTAGTTCAAATATATCAATAATTTTTTTCACTAAAATTTTCTGAAAATTAGTTGAAATGTTTAGGTTATATATAACTTAAAAATGTTAATACTTATTACTTCGTGTAATAAAGTAAAAATTGCGTGACGCAACGTGCGCCCTTGACTTTAAATGCATGACCGCCAATCGATTTTTATTTAATTGAACGTCCATGAAAATAGGTAGGTATGTATATGAAATCGATTACTTATTAATAAATTAAAATTAGTTTGATACCCCACACTGATTTATTAATGAAACACCATTAAAGTTACATTTTAAGAACAAATATGCGTCATAGTATTTTATTAATTTATAAATAATAATTAGATTAATTCAAAATTTATTACTACAGAGGTGCTTATTTTATGAGCTTTATTTATTTAATGCATAAACAGATGTCTTATTATTAATTAAAAATTGCATTAATTAAAGATTCCTTTAGGTTCTTTTTTATTTAATATTGATATGTAAGAGAAAAAAATTTTATGATGCAAATATTGATACATTGAAGTATGTTTTGGTTTGCATCACATTTATGTTGTGGTGATGTGAAACGTTCATAGATTGTCGACAAGAATCTAATATTGGAAGCACTATATTGGTAAAGCCCTAGACTAAACAAAAGGAAATATATGGGACAATTCTCGACAAATCTGGGTGTTTGTTGTAGTGTATAATCGTGCAAACTGGCGCGTACTGTAGGGCGTTGAGCTTGCCGTTGTGCTTGTCCAATAAAGCGGTACAAATTCACAAAGACCAGTGTCGCGTTGCCGACATACAAATATCGATTAAACACCAATGTTAGAGAGATCCCGTGGGGCTGGTATGCTTACAATATACACCTGATATTTCGCCTTCGGTTGCACCAACAACTTTGATAACAGGATAAGCTTACCACTGGACACTCGTGCTATATACTACATACCGGACGCCAGGATTCTCCAACAACAATTTAGCACTTTCACACATTTTATCAGCTATACTGTGGTTTGTGGAAATGGAAAAGTTTTTGCCCCATTAGATACTGTTTTAATTTATTTGTCAATTTTGTGTATGTGTTTACGAATTCTATAACTGTATAGAGGACTCGTAAATGAATCGAAATTCATGGCTGGGTTATTTTATAACAAATTCGTTTCCTTCCTCATCAATAATTTTTAGATATTTAACACAATAATCAAATAGGATAACAAACCTGTATGTGATGAAAGCAAAGACGAGCCCAACAAGCGATACACTGCTTCCTAGTACGATGAGTAGCGACAAGATGTTGGCTTCTGAGAAAGGTGTTTCCCCAGGGAGTAGTGTGCCCCGTGTCAAATTGGGGAAGCCGTGCATACGTCCAGTGTACAGTGAATCCATCTGGAACCCGACGGACACTGGTGCCTTGTCCGTAAGTGGTATGCTGGGGTTTCAGTATCGTTTGCCTCCTTTTCTCAGAGGTCACGGTTCGCGTGGTAACATCTGTCCAGGTTCGCAACACCCTAGAGAATAAATGACAGTCAGTTAGTTTCCGTCCACCATTTCTTATGCATCATCTGGTTTTTCGGATGTTTCGTTATGTAAGGTTGGACGTTTTATTATTGGAAAACATCTGATGGTCCCCGAACACTTTAGATAATCAGGTGCTTTTAGGATATGGCATTGTATTGCTATCATTAATAATAAATGTGACACATTCCTGAGAAAATTGATACTTTTTTGCCATTTTTGTGAGCCTATTTTCATCTCTGATGATCAAAATTGAGGACTAACGCTGTGTCGAAAATAATATTATTTACAACATATATTACCACCAGAAGCAATTCAATTTTCTAGCTTAATCATATTTAACTATCTACTATCTAGAGTGAAAATAACTCAAATATTGACAGATGGTGTTCAATTTTATCTAAAAGATGACTCAATTTTATTAAAATATATACCATGACTGATACTAAGGGTCAAAATCAAAATATAGAATAAATTTTATCTAGATTCTCATTGGATGAATTTTACATTCATAAAATCTGTGAATTATGCATTAATATGTCTGTAAATAATTATTTAATATATTCCATTAACGTTGTTTGTTCTAAAAATTATAAACAACACGAATTCGATCAACATATTTTGCATAAAATCTAATATTACAAATGCGGATTATACATCATTGGCAATGTATCAAATGCGCATTGATGAATGTGCTATTATATGTCTGATCCACATATGTGATTAACTATCTATGGGTGGATCTGGATTATTATAGTTCAACTTATCAATATATTTGGAAACTAAACATGTGGTCCGTTAATTTATTATCTATAACTCATTAATGTTTAATTATTACTCTCGAACGGATGAAACAAATTAATCATTTTTAATTGCTTTATGATTATAATATAACACGATATATGTCAAAAACCATAAAAACTGCATTGAGTAATATGTAAAAGAACGCATATATGTAAATATATATCTTTGCACTCCAACTTTTATTAAACTACTTTTATGAATCAATAAAAAGAAAACTAAGCGGAATACGTGGCACCTATTCAACTTTTATTTTACTTACAGATAGAACTTTTAGTTTGAGTGAACGAAATATATTCTTTGACGTAAATATACATATGCATTGAACTCGAATTCTATATAAGAGCGTGAAGTTTTATAATCTCGTAAACTTGGTAAAAAAGTTTGAACATTAGAATTTTATGCCAGTATAGTAAATAAAAATTGGAATTTATTAATTTACTTTTAAACTCTAAATTAAGTCACAAAATGTTATTGTCAACTGAAACTTTATAATGACGAAATTTTGCGTGTTTTGTTTCAAAGCAAATAAAAATACAGTTTTCTGATTTTCATCCAAGTTTTGTTTCATGAACAAGGCAACTTTAACAATGTTATCTATTGTGTAAATTCCCAGAGGTAAGTTCATTCTCGTTTCCTTGGAAATAACTACTTATTCCATTCATCTTCCAAGTATAACGATGTAAATAATAATTTATATGAAATACTGCTTTAGTAATGCAACAGTCTCATAACTTATTCCCATTCATAAATAGATTGAGAATCGTAAATACTATTAGTAGTTTGACTCAAATTAGTATAAATTAGTTGGATGTCATTAATAGATATCTTTCCTCATGCTATATAAATTCTAGTTTGGTATTGGAAATGCATGTTTATGCAAATGTAGTTGTTGTATGTCATCAATGTAACTGGTGTTCCTGTCATTTATTAATTAATAGTGCATGATGTGCAAATGAAATAAATGCCAAATTACACCAGAGTAATCTATCAAATGTATGCGCTATATAGTTTAGTATCACAGGCTCGGAGTAGCGTGAAGTGCGATATGTGCAACGAAATTATTAGAGGCGTTATACAATGATTAAATTTAAGTATCAAATACATTTGAAATTTACCGTCCCAGAACATTAATTTCGACAAAATTGGTAGTTACTTAGTAAAATATATAATAAATAAATAAAATTTGCCGTTTTTCTCTAACAATTTTGGTCAATATTTCTGAAAGTAATCATTTTTTTAGTATTTCTGATAGCATATTTGAATTGTAATAGAAAATGTATTTTGGGCTCAATTCGAGAATAAATATTTTCTGTTGAAATGTCGGAATTTTTTCCAATATATAAATTTTATGGTATAGATCTTTTGCACTAAAAAATCTATTAATTTTATAATTTCATTATCGCAGAAAGTCTTTTTAACCGGTACAAATAAACAAAAAAAATTCTATTTTACGGCACGAAAATGTTAATTAAGACTTTCAGTTTAATTATTTTTACGCAGGCAAGATGCTAATTATGACTTTCAGTTTATTAGGTTTTTCAGTAAGATGGTACAAAAAATATGGTCTTATTGTCTAAATAGGTACTAATATAAACAAATATATGGGTATATTTTTAACATTTAAAGGCACTCTTAGAAATTAAGTACTTTTTAGAAATATATAAAACTTTTATTCATTCTCTTCAATGTTTGAATTACAAATAATTAAAATTAAAAAATAAGAAATTATAAATAGATCTCATACATTTACATCTAACTTACTTTATAAATTTCTTTAGATCTCTCACTTGTACTATTAAACAAAAAAGTTCATTGCAAATGTCCAACAAAGCTAATACAGCAACGTCCAACGCATACGTAATCGGTTCAATTCACGGAAGAAATAACACACGCCAGATCACAAACAAAACCCCGAATAAAGTGTGAAAAAATTTCGATTCTTTACATAGACTTTCAACGATTTATACGACTGAATTTCGGAAGAGCCAACGCGACAATGAATCCAGGATCAAATGTGGAGACTGTGATTACGTAAAAGTTCGATCTGACATCCAAGCGAGATGTGGCAGACAGCGTGTCGTCGCTGCGTCTATGTTCCCGTAGGTTTGTAGTCGGGATAGCGTCCAGACGCCACTGAGGCTGCTAGTGGTGCGTCACGGTGTTTATACCCGCTTTCAAACGGGAGCTGCGCCAGCGTTTTAAGATCAAACCAGAGGTATACCCATTAACACAGATCACAGTGTATATGTGTATCTGCAGCTGATTTTAGTTTTGAAATTAAATGTCTTCTACCCAACTTAAAATCAGAAGACAAAGAATCTACACAATTTATAAGATAAATGATGAAATTACAAGTTTACGATTTTTGTGTTTGAAACACTATTTTTCAGGATTTTCTATTTGAAAAATGGTAACGCACCTTATACCAGGTCCAGAATTGTAAGGAGGGATGAAAAGCATAAATAAAGAATTTGATAAAATGTTTAGTTGAAAAGTTTTAATTATAATTCCTCTCAACAAGAAAACTTTAACAATTGTGGAAGCGCATAAATAATAAAACTGCAATCAGAAACTGATGCACGGTAAGTTACGTTGTACAATGAATGTTCGATTAGAATTGAAACTGATGTTCCGGTTTTGGCCGGCGTAGATTACTCCAGTTAAATAATTAACTAGTGAATTTCGCTTGTAAAGTGATTGGGTTTTTATCAACATTGCTATTCATTAATAAAACTGTTCGAAGTTGTAATTACAATTATCAGTTGTGTATGTATACATACCAGACGGTGTGAGATTATTCAAAAAAGCTCAAAAAAGAGTTTTTATTTTATTCTACATCCAACAAATTATACATATTTGAGTGAACTGTAGTTGTATTTCTTTTGTTCGTAAATAACATTTTTCCATTGTGAGTTTAAAACAAAAACATATCGAGAGAAAATATCCGTAATTACTTCCACTGGCCTTTCTAATAGGTGTTGAGTTTATATCTAGTAAAAAGGTATATTTACGTTAAAATTTCTGGATTGAATTTTTTTCATGATTGCAATACTTACTTATACTGCGTATAAGTAAAAAGGAAATTAAGTGTGAACGGGAAATTTGCGAGTCCCTAGCTGGTAGTGCGGTGGCCAAATGGTGCCGATGTTATAACGCACCCGGAATGTGGTGCCATTTATCATTTTTGCTCTTCGCCATGGCCGATCCATGCAATAAAGTCGCTGATGCAACGTCCTCACCAAAATTCATAAAACAGTATTAATCATCGTTATTACAAGCGGAACGACATTTTTTAAAAAGGGCACTGATTTGAAACCATTATTTTTGTGTCACTCTAAGCAATTGCTTTCACAAATACCACTATTTTCATTCATTGTAAATCTTCACTCATATTTTATTAGTTTATAATATAACAATAATTACAAAACCTAATAAACTCTATTTCATATCGAATATTTAACACTGTAACTCGCAATTTATCATTTGCGACTAATAATAAAATATTGAAATTCTTCCATTTCGTTATAATACATTTTTGTATATTTGTATCAGAAGAATAATTAAAAGTCTGATGCAATTACAGATATAAATAAATATTGAGAATATTCTTTAATATCAGTACGAACTTTTATGAAACAATTCTCTGAAGATTCAATGGCCGATGTCGACTAAGAAAGACTTTTACGAATTAGTTGTCCATATCGACCACAAGGGATGTCCGTAATAGCAATTGTAATCTCACCAACTTCAAGATTGTCTATTGGGTAGGTTGGGTGTGTTTACTAACTTTATATAAGGACATCACGAACGGAAAGCAACGTAGCAAAAGATAAAAACATTAGATGAAGTAATCATTTCATAGAATCGCATGTGGTACCAAAAAGATTGATATAAAAGATTCTTTAATTGAATAAAACCCCAAGTTGATTGTCCAGAAACATAAATTGCAAAAACAAATGTCCTTTTTTGTATATAATAACTTTTATTTTACTTATTGAACTAAGTTCTGACATTTACGTAGCAATGACGTGAAACTTATTTGTGTTATAGATTTCACGTCGGAACCAGAAAAAAAAAGTTTTATTCAATCAACACAAAAGAAATGTTTGCTCTTGTAACTTTCATAATATAGAATTTTTTGCAATATTTTTTTAGCTATTATTTCATGGTTTTCGGTAGGAGGCAAATATTTATGTATCGCAATTTTGGTCAAGTTTAAAATTTATGTTCGAAATATTCTGGTGAAATTCTTGCTTTTATCTAGTTTCTGTCTATTAGAAAATATTGCTTGAACTTTAGCTATCGGTCGTTGTTATACGGAAAACAAAAGCGAACTATGTGAAAAAAGGTTGCAATAAATAATGTCGGGTATAGGACGTTTTCCGATACTGGTGTACCTTTATGATTAAGTACCGTTTATACTAGATATAATGCAATAAATGCCACAGTGTTCAGAATGAACGACATTTTTAAATGATAAATATACCTGCCCGTTTAGTGACCAGTGTTAAATATAAGTATTAAATTACGACATTTCTAAAATTTAATTAATTTGACTAAATAATAAAACTAATATATGAGCAATAATTTAGTTTGAGTACTCATTAGTTTATATTAAATAAATAAAACCAGAGCATCGCATCTCTTCCATGAAAAAGAACGTCAACAGTTTTTTAAAAAATTAGATTACTTTTTTGTTTTTTTAAGAATTTTATTCAGTTTTCCTTTATCACTTTTATTTTTAAAAACCAATATGCAGTGATCAAAAGAAATAATAAAAAATTCACTTAAGAGATTACTTAAAATTGGAAAATGTCACAGTATTCAAAACAAAACTATAACTCACATCCAACATTAACCAAAAATGAAAGAATTCAATACACAACACCGTAAATTGAACTTGAATCAGAAGACAAGATTTCAAAACGATTCATTTATCATTCCTTTTGAAACACAATACAATACGTGAACCGTAGAAAATTCGTTTTCTTTTATTTCCACCTATTTCTCTAACATTTACCCATGTTTCTATAGTTACATTAGAAAAATACGAAATGTTGTTTATTTTCGAACTGTAACTATAAATATTATTCCAACCATACATTATACTGCATCGTACTTTATTTTTATCCCTGTTGGCTTCACAAATAGTCTTTTATCTTTGAAAATATAAAACAGGATGTTTTTTTAGGACATTTATAAAAACATTATATGTTTCATCATGAAGATGAAATAATGGCTAGTTTAGTTATATGTCTATCTAGTATTTTAAATGATGACGACATTTAACAATATTTAAGTTTGTAGTTAAACAAACCGGTGGAATTTTGTTTGTTCGTGATAAAATGTGCATGAGCACGCAAAGTAAACACAAAAAAAAACAGGATGTCATTTGTATTAAAATCCTTTATCCTTGTGATGCTAATGTGTTTCAATCCTTTGTGTTGACAATGTCACATATAGAATTTATGTTGTATTTTTTGTCTACGAAATTAAATAAAATGGTAAACTCGGACATATGAGTTGTAAAAATAATTAATTTAAAAATGTTTACATTTAACGATAAAACAATTTTGGTTAAACTTTACTGTAAGGGACAGTGTCAGACATGACACAAACATATTTTTCAACTACGACGATATTTTCCCCCACTGCAAGACTTTTTCTATTTAATTAGGTTGACGAGAGTTGTATAGGTCCATTCGGCGGTCTAAAATGTCAGCTTATGGTGTTTTGAATAATATAATTTTTGTGTATTTTAATTACTTAAAATACTATGGTACAATTATTTAATTTACAAAAAAAGTTTAATGTGTGTGTAGTATAAAGAATGGCGCAATAGATAATTTTAGGGATTATATGTTTCACATTATTTATATTTCTCCTTTCATCATCGTTAATTAACTTTCTGTTATAATACAATTTTGCAACGCAATAGTAATTCCCATAAAAATATAGGTGTGAAGGAGTCCTTTGATCTGTTAACTATTTTATTTAAAAGCTCCTACGTATGATCTAATATAAAATTTCTCTTTGACATTTCTTCCAGTTGACATTGCACATATTCATTTAAGTGTCGTCTGTCGTCTCAATTGAAGTTAAAATAAGGCCTCAGGCGTGGCCTATATTTTATGACTAACAAACACATAAAGTATAGCAGAATGAAATTTCAGTAAAGCTAATAGTTAAAAAAATTATTTTTGTCTGCTTTTAGAATTGAAATTATTCTTTATTTAGTTATTTTCGTTATTATTACAATCCAATATTAGAACAAATATACAGAAAAAATTGCGACGCGAACAATTTTAAAATGTATATAGCAGCTATGTTAGCTTTAGAAAAAGTCAAATCAAATTTTGTCGTGAACTGAATAACTGATATATAATTGTCTTATAAAAGTCAATTCTCTATGAAAAACTGTTGTTTCGATGAAAATCCTTTCTGCCAAATTGGCTCAAATATAACTAGGTCAAAAGTGCACTAATACTCGAACGACCATCGCATTTTCTTTGATAAGATATAAGTGTGTGGTTGTTTTGAGTAAACTTGGCGAAGCGTCTTGCCTCAACATTCGACATGCGACGCATTACTCCGGGCGACAAGTGTCAGCGAAGTGCACCCGCTACTTTCGCGAAGTAACGATCATATTTCGTACTCTTGATGACGCAAATTAAATTTATTCACTTTGTTGCTGCAAGCTGTAAAGCTTTTCAATTAAGTAATGAAACTATACATATTCATAAATCTAAACTTACGTGCCAATAGCATAGCAACCATATTCATAGGAAACAAAGTTACTTTTAAATAAAATTACTTTCGTATTACATAACTTTTAAATATAATTTTAAAAATTTATATATGTAGCTCAAAGTGAAATATAATTGAGAAGCTCTATTGAAAATATAATCATGTCTAAGATCCTCATAATTCAAAAGCACGATGTTTAATCAAGCTAACTTTGCTTAATCATTACTGCTTCCTTGAAGTTTTCTCACCGCACAGAATACAGCGTTAGGCAGTAACAAACAAGATGAAAAACGATTAAACATTCGCTAATTTCAATTTCGTGACTTGGCATATCGTTGTGGTATAAAAGCAACGCAGCCTGGTGACTTGTGATACACGTGTCAACCCAAGAGATTTTCGTCATGTTTAACAACGCATTATACATAATCTGATATCGTTGTTCATTCAATTTATAATGACATGATCTATCCTTCTTAACCTCAGCCCATTTAGCGACATTGTCAAATTCCCTAAAGTCTAGATAAGTTAGATTCTGTTGTGAATTAATTTATAAATCTAAAAAAACAGCACCTGACTGGAATTTCTTATAGGGATGATTTAAATAAAACAAACATTGCAGGCAAGTTTATTTCTTGTTTTCCTTCTAAGAAAATATTATTTTTTATTGTCTTTTTACGACGGGCTTAAAATATAGCTAGAGTCTGTTCCATATGTATTGTGTAAGCGTTAAGGTCATAAAACGTGTTGCTTTATTGATTGTTTCAATGGCGGTTTCTGTTTTATTTTTGTTATTCCGAGTACATATTAACTGTCGAGTTATATAGCCGTAATGCAAGTTTCGGAAAATAAAGTTAGGTAATGCGTATTTGTGATACCAATGATAGCATTAGAACAGTGGATACATGCGATTGGTAACTGTGGCAACAGACTTTCGTTATAATAAATCATTTGAATGCAAAATGAATTTATTTGCAAAAATTGATAATTTATTTCGTAAAATTGACAGCGAGTTCTATGCAAAATAATGATAAAACTTATAAGTCGAATGCAAGTGTTTTATAGAGCTAAGACTGAAGAAGATTAAATTTACATCTCCAATTTATGCATTGCTTTATTTGGGTCATGGTTTTTGTCGAAGTAACATGCCAAGTTCTCGTTAACCTATTTATTGTGTTTACCTATATTACAAAGAAAATTTAAATATGCATTAAACTTCAACGTTTAGTAATTCTGATAATTGTTCATTTAGACTATAGATACATTTAAAAGAATAAACTACTATTAGTAAATTTTCTAAATAAATAATTTTGTAGAGAAAATGTACTAAAAGTAATGTAGAAATGGTAAAAATATCTAGTAATGATGATCCCAATTTCTTTAGTTAGATTAGAATACTTTTTATAGTACTCCTGTAATCTACATGTAATTATATGACATTAAAGTTTGCACCAGTAAATTTAGGACAAATAGGAAGAACTGTACTGCGTATTCCTTAATGTAGCAAAAATGTTGAAATTTATATGAGTTTTTCATGACAGCGAAAACATTAAAATGCAATGAACGTAAACAACCCGTGTTGGCAGATAGTGCAATTTTATTACGAGTAAAATATGCCACGTGGAGGTCCATATTCATTATAATTAAAATATGACTCTTGATTTTAATGTAGAACTTTTGAATCTATTTAAAAATTAATTTTCCCCTATTATGCGAGATTCCTGAATAAAAACGTATAACATACAAATTTTAGCTTAAATAGCATAAATAATCTGGCGAAATTAAAATTATAAATACATTTAAAACCTACGGCTTTTACATTGCAGAAAATCTGTTAAATTATAAGCGATTTTACGCATGTTTTTTTTTAAATTTATGTAAATAATAAAATAACCTTTTCTTATTTTTGTAACTAGGTAAACAAATTATATACTGGGCATTGTGTAGGCTACACAACAAACAAAAGTAATAAAATCAAGCACAATTAGTCCAGCATTAAACAGTGGAAACTCAATTATTCGTTAAACCGGCGTACAATTCAAGTAACTTAATTAACACTTGGCAAGTAGGGCCAAGTATAGAGTACCGCAGACAATGTGGCAAAATAAAGGTTCGTTCAAATATTCATAGCAACTGGGTACAACCCATGTTATGCAGCGAAATAATTAACAATGTAACATATGTGTCACTGTAAATTTCTTGCTCGAAAATGGTTTATTATTATATTATTGTTGAGTGCTATAGAATCCGAAATATATCAAGGTTTCTTTCGCAAAATAAATGATAAATTACACCATCAGTCTCGAATAGGCGAAACGCGTTGAAAATACGAAACAATCATCAAATTAGTAGTTTTTGTTAAATTGAATCTTGCAAAATAAAAGTATCTTATAGGACATTTGTTGTATCGTGAATAATAAAAATGCTACAAACTGCTGACCTGGATAGGTACTGAGCGAATGAGATCTGAAACGTAAATAAATCGAATTCAAAATGGAATTGCAATGCAGAAAAAAGCAAAATAGCAGATATTTCTATTCTCTAGGTATTCCATCACCTTACGAGTATTCAATGTAACATGCATATATAGACTAGATTTAAAAAAAACATCTGCAGTGTCATGCACCGAACTTTCTTATACGCATATGAATTAAACCATATCGTAGTTTCATTATTTATCTAATTTATAATATTTGTTCTAACCTTTAGATTGTTTTTACACTAAATATATTTCTTTGAATAAATATTAAATGTCAAACTTCAAATTATTTAAGTCTATTTTGTTAAACAATTGACAAGCGCAGAAGATACGATTTATGTAAAAATATATATAATAAGCAGAAATTTATTTTAAAGCCAGTACCCTTTTTGGAAAAATAATTCGAACAAAAGTTGTGCTAAATATAAATACCTTTAATTTTTGTTAATACAATTTTTCTGTAACTGTAACCATTTTTGAGTAATTGCAGAAACTGCAAAAAATGACTAGAGTAAACAGGCATTTCCGCTTTGAATATTTTTTTCAAAAATAAGAGGTGCACAGCCCAGGCATATGCAAATCTTAAGTTTAAAGTTTCATAATTTTAGCTTCAACCGTTTAGGCTGTAGAGAACATACACACACACACACACACACAGACACACACACACACACACACACACACACACACACAGACACACACACACACACACAGACGGACGTCATTCCAAAAATAGTCGGAATCGATTCAGGGAAGGTCAAAACGTATATTTCCGTTAAAATCTCGAGTTCGAAATTTTTCATGATTACAATACTTACTTATACTGCGTATAAGAAAGTAAAAATAACAGACCATATCGCTTTATACTTGCATATATTATTATTTAAACGATAATATAATTATGATTGAATACATAATTTAAGTATACCATATAAATAATTTAAACATAAATTTAGCATTGCATATATACATTAGGAAAATTGGATAGTATGAAATATTTGTCTCAGAATATTACTTACCATTTGCTAATTAGTTTAAAAGCGATTGATATTAATAATAGATTATTTATTCACTTTACAATTATATTAAATAAATATGTGCACCCCTGTGATTGCATTTTTATTTCCATTTGCTTAAAATAAATTATTCTGGCTCGTGGAAAATTTAGGATTTTATTTGTGACTTATATATATTACATAAAATTTGTTTAACAATAAAACTGTTAAATTCAAAATGAAGTTGAACGAAGATATTGTCGCATTAAGGCACAAATCGTATGGTTTGTTATAACAAAGGAATATGCACGAATAAACTAGGGGATACAATTACTCGTTACGGTTTCGGAATGTTAATACCATTTTCATTGTGCCGAAAATTTGTAATGAATAATTGATAATTTTCAAGACAAAGACTTCTTCTTCTCTCACTATTATACGGTACGCCGAACAGAGGACTTTGTATTGAAATTCGACACGATTAGTTTGCACATTTAAAATTGAACAAAAGATTGTTTTTGCATTGGAAAATCCCCAAACACTAATTAATAGATCGATGAATTTTAATTAAGATGCTATAAAAAAACTACCAATACAATCATTTCTGTAAGCGATGTACGAGCTTCAGTGATTAGCAATCATTTTTCTAAATGGACATTTCAGATCAAAAATTGAAATTACCGGCAAATTGAGTAATCTTCACGGATTAAAAATTCCCATCACAGCTTTAAAATTTGCTGCAACACGACAATTTCGTTGCGCTGTGCTGTGTATTAACAAACCAAGCACAACTTTGCGAACTGATGATTCAGAAAATGCAATGCCACGTTGCAGAATTAAATGAAATGTCGATATCCTGTCACGTGTTTAGTAGCGAGCGTTTGCTGTGGAACTACTGTTGTATCAACTCATACGTGGTCAATTCGTCCAATTAAATTATACGATGTTCGGATAATTTAGATGCAAACCGCGAACAAATGACAACCTACATCACTAGTCGAATTAAAAATAAACCTAGTGAGGCACATGTCGCGAATTACTCGCCCAATTGATCGATTGTTCGCTTTATTGAAATTTAATTCGGTTTAAAAATTCCACCCTACCTAAACACACCTAATTGCTCTATTATGACTAATCAGTTAATCGTTTAGCAGTGTTTTTTTTATTTGAAGATTAACTGCTATTTTCTAGCAAAAAATCCACTCTATGTGGTAAATTCACGAACAAAGAATGTCTCTTAGATGTTGGTAATATTCGCTTTCAATGTCTGACCGACATCTGGTTGTGGTCGGGTTTGTCACAAAACACGAATGTATTGGCATTTGCTGTGGATGAGCTAATACATTTAACGAGTGAGTTGTAACTTTTCTTTCGTACCAGCAAACCCATGACGTCACATCTCCTGCCGGTAATATCGAATTTCCTTCCCTACTGATTTATCTTTTTCTCGTGTCCTCACGTTTTTCCCCATTTCTTTCCTCCGATAATCAAACTAATAAAGACGTCGACAGTAATTGTTTGGGATAGATCTATTTTTAAAAGGTAGCATTCTTTTGACATCAAATCAATAAATGCGTTAATGCAGTTAAATATCTCTCAAAGCGTAAGGAGTACTCTCTTTTTATGTACAAATATACAAATGAAATATAATTAGACTCTCATATAGAGATCCTATAACACTATAGGTTTTAAATTGTATCTTAAATAAATTGATGAACTAAAAATCCAAGTTGAGTTTCTAAATGAATCTATTTATTGATTTTAAATGATATTAATCATATATGAACATTTTAATATATGAAATTTATGAATTTTAAATGGAGTATAGTTTCAAATGTTTTACATAGAAACATGAAATATGACTTTATTCTTTTTACGCATTGGTAAATCGCAATAACTTTTCTTTTGTATTGGATTCGTTGAAGTATGTTTGTTTACGCTTAGACTCAATATTGCATATAACAGTGCTTGGAAAAGATATTAAAAAGTTTCGGTATTAGTAGTTCAAAACAACTGAGGATTTTAATTCCGAAAAAGCTATGATGTCTCGTTGGTATGCGTTTTCAAGGTCAATAGAACTTGGAATCTAATAACGCGATACCAATTCTTTGGGATATAAATATCCGGGGCCGTTCTTCCCTGAACTAAATGGCACAAGGACCTCGACCCTTGTTGGAATAACCTATCTCGATTTCCCTTAGGATATATATACATATATTTGAAATAAGAATTACTTTTTTCTATATACATGAAAAAATGTGTGCACTTGACACGAAATATACACTAAACCATCTCGGTGTATTTATGTGCGTATATTTTAGTCATACAACAAAAAGTTACTGAAAGGCGAAATTAAATTGACAAAGTGTTGTTTTGGATGTTATAGTTACATTTACAAACTTTTATACATAAATCTAGAAATCTAATGATTATTAATATTATGTTTTTTTTATGGAGATGAGAACTTTGAAACAACTGTTGTTTGTTTTTTTCTAATGGAAACTCGAACTTGCATCTTGTTTTACATTATTAAAATCTATGTAGAGTTTAAAATATAACAATTGTAAATAATATGACAAGAGTGCAAATAGGATCATTGTATTTAATATTAGCATGTTTTATTTTTCCTATCAAAGCAGACAATTATTATAACGAGTATCTTACAAGGAAATATTCGTGCTAGTGAGATTTGCACAGAGAATATTTAATATTAAACGAGTGTAATTTGCATTGTACACCCCCTGGTATTGTAGCAGTAGCACCACTAATTGAAGCCTAGAGGCTATCGGATATTTAACACGCATGTGCTGAAGATTCTATCGAAAATTATTGTTATCTATTCGTAGCAACAAAAAGAGAATAAATAATATTAGATCTTCAAGATACACGAGTATATATATTTAATTGAAATGATTTTGGAAAACTAAATCCACCAGGTCGTGGCATTTCACTTATGGTGGAAACCACTGTTTGGTACTCTTTAATATATTTCTACATGTATTCACCACATCCAGGACACGGGTAATACAAAAGTTGCCGAGAAATTCATGGCAAATATTTAACTTTTTTGATACCGTTCCGTTGTTACATGGGTGCGACTTCTGTAAACATATTTTACGTCGAGGTAATAACAAACGATTTTTTTTGCCCTTCTTTATCTATGGCATAAAAAGAAGAAACTTTATACTTTAACTGATACTTTGTTTGCTGTGTCACTGACAGGTTAATTGTGTTTGCTCAAGTATCAGACATGGCAATTTTAAACTGTGGATTATAGGCATTGAGCTACATTTTTACTAACAATGTTGTACAAAATAAAAAAAGGCTTCAAACTGAAATATGCTCTTAAGAGCACTTTTTTTGTGTCTTATTTTTTTTTGTGTAAAATGTGTATATATATTAAGAAAAGTAAAAATAAATAAAACACGCTAATAGTTTCTACTAAAATGATATCAGTTTACATTTATATTATTTAATTTTAAATCGTATTGGAAATATTTGTTTTTAAATTTTCGTACACGGAATCAGAATCCTGTAAATAATATTATAACTAAGTATGAATTTAGTAGAAAAAATGATGCATGTCCGTAGACAGTATGAGGAATTAGAAATAGTGTTAAAAAAAATTAAATAACTATGTACAAATATGAAATCGATAACAAAACTCATATACGGACAAGTCCGTTGGTAAACCTTTGCAATTTATTTTCTAGAGAGAATTTCTACCGTTTCAACGTAGCGCAAATCTCATTAGATTAGATTTTTATATTTCGTTTCACTATTTAATAACGGAGGATCACAAAAAGTAAAATACGTTAGCTAGTCTCTCGTGAAAGAGATTACCAACTGCTGGCTGGTAAGTTTTATAATATGGCTTCCCAGTCAGCTTCGTTTCAATCAGTCCGTTATTACTTACATCTTTCCTACATAATCCGTGATCTGTCGCGTCCTTTGGACATTCATCTGTAGTTATAAGTTCAACATATAGCATCTCTGGTTGGTGGTTGCTTGCTTTACTAGTAGTTATTCCCATAAAAACCGTTTTCGAATTACATGCTGATTGAATTTTTGTTTTGTTACCACAAATTAACGCAATGAATCAGTCCTTTGATTCCAGTTCCAGATGATTTGGTTAACCTCTTGTACATAAACTGGACTGCGGTTACCAGTGTCGATACAAGGTGCAGAAACTAATATCCTGTCACGTACAGCTCCTTCATTCCAATCCGTCGAATCTCACTATTATGTCAGGACAAAAATACATTTGCAGAAATCAAATTAATATTATTTAATTAATAGAATTTAATGGTAAATATATTATAATTATAACTGAGTAATCTAAACTTATCGTTTTTTTTACTATTATTTATTTTTAGTATTTATATTAATAAATATTTATTAATTCTATAAAGCTTTTGGTATTGATAGAAAAATATTAACGAAATTTATTCATAATGTACATATAGGAGTTTAAATAAATAACAATATTATTTTTAAAATATTAGTGATTTTATTGATACGATTTACTTGAAAATAATTAAAATAAGAATCAATTTCAAAAGCCATTTTCTTGTTTCCGTTACCTTATTTGATAAAACATTTCAAATAAAGGTTGTTCAAAATGCCAATATCTATAATTTTTATTTCAACAATTTTTCTGTAAGTGCAACCATTTTCGAGTAATTGCCGAAACCGCAAAAAATGACTAGAGTAAACATGCACTTTCGGTTTGAACATTGCTCTCACGAATAGGGGTTTCTGCCCAGGTATATACAAATCTTAAGTTTGAAGTATCATAATTTTACCTTTAACCGTATAGGCTGTACAGACACACACACACACACACACACACACACACACACACACACACACACAGGCACACACACATACACACACACACACAGACAGGCACACAGACACACACACACACACACACACACACATACAGATGGACGTTATTCCAAAAATAGTCAGAATCAATTCAGGGAAGGTCAAAACGTATATTTCCGTTAAAATCTCGAGATCGAAATTTTTCATGATTACAATATTTATACTGCGTATAAGAAAATAAAAATGCGCCCTCGGAAGTTTACGGCGACAACTAAACATCTATGGAACGCGCCATCTTTGACCGATTTAATATTTAGATCTAACTCTCTTACTCTCTGGTACACTCAGTGTAAACAGCTCGTAGACAATGTACTTTTGCCATATAATCAATGCCAAGGTCTAGTATGTGGACACAACACTAATTAAGATGATTGAGATATTTAAAAGTAAACAAAGGCTATAACTACATCCAAATTTAACTAACATTATGTGCCAATGTGCTATGTATTCAAAAGATATATAGTGAGCAACATTACACGTAATGCAACAAAGGTAAGAATTTGCCTATATCGCTAAATTTAAATTAATCAAATATTTTGTGTTAGATGGCTAAAAAATTAGGCGTTTTTGACTTCGACCACACTATTGCTGATGAGAATAGTGATATAGTTGTACGAAGACTGTTGACAAGTGAACAAATCCCAGGCACTATAAGATCATTATACCGAGGTAGTGGTTGGACAGTGTATATGCGAGAAATATTCAAACTCTTACACCAACACCACATACCAAAAAGCACAGTCACCCGCGTTATAGAACGTATTCCTGCTGTAAACTATATTCCAGAATTAATATCAACAATGGTAAATAAGTTAAATTTTGATGTAATTATTATAAGTGATTCCAATTCGATTTTTATACACGACTGGCTGGTAGCCCATAAATTAGATAATTATGTGCATACAGTGTTCACGAATCCTGCTAAATATAACGATAACGGTTTGTTGGAGATAGAAATGTATCATGTTCAAAATGAATGTAAACTTAGTACTGTTAATTTATGTAAAGGTATAATTATGGAAGATTTTGTAAAGTCTCAAATAGACAACGGAGTCTCGTATGAGAGGATTGTGTATGTGGGGGATGGTAAAAATGATCTTTGCCCGATATTAAGATTAAAAGAACGCGATTTAGCTTGTGTTAGGCATGGGTATCCATGTGCTGAATTAGTAGCAAAAAACAAACAGGAAAATACGGAGCCGACTGTAAAAGCTACGATCTGTGTATGGGAGACTGGAAAAGATATATTTAATATGTTAAAATAATTCTAATGTATGTTAAAATGTTATGAATTTTTATTCTCGTTCGTGTTTTCTGTATAATAAATGTCTTCCTACTTAAAACGTATTTATTGACTCTAATCTCAATTATCCTGATGGATTGATACGTAATTTATAAATATTCTATGCCATTAAAGCTTCACTAATCTCTAATTTTAGTATGAATCGTATGAATTATGTACCTAACCTCTAAGTTTAGTTTAATATACCTAACCTCTAATTTTAGTATGAGTTATATACCTAACCTCTAATTATAGTATGAGTTATATACCTAAGCGCAATGAGTATATTCACATGTGACTAAAATTTAAAAAAATATTTAATCTCATATGTACGCACTTATTATTACTATAATAGGTTTAATTATTTTGATACTTAGTTAAGACTAAGCATTAGTTATTAAATTAATTAATTAAAAAGAAAAATGAGTATATATAGGAAACAAATGGCATTTGTACATAATATGACAATTTATTAGACGATTTTGTTTTAAATTACAATAATTAAATACATTGGCACCTAAGTATTTGTTTAGCAGCCATTTTTGGTTACTGAATTCTGTTTGGATTAAAATACACACACAAAAAAAAAAATTGGTTGTGCATTGACCATCACTTCATTCAGTAGGGGGGAACATTTCACGAATGGTGTTCGTAACTACAATTTATATCATCATGTTTTGAGAAATATCATCGATATTACAATGATTGATGAAACTTTGGTGCTACACTCTCAAAAAAACAAACGAAACCGTATAATAAATAGTATAATAATAATAATAAGCATTTACATATGCTTATGAAACACTCATGTGTTACATCTCCGAAATATATTTGTAAATATAATATATGAGATATGTAACATACAATTAAGTGTTTATTGGGGGAAAATTGTAATAATACAGCAATAATAATCAATTAAAATCGTTACAGGAAGATTAATTTTTGTTTATATATGTATAACAAATCATTTGCACAATGGGTAATTCATTTGTAATTTCATGTTTATTTATAACACTTTTGAGCAATTTAAATAAAGCGAACCGTAAGGGTTTGCTTCAAAAATAATGTTTGCTGGAGTAGGTAAGTATAAAGAAATGTGGAAGTGAACGAAAACACAAAAAAAAAGCAAAAAAGGCACAGATACTGGTAATATACGGAAACAAAACATGATAACTATGAGAAATAATATACAATGCAGCTTTGTTTTCCATTTGCACAAACCATAAATGTGTTTGTGATATATTCAACAATGGATACTGATGGCTACAGATTAAGAAAGTGCTATAAATGGCCAGCATTGAAATTCTGGTAAAGTTAACCGTTGCTTATAACAAACATGCTTTGGTGGATAATAATTTTCTTAAAGGTTTTTTTTCTCTCTAATTTAAGTTGCATTTATCATCAACACTTACGATATTTGCGTATACTAGATAACACTGAATAATATTTTAGGCGTAAATAAAACTAATAATAATAATACGCACGTACTTTCAAATGATACTCGAATTAAAACAAGAACATGCGTTCAAGTTGTGTATTAATTAACAATATTTTAAAACGTAAAATAAATTATGTCATCCAAATATATTATGTTATATAATTTAAAAATATTCGAATTAAAACTGCATCCTCTAAGTTTTGTTTATTATTAATTAATTCTATCTAACGAATGGTATATTTACAAGACATTGATGGACTTACTCTGAACAACGCTGATTTTCGATGTGCTAGCTAATATATATTATATAAACAAATCCGTTTTCGCAATGTGCGAATTAAAAACTTGACAGAGTAATAGTTCGCCAATCGTTTTCATATATCATAACTATATATTGATTGTATTATGTATTTTTATAATAATACCTATACCGGGGTGGTGGGAGATTATGAATGAATGAGTAAATGAAGGGGGAGTGCTCTATCATCTAGTTCAATTGGCACATCAAGAGAAAACATCACATCTGGTTGACGTCAAGTGATACATATTATTATCAAGTATACTGACTGGGCGTTTACATCTACCCGATCTGAATACTAGTGAAGAGTGGGGTGAAATGAATCAAGAATTAGATAAGAGTAGTAGACGATGGTCGAATACTAATTCGCTAAATGCTGATATGAGAAACAAACGCAAGAATGAGCGTGAACAACGATTCAAGATGGAGGGTCACAGTATATCCGTCTCATACACCTTATTCGTAGTCGTATTGTTGTTTTGGTTTGTATTTACGTTTGTATCTGTTGAGCTCAGTAGATTTTGTTGCTGAACTGTACTTAAACTAGCATTAGCTAAATGCGTCAGTGAACCCGTCATCTGCTGCGGAGCAGTCATCTGCAAGCCCATCTTCTGTAATAAATTCGATTCACTACCAGTTTTCTTCAATAACAAATCAGGCGCAGGCGGTACAACAGTCAGAGTATTATTCCCTCTTTGTAACTGTTGCAATCGTGCGTATTGCTCTTGTAACGCTTTCTGCTTTTTTAATAATTCCTGATGACGTTGTTCCAACTCTTCTTTTCTATTCCCTTTTTTCGCTCCTTCCTGTGAGTTAACACTCTCACAACTGCTGCTATTACTCGTGGACATTGCATTTACTTTATTTTCCAATAATCCATCTTGAATAACTTGAACTTGCAAGTTGGAACCAGTATTACGGGGTAACGTTTGCGATTTTTCTTTTAAACTCGATCGTCCTGGTACGTTTCTTCTTAATGTTCCAAGACCGAGATTCTGTGTCGCTGCTTCAAACTGTGATTGCGGTTTATCAGACGTCATATTCTGTACGTTTTGTATGTGCTGTAATGGGTTTTGATTTGGGATGGATCGAGGTGGTAGACTAGGTGATGTGGGTGACGCTAGTGGGCTTTTCGAGCTTGTTCTTGGAGGCGGCGGTGGAGGCACTCGTCTTCCAGATGCAAGGTGTTGAAGCAATTCGGCGTTTCGTTCCGGTATCGGTGGTTTATTCGCACTCCTACTATCCATTCGTTGTAGTGGCTGAATCGGTGGACTGTTGTCTGTGTCAGAACCACTAGGATAGGAATGAAGTCGCCGAAGGCTTCCCGTTGCAGTACTAACGGTTAAATTCTGCACTGGAAGCAATGTTGCTGAGTCCATGCTTCCTTTGCGGCCAATTTCTGCCATACTTGGCGTTGTGTTACTGCCGATCTTGGCCATGTAAGATGCAGCTTGCGAAAGCTGTGTGGTTACTGTGCTGGGTGCCGTAGAAGTAGGATGTGGTTTGGAGAATGTTTGGAGCTCGTCTAGCAGAGCGTCGAGTGCGTTCTCCGGACGCTGACTGCTGTCGCTGGAGTTACCACCGCCGGAATCTCCGCTGATGGAGCCCTGCCCCAAGACATTGCGCGCGGGGGGCACGGCAGGGGACTGCAACACACAATATTCAAATAATTTTTTTATCCCGGACAAGTGTTGTAAACTAACGTTTAAACAGCACATACATGTATAATAAATAAATTAATTTATATATATATATATATATATATATATATATATATATATATATATATACATATAAAAAAAATTAAAAGAGAAATGTTAAAACATTAAATATTGAACATTAAATAATCAGATTATTTAGATTGTGTGTATGTGTATTGCTAGAAATCAACAATTAAGAAAAGAAAGAAAAACTAATGCCTGCAAAAATTACAGCGTGTAGCAGAAACAGAAGTGTAAAATCGACATCAACTAGTCCCAGTTCAGCTATAAATTATTATTTAGATTTTAAAATAGTAGATAATATCGACTTTTGTCCCATGTGCAATTTATCTTAAATGTATGTTACATTTTCCATATATTATATTCAGAATCCATCGTTTATTATTATTACAAATTAGAATTCTTTTTTAAAGCAATATTTTAATTATTAATACTGAATATATGAGACAGATTGAATACAATATGTGTTCACTAGACTGTAAATAATAAATACAAAATAAATCAAATTTACATATAAAGATAAAACATACCACCACCAAATAAATAATAATAAAAAAAAAAGAAAAAGAAATTTACCTTTAACCAAAATAATGTACTAATAGATACTGAACATCTAAAATTGTGTTTATGGTTGTGTGCCCAACTGAAAACGAAGTAAAGGAAAAATAAAATTAAAAATAACTCAAAATAAAATTAGTGAACAGAGGATGAACTAACTGAAATATTTACAAATGTGGTGCAGTGTGTGTAGGTATATTATTTATATTATGTTAATTAAATTTATTAATTTAAAATGTGATTAAGTGAAATCATAAAAAAGCCAATACTCAAAAGAACATGCTGCGTATCTACCAAGAAATAGAAGTTTCATTCAAACAACGTACAAAGCTAACATGTATTATAACATACAATATCAAAAATAAATTCTATTCAAAAAAAAAAGCGTATAATAAATAGAAGTAGTTTATCATGCTTTATATATGTTTGAAATATGTGAGAATGTTGACTCTGAAATAAAGAATGATGTATTTTGAATGTGTTAAAATCACAAAAATAAATGAGCAAAATGAATAAATATGTAGCGTAAACATAAATTCGTCTGTTCAGTTTGCTGCTGCTCATGAACACCCTGAACAGAAGTAGTAGAAAGAGAAATGCGTCAAAAACCCCTAGCAAAACTAAAACGAAAAACAAATATCAAAGTTACATCTGAAATGAGACATCACGCATGCAAACAAAACTTCCTTCCCTTATAGTAAGGTCAATAATGTATTTTATGGAAAATTTTGTTGCAATCTACTGCAAAATTTGATTTACAAAAACAAGAACTAAGCATATAGTAATAATAATAGCTACAAAATCAAAAGCTCACTGGAAGCGCAATGCAAGTACATTTTTCATTTTTATTATATATAAAATAATACAGAGTTATAAAAAATAAAGCGGCAAATGTACGAATGTTTATCAGTAAATTCACACAGATCTTGTATATTATATGTATGGAGGAAATAATTATACTGAATCTATGTGCGAATTAAAGCATATTGGAAACTTAAAATTACGTATTTAATACAAACATTTGTATTTGCTGACGAAAATATGAAGGAAGCATTATTGAAAATGCACAAATTTGAAATATATACCTACAGTTCAATTAACTAGCAAAATAAAAACTATACCTACTGTCACAAAATGTACTTGCACAAATAAATCAATTAAAAAACTCAGGTGAAAATATTCAAATACTACTACAACATAATTGATTACGAACAAAATGAGAGGGATGTTTTATTATACGTATGAATCGTGATTTATTATAAATATCCAATTATTAAATGGCAATTATTGTAAGCATGAAAGTATTATTTTGAATGCTGCATATATTACTTGTACCAAATGCGATAATGTGATACGTGCAATTATAATATTGCTTTACGACATCTGGTACAAGTTAAATGCGGTACTATATGAGCAAATGGTGCGCATATCAAGTGACGGCATACACGCCTCACCGAGAGACATGTGAGCCTTTAAAAACATTTCCAATGACACCTTACTATAAGGAAAAGGTCAAGAAGAATTATTTCATTTCAGAAGCAAGATCATTCTGTCATATCTTCTTGGTGTAACCACTAAACATATAAATTCTAGACCTGAGAATCATAATTCCAAATAAGCTATATGCTAATATTATTAAACTAAACCACAAAAAAAAATTGGGTGTACAAAAAAAAAATTTCGCTACAATTCTCAGGCCTTTGATTCCTATTATGAAATATTTCATTGTCTTCTAGTAAATGCTATATATATATAAATAACCAAGAAGTTATGCGCAAGCCATAGTTTTTATGAAACAGTTCATTATCATAAACATCATATCACGTACGAGTTAGATAAAGAAATAACGCAAGCATTATTGAATAACGTAGATTTATTTTACTCGTGAGTGGTTATAGCTTCCTTGAAGTTAGAGCTCCACTTCCAGCCGTACTACATGAAATATAACAAAACACTGTTTCAGAGATGGCGGTGAGGTCGTTAGATTATACTAGGGTGCATCATGGTTTCATTATATATTAGCAACTATCTATTCAATGAATTTATAAAAATATTTTAGTTTTTATTTGTTCTTAAAAATATTCAAATAAAAAACATCATCAAATGCTAAGACGCTATATACACTTCATAAGTCACTAAAAACTTATTCAATTCAGAATACATATACAACTATATCACATGATGGGTACGAAAAAACGAAAACCTAGTTGAAATATATAATATCATTTCGGCGTTTATAATAAATGGATTTCCAAAAACACAAGTATAGCGTCTTAAACAACAAGTAAACAACATCAACATTGGCGGATGGATACAATGACAGACCATTCGTTATTCGGAAATTGAAAAATTATTTATTATAATTATATATTTTCAAATCAATATACGATGCTCATTATTTACAAAAATATACCTACCGTAAAATCAACATTTTTGTCAACATATATTTAATGGATATCTTACGTTAGGTATATATATAAAAAAAATCGTTCACAAGATATTTTGAGCAGTACTTCTTGTTTGGTAATTTCAAGTACATAAAAATTTGTGAATAAGTGCAAAAAGTTGATATATATATTGTGCCAATCACTTATTTATACTTACTATTTTAATTCGTATCAAGATTTCTTTTGAGAGAATTAATGATTAAAACAAGATTTTTTTGGGAATTACGATATAAGTGCACTCTTCAATTTTGGATGTTATTAATATTAGTGCTCGATATAAATTGATAATAAAAATAAAATGTAGTGAAAGGGATCTTATAAATTATATGCAATGCTCTAAGGTGATTTAGGGGTACACTAAAATGGCAGATCCATGGTGAAGATAATCTAGCACAACAGGGTTTAGGTATCATAGCTAAGGTAACATTGGAAATGCGTTTGCACATGTTTCATACAAACGTATCTTAAAATCTCTCACGTTCATTCATTCAAAAACATATTATAACAATGAACAGATATCACCCCCAAAATAAACAAAATTAATACAAAAATCTGCTTATATCTTTTAAATAAAAATGCTACATCTTAAATTTATTTGTAGATATGTAAATGCGATAGGAAAATTAATTGTTATAGATATTTAAACTTAATTAAATAAAATATAGTAAACTATTAGAATTTAATAAGTAATTAAGTAATTTCTGCTCATTGCAAAAGGATAGCATTGCACAGTGCTTCAATCACCACATATCAGTAGAATAAGCATGATCCCTGTTGATAACGATGCCGTATCTGTCATGATCTAATGGTCTGTTAGATGATTAATGATTAATTAATCACAAAAAAAACTCAATTTATTAAAGAGCATGCTGTTATTAAAGACACTCACTCACTACAGAAGGGGGAACAAACACATAGAATATTAAATAACATACAACATAAACGTATAAGTGAGACAAAAATACCTTGCTGTGTTGCGCTGATGGTGGTGTGATTGGTGGAGTTTCTGTTAAAGTCGGCGACAGACGACCATCACTGTTTGCACACGGGAGTCTCTGTTCTTGCACACTCGCTAATCTACACATAGATTTGATTATTTTTATGAATTAAGTGTGAATTGAACAAAATATCATTTACCGTTTAAGCGTGACGAGAGTGCCCGTTAATTTTTTACAGCGCCGTAAAGCCGTCTCCAATCGCTCTGGTTCTTCTTTTAAGAATTTTTCTTCGCATACTACTTTTTCCATCTCAGAACTCAAAAGATTTTTCATAGCATCTTGTAAACCAGGAAATCTAAACAACGAGCGAAAAACAAATATTAATTTAAATAAAATATGTAAATTATGTTTGAATTGTACCTGAGTTTCAAATCTGCAACAGTCTTGGAACTTTTACTCAATATGAGTGCCATATTCTCTACATCTGACATATTCACTCTTGTCTTACGATTAATAACATTTCCACGCAGTTCTTCAACAGTGGATTCCAGCTCTGTCAAATCCTTCTCAAGTCGTATCATCTCCTGCTTATATAAATCCTCTTCTCTACTCAGACGTAATTTCTCTTGATCAATTCCTTTAACAAAGGAAATAAGAACACGTTTATATGACACACGCAAACTGACACGGTGGAGGAAAAAGTAATTAATAAATATCACCTGCTTGCCAGACTTGTTCACCACTGGCTAGAAGCATGGCACGTATTTTGATGAACGTATCTCGGATAGTTTCTCTGACAGAGTGAGCTTGAGCTTGGGATAAGCGTCTCAAGTTGCGGACTTCTGTTCGGAGGTCTTTCGCTTTTTTCTGTAAGCCACGCAGCTGGTTGTACATTTCAGGTGTCAACTGTAAATCCCTGTAGATGTTGCGGCTGTTGTCGTATTGAGCCGGCGATAGTGAGGCTGGCTTTGGTGGAGGTGCCGGTTTCAGTCGATCACGTTCTAATTTCGACAACAGATGTTTTCAGCAATTATTGCTTAACAGAGTTATAACATATTTGAAATACTTTCTACTAAAATATACCCCCTTAATACATATTACTGATTATATTTTTATTCGTATTTCAAATAGTATACTACTCTGATGCTTATACGTTTTGACTATATAATCAAAGAACATTTTACTGATATAATTATAGAATACTTCAATATAAAATAAAATATAACTAAAGCGTCGTTCGTACTTCTTTAAGTTACTAGATCCACATCAACAATTAATCAGCTCATCGGACAAATTTATTTATTCTCTTTCTACGAATAGGAATATGATTAATTGAACAGTTGATTATTTGTTGATGCAATAAGGCAAAAATCATATTTTAATTACATATTTCAGAAAGTTTAATATTTATAATAAAGCTAATCTTACAAATGTCCACGAATTAATAATATTTTTCAAGTAGAATAAAAAGAATTCACTCTATTTAAATTCAACATCCATGGGTCTACGTATCATAAATATTATTATGTATTTTCGAATTATTTTACATGTACAAATATAGGCATTCAAGTACTCTATACAAATTTACTACAAATACAGACAATTACTAATTTCTAGGGTAGGATTGAGAGTTTAGCTAAATATTGCATCGTATGGAGTTTGTTTAATTAATAAAACAAATGTTAACGTAAGAATACTTCTTATATAATATAATCATCTATTTATTTTTTATTTATGGATATTTAGAAATGAATAATTTTTCTATGATTAATTATATTTAAAATGGTAGTATCGGTAAAAAGTTCTTCGAATTTCGCATCTACTATATATACTGTATAAGGTCACAAACATTATGTATGCCAATCAATATATAGTGAACTTATTGAATTTAGATTTAAAAAAGAGATACATTAATCATATTTGACTAGTTTGTATTTTTAACGATTATTGAAAGAAGAGCTCAAATTATATGTAGGAAATTTAACAATTTGAGTGATTATTTGTATAATAAATTGTATATATATATATTTATAAAGTGGTTATATATATATAAATAAAGTGTAGGTGAAATTAAATGAAATTGATACATTAATGGTATGTGATTTTGATACAGAAAATGAGTTGATACATTGAAAACTGCTCACCTTGAGATGACGTACGAGGCAATGTAGATGACTTAATAGCTGGCTTAGGTGGTTTAGTGTCCGCTATGCAAGCATTGTACCACAGAAACACCTGTTAGTCAAAAGTCTGAATCCTTTAAAACATGCGCAATTTTGAGTGCAAACAACCAAAAGAAAAGAGTTATTCAAATGTTTACAGAGCTCTTCAAAATAATCAAACAAATTCATTTTTATACAAATAACAGACTATGCATATAGAACTTATTAAATAAATCAACTGTACTTTTTAAAAAGTGCTTAAAATGTATATTTATTGTAGAGTAACTCCTGAAAAACTCTGTACTAATATAAAATAAAAATAAAAGTGTTTTTTTCAATAAACATAATACAGCCAATTTATTATACTAAAAATTTATTTGATTTTGATCAATAACTAAATACAATTTAATAGTACTATAAATAAAATATATACTGATTATTTGTAATAACCAAATTGTTCGAAAAGCGATACGAATTTTCTATATTATACAAAAAGTTTAAAAAATATGGTTTCTTTTTTTAAAATTGTGTGACTAAGCTACAAATACCTTACACCAATTTAATAAAAAACATGCCTACCTACAAGGTGACATATTTATAAATAATAACCAAGCAATTAAAAAATCTATAAGTATAAATAATCAAAACTCAAACATGCTTGTTTTTGATGTGCACATGCTCATGTATAGTTGCCGCTACAACAAAAAAGGTACAGTGTCAAAAATATGTAAATGTCTCATTTCGTCTTCCAAGTACATGAAAAAAAATCTTACAATCGTATTAATTGGACCACCTTCATCGGTGGGAAAGAGCATGATTCTATACATATGGAAATGATGACAAAATAGGAATAGTTAAATTGTTAAATATGTTGACGTAAATAAACTTTACGGGGATAGGAAACTACACATTGATTTGAATTAAAAAGAAAATCTTGGAATAAAATATGAGACACTTATAAAAAATATAGATTAGTACATATAAAACTAAGCGCATGAAAATATAGTTAGTATAGTTATAAAAGATGAATACAGCATTCAATATGGACCCTGAATGTATGCATTTGTATTCAGGGTGTAACCCTCGGATAGTGGGCGTGGTCGGATATATTTACCTGTATGTTGCGGCGAATGCTGTTTAGGTGAGTTCATATCCGGTGGTTCGTCACTGAACGAAACGGATTTCTCAAAGGAAACCGATTTGTCTGAAATATTCAATTGAAAATAGTAAACACATGTTACCTTTATTGTCTTGTATTCAAAACCATATTCAATTTAACTTTTTAATGATGCTGCTTCAAGATATAAAACAAATCACCTAGAATACATATTGATCTTTCGAAACATAATAACAATCCCTACGAATTTATTTGTAACTGTATTTAATTTAATAATTGACAAACCTTAATTTAAAACTTCAATTTTTCAAAATTTAGATTAACTATAGTAAGTTATATGGTAGTAAAGATCTTCGAAAAACGTGTACGCTAATTGAGTAATTATGGTAATATTTACAATATAAATTGAAGAAATCGGCAGATATATATGTTTAATTGATTGATTTAAAGAAATTAAAAGTTAATATATGGTTTTGAATACGGTAAAGCATAATAAAAGCCTAAAGAAAGGTTGTAAAAAAAATATGCGTTTGAAAATATAAAAGATATATAATAAAAAAATGTAATATATTATCAAAAATATTTATTGGATAAATTGAATTGAATTTCAATAAATATATACCATGCATATATTTCAGTAAATTGAATTGTATTTATCTAAAAAAAATGGTATATTGAATTTGACTTTGTATAAAACAAACATGCAATAAAATATCTGTTAAAAAATAAACCTTATTTATATAGGAAATATAGTTAGTGTTTATAGTTTAGATATGATGTTATATTTAAATAGTGATAGATGAACGAGCATATTTTAATAATTCACATTAAATATACATGTTTAAGAAGGTTGCATTTGCATCATTATATTTACATACATACATGCACAATATACAAACAGGCAATGGCTTATGAGGTCTACTTGCTGTTGATGATGTACAAAACATATACAGTCGCATGCCCGTAATTTGATTAAAATGGCATACCGATTTATGAATATACAAATATTTAATAACCGATTATTATTTTACCAACTAATCAAGTACCTATATACCGAACACCGTTATATGGTCTGGCCAATATATGAGTTGATTTGCCTCATGAATAAAATAACTAAATATAAAAGCGCATGAAGGAGCAACCTACACATATGATGACGTAAATCAACGCATATTTTGAACAGCCTATAGCACTGTCATGACATAGTCTTTGTTTAAATCGAAAATAATTACATCTTGATGTAATTAACAAAATCACGAATCGGTTAGCAGATTTAGTTATACCAGAAATTGTAATTTTATATAATATAATGACATAGAAAAATATAAAATATAATTTGCAAGGGTTGGATTGAATAAAAGCAGCTCTACAGATTTTATAGACGACCACAAGACGACATGCTTAAAAAGATGGGATAACTTACGACAGCTACCTTTGCCCAACTTCGGGGTCTTAATACTATCTGAACGTAGATACGAATCATCTGCCAACATAGTGAAATTATTCTAGCCAGTATTCTTTTTAATTATGGGGGGGCCGGTATAATTATTTATTTCTATAAATTTTAGTGCAACGTTCGTCTAATTTTGTTCGAAATTAGTAGAAATAAATAATCACTGATTAAAAACATGCAAGAAGAATTCATTAGAATTGAACGGAACCCGTTAGAGCGATGTAGAAAATCAAACCGTCAGCCTAACTTAACGAGACTCGCGCATGCTCTATTTAATCAAAACGATTGAATTTAGATTAAATTTCTACATCACTGCCCTCGTGAAAATATAGAAAAAAAAAGACGATTGCCCTCAAGGGTACGAACCTGGTAGAGATGCAGAGCTAGAGCTGGAGTTTTTATCAAATTCATCGCCTAAGAGACAAAGATGTTAATATTAGCACTCTGCCAAACAGGGGAGACAATCAAATTATTAATTATTTATGATATACATAGTAGTATGGAAACACGAGCACAACTTAGCCTGGCACTTTCTAAGTAACGTCTAAATATTGAATAACAACCGTCCTCAGAGCACAGACTGTGAGAGCACAAGAAACTCAGCATCAACGGGTCTAAGCGTCAGTGGTCAAACTAAAAAAACCATATCCATATTCCGAGAGAGATCTTTCCAAAAAATACAATTCTCAATTTAAAACTACAATCTCTTTTCTGAGAAATAATAGAATTTTTTGTTTTACAAAAATAGTTACAGTGGTATTATTTATAAAGATCTATCTTGAAATTCAATTCAACAATTTTTGCAAACGATTCATCTACTGATGAGCAAAACCAGCGAATGTTTCTACTTAGTGAACTATAGTATTATGCAAAAATGAAACTTGATTTGAGTTGTATCATTGAGTGATTGTTGTTGTGTCAGTGGATATGTGATGATGATCAAATATACAGATATAACATATGATTGATGAAAAATGCAGTACCTGTTCGATAGCTCTCACGTCCACCTGGCACTTGGAGGAACTCCCTAGTTGATGGTGGTGTTTGATGAAGTGCTTTCTGCACGAGACCAGTTAAATTCGCTAGTTGCCGTTCCATATTCTCCACTCTGATCCTAATCAAAGGTTTAATTAAAGAATTTATTCAAAAAAAAATAAAAAAAAAAATAAAAAAAAATATATGGCCTCTATCTAAAATACTAGAAGTACAAGTTCAACAAATAAATAATAATTAATGAACAATTTAATCTGCATAATTATTCTATATTGACACAAGCATATATCTAATAATATTTAAGCAAGCAAATTGTCACTGACAAAAATCAGGGGTCGCTGAGAAAAATTGGTATCTGGAAAATTAGATTATATTTCATTCTTTGAAAAAATGTGAGTTATCGGATTTCTTTAGTGAAATATGACGAAATCATACAGCAAAAGCTTCGCTTGATGTAACGGATTACGAAGATGTATGTAGCTATGCATGCAAGCATGAACTGACAATGTGAAGAACTTTTGAGAAATTGACAGGAAATGTAAAGACAAACATGTCAGACAGTCAGAAAGAGACATACCGCGTAGCGTCATAGGGCACAGCTGTGGGTGCAGGTGGAAACTGTGTGCGAGGTGCTGGGACAGCTCTGGGACCTCCTGGCGGGGGGAGCTTCACCCCATATAAAGAGTACGATTCGTCCAGTAGTTCAGTGTCGCTATGTTACAATTATTTACGTAAGAAATCCACACAGATTCATTCACACGTAAAAACAAACCAAAACGCACATGAAATAGTCAAGAATTTAAACATACATGTTAAGAGTGTAATTTACACAAATAGCATTCATATAATTTACATAATGTAATATTTCATAAATATTTTGATACAAATAAAATGTACGACCGTAATAAACATTTATAAAATTATTCTATAGTGTATAAGAGAATTTAAAAGTTATTAGCATCACAACTCAAGCAAGTGTACGAATGAGAAATGAATATTAGAAAATAATGTAAAATACAATTTTAAATAACTAACCTTGCTTCTTCATCAATGACTGGAGTTATAGATCCTGATCTCGTTGCATACTGTGAATAATATGGATCTTCGTATTGAGCTCTGGAGCCTCTTTCTGGAGAAGACATGTATCCATCAGTATGGATTCGATCTGGAAATGTTTCATTCATACTCATATTAAAAGCTATCCAATATAGAATTATATCAATAATGAAATGTTATGATTCTAATTCAATATTGTGCTAACTAATTCTACATACAATTTATACTTTACTAAATACAGCCTAAGTTTAAATTAGATTCAATATACTGATATTTAAAATTACTACTATAAATACAAAGAAAAATTTCGTTAGTGATTTTGATATTTTATGCAAATAGATTTTTTTACGTAATTAATACTCTATATTACTCAAAAATAATTTAATTGCAATTGAAATATCAAATTTAGTTCATTTAAAATATTATTTACGCCTTAATAATGTTTACACTAACGTATATTTTTCGTTGCATAATAATAAAAAAAAAATGAAATAATAATAATAAAATGCAACTGTATGCATAAAGTAAAATAATTCAAGCAAATATAAATAAATTTATTATCATAATTTTATAATTTATAAGGAAATTATTACCTTTAAACTTGAATATTATTAATATATATATAGTTATGTTGAAAGCTGTGTTAAATAAATAAATATTTAAAAAAATATATATACCCGTATATGAGAACATAAAAATATTAATAAATGAGAATGTTAGAAAGATGATGATAAGTGAGTATGTTGGTGAGCGGCGTTATTGTTATAATTGATGATGAAAAAGTGGGGTGGTCGTGGTGGTGGAAAAAGGGTATCTCGTCTCGTCACAACCCACCTGGCATGCTAAAGAGTGGATTGTCTGATCTGTGCCTCAGATCGGCCTGGGAGTGGAAAGTGTTGAATCGTTCTGGGGCACGGGACAACATGCCGGGGCCCCTGCCACCTGGGGCAGCACCGGACCCGCCACTTGTATACGTTCGCAAAGGTTTTGGGGGAGCACCTTATCATAAACACCCGTCACCAAAATTAAATAGAAATTTTCAAAAAGGATGATTATTTAGTTAAAAAACCAAAGTGTAAGTACACTTATATTAGCTGATCATAAACATTGCTGGTAAGATTAGCGAGTATTTCGATGAATATTATTTTAGTTATAAGTAAAATTAATTTTGCAACTAAAAGTAAAATAAAATAAACAGCTTGAACTTTTCATGCAGAATGCAAGGATATTTCTAAGCTAGTCTATAATATATGAGTACCTACCGTAGAATAAGGTTAATTGGGAGCTATGAGGAAACTTGAATCATTACAACAAAATAAGTTCGCAATTTCACAAACAAATTACATTTTAATTCACAGAAAAACTAAAATGTAATATTCTACAAAATTTAACCAAGTCATTTCTAGACAACCACATAGCACCCAATCAACACGGTTTTACGGTAAATTAAAATACCTACATGCATGCAATTTTTAGTTTAACAAAAACTACTTTCTTTTTTTTTTTACAAAATATAATTCAATAATTAATTGTTAGTTATGACTTTGAATATCAGAAGCAGTACGTAAGAAAAATGTATCAAATTTAAGTTTAACTCAACAAAATTGCTAATACTTAAATTATTTAGATAAAATTTAACCATTTTTGTTATACGCCTTTCTATTATAACGCATGCGATAAACGTAATTTTGACGAAAAATAATTCAAGATTGTTCTACTAACTAAATAATTTTAAGGAAAATTGACATGCAAAAATACTGAAGCGTTACCTGTAGGCAATGTCTTGAGCCTATCTGCTGGAATAGGACCTCCGATAGCTGGAGAGTAGGCTCTTAGAAGAGGACCACCGCGTGGTAGAGTTGTGGAACCCATATAGTAGGGCGGAGCACCCTTTGCACCACTTGTCTGTAATAAATATTTTAAAATATTGATATAACAGTAAAAAACTTCCCTAATTATATAGTATAAAAACTGCATTAAAAAAGTAACCCGATAGTCCTAAAAAACGGTTTGAATTTTAACTATGAAATAATAAGAAACAGCTTTCTGTTGATCCCCCTAAAAGAATGTGTTTTACAATATTATGTCGTTCAAAACAAGATGATAAACGAAAAAAGTTATAAGCTGAGACAGCTAAAGTTAAAAATTCTCTTTAACAAGAAAACTAAGTTTGGACAACACGAAACGAAAATGTAAATTAAACGAATTATTTCTTTGTTTGGTATAGTTAGAGTTAAGCAACACAAAGATTTGGGGTATTATTTCAACATTACAAGTAACAAGCACTAATTTCGCAGCTACTTGAACACGATTATCTGACAAAAACGTAAAATATGATTTCCTAAGACACTCCAAGCTATTACTATTACACAAACACCAGAAAAAGTATATCACAAATCTTTACTTACAAAATAATATTAACCAGAATGATTCAATACTCTATAATATGTGCGGATATCTTATTATGATTGCGATATTATTGAACAATTTAATTGTTTTTCAATATTAGAAAGTGTAATTTACATCAAGATCATCCATTAAAATGAATATAAATTATAATATGCTTTGGACCGAAATTGTGGAACACCTCTTCGTATATATGAGTAATGAATAGTGATTAAAATAAATTAAATCTGGACTGCGAAATGTCCGCTTGGTATTAACATTAATTAAAACATTAATTTATTTTATGTAAATCACAAACAAAAATTAGCAATGGTTTGTAATAGAACAATAAAAAAAAAATTGTATAAATAATAGATTTCGCATAAAGTTAAAATATCGAAAATATTGCAATGAAAGTAAGTTGTATGCCTAGGCGTAATTAATCTGTGGAGTGAACCATGAAAACGTAAATAACTCATTAGGGTTATATGAAGCTCATACTCACCAAAATGTTATGATTATTTAGTACTTGTTGCAGTAATTATGAATCCGAGTAACTATTATTCAATTTATCAATTTGTCGAATGAAATGGTGTCAATATGATTAATGGTACAACTGGAGGAGTTAATCTAATGTTAACGTGATTGAACTTACTAATTAGTTAATTCCATTTATTATAATAGGATTAACATGTTTTATTATCATATATGATGAAATATATAAATGACAATTATTAATTGATTGAATATTAGAATTAAATATCTTTCGCTTTATTGTATATGCGATTGCGAAAGTAATTATGTAAATTAGACAAAAAAAAATTCCATGCTATGTAAATTATGAATACAAAAAATTAAAGAATTTTCGAAAAATAAATGTGTCTGATGTATAAAAGTAGAACATGCTCACACACCTATCGCAGATATATCTTGGCGTATCTTGCCAATGAACCTGTCTTTATAATTTCACTTTTAGGTTAAAAATAAAACAACAAAAAAATGTAGTGTGACTATTAAATCGGTTATACAACTTACATTTTTTCATTACTAATAGAATCGATGAGAAATAAACACCCAGACACCTTATACTTTTCCGTGAAATCGAAATTTTGTTACTTTCTTACTAAACATTTCACTCGGCCAAAAGTAATTTAATTGAAGTTTCAAATAAAGATGTGGTTAATTACTGCTAAAACTTTCCAATTTTAAATGATTTTTTAATTTTGCGACAAATTGTGGTCGAAACAAAAATTCTGATCTGATTTTTAATTTATAAGTTCATCAATAAAATATCCAAAAATTTATATTAAAAAATAATATATTTAAATTTCCATTTATTCTCAAGTTATTTTTTCATTGAATACTACTAAAATAAAAATTTTACATAAATATAGCAGCTACCGTGATAAGTATATGCATAGTCGTAGGTTTCATAGTTATTAATTATTAATTATTGATTTCATCATATATGTATGAAAGGTTTTATAGGATGTTGTTATGGTATGTTGATTTTTTATGAGAAACCTGTAATAATACGAAAGGACTTTTGTTGAAAAATTGTGTTTTGAAACAATAGATAATTTGAGTAAACCCACCATAACTATAAAATGATCTGATTTAGTAAATGTGAAACTATGTAGGATGGTATGTTATGATGTCATTATGGAATCTATTTGTGAAATCTACCATAACATATTTACCCACGTTAATGAAATATACTTAGTCATGTCGTTTAACTTATAAAAAGATAACATTTATATAATTCCGTAAAAAAATATCGTAAAACGAAAGTACGCATGCATAATTTAATTTGTAATAATAAAAACAATAAATAACTCTCAGTTTCGATAGCAAATAAAAAGCATTGATGATCGATTTTCGACAAATTAAAAAGAAATTGTGCAGCTTTTTATCGGCTGTGCGCTTCCATGGGAACCAGCCCTACCCGAAACTTACATTTTTTACTGTTTTTTTTTTTAAATCAAATCCAAACTCTTCAGAATTTTATAAAAAATTGATTAATTTTGCGCGTTTGGATTTTACTTAACGTAAATTTGAAAGGACGTAAAATTAATTTCCGGACAACCAAATATATAATTCTTGAAAATGGTACATATTTAGTTAAACGAATATTTTTTTATTATTTAACTTATTTTTATATACATTTTGCTATGCTAGACATTAATGACATTCATTCTTCCACTTTGATTAATTTCCGCACAGCATCTAAGCAATTATGGATGCCAACAAAAACTATTTAACGATATACTAATTACTATTTTGTGCAACGGAAGTTTTCGTAACACAAAATATGTCTATCCCAATGAATTTCATATATTGAACCGTTCATAGCAGGTTTTGAAATTTTTTTTTATTGCGGATACTAATTAATACATTGATGAGTGGTATTTTCTGCATTGAGTTCATCTAGATAAGCGAGCATGTTTTATTTTTATTTTTAATTCATTGAACAAAGTTAATCGCTAGCCAAGTTCCAGGAATTGTGTAACTTGGAATAGCTTTATTCTGCTCTGACCTTGTTTATCCGTCACTACCGGTCATAGTTGAAGCTATAACGGAACAAACAACATATGGTTTCCGTAACCATAACCTTCTTGGAATATGTAACCTGTTCACTGTACGTAATAAACACAGATACCCACATATAACCAATCAAGTGTGAGATATTTTCCAATAACGGTTCTTAAACGTATCCAGCATCTTTTATATTGGAAACTATTGTGTACATTTAAAATTGAGCATAAGAGAACTAAATAGCTCACTTATAACGATATGCAGTTATAAAAACAAAAAGAAATGCATATATTTAGAAAAAAAAATTTCAATTATAAAGCTTGTTTTTTCAGTAAATGCAACAAAATTGATAACCATGACATTCACATTGAATTTGTTTATCTTCTATTATAATGCAGTTACTAAACAATAGAATTTATTCAGATTGTATCAATATATAAATTTTATGCTTGTTAGTAATAACTCAGAAAATAATGTGAATTAATTTCAAATAAAATAAATGCAAATATAAGAAAATCGGTATTACAAAATTACTAAAGGAAACTTAATCTAAAAGCGCAATATAATGAATGTGTAACCTTCGCGAATTTTTGTCTGAAAACTAGAAATACTAGTCTAAAAAGTTTCTTACTAATATAACTTATGTTGCTAAATACGAATAGCAGTGTGACTGCAATAACGTGATTACTACTGCATTAATTATGAATCTTTTTTATTATGGTTCTTGTTAAAGATGGCGTTACATATATGAAACTAACATAATTTAAAATAAATTATATATATTTGAATTCATATTATATTTGTATCAATATCGTTGATACATAAAATAGGTGTATAAAACGAGTAATTAAGCTTTATGGTTACTTAATTTCTATAATAAAGAAATAAATATTCGTTTCTATAAGAGACAATTATTAAAATTCTCTGAAAATAAAAATATATGATGCGTTTAATTGCCAGCACACTTTCAGCGATAAAAATCACCGTAATGAGTCGGTTTATTATCGAAATTAATTCGACATTTTTTTATGTTTTGTTGATATGTGAAAGACTTTATTTGTTTTAATTTTGGCGTTCTACTTGCTTGAAAATATTTTAAACTATAAAATATATAAAACGACGACAATTAAATTAAACTAAATTCTAAATAAACATTATTAAAGCCCGGTATTTCTATCTCCAGATAACTTCTACATACTGCCAGAATAAGCATAGAAAATTAACACGAACACATTTATTTTCCGGGACATTAATCGACATTGGAACTACCGGGAATATTGATTAATTAATTAGCATAGGAATATAGGGAATACAGCAACAAATATTAAACAACATACCAACATAATTAAATGGGAATTTATATGAAAATGTAGATATTCACAATTTTTTTTTATAATACGTGCTATGTCATATTGATAAATAATATAAATAAATAATTGATAAATAATTATTTGCCTTACGTAAAAATTTATAATTTGAACTGAAATACAATATTCTTATCAAGATATTTGATATTTAGAGCAGATATTCAATATATGTTTCATGCATACATTCGGGAATTTAATCTTTGGAAAATCAGAAAATAACTCCTGAAATGCGATATAGTATATATTTACGTAAAACGTTATATAATTAAACAATATGTTACGCACAGCATCTGTAGCTGTGTTCTGGATAATAATAATTCTTAAGCTTTTCGAAGTAAATAATTACAGGTTCAAGGTAACAGATGTACGAATACTCTGATTTACATTAAAATAGATACGAGCCTAGGTCAGACTAATAAGCCATCTGTTTGTGAGATATTGCTATAGAAGTTAGCATGTGTTGTACTGCAGTTTTATGGTAATGTTGTTCAAGTAAAATTGTGTCAGTAATTTCATATCAATTTTATTATTAAGTAACTAAAATACTTGAAACATTGAACTCAATTTATGAGAGTACAAAATTATTTCATATAGTATATATTTTTTGCAATTCATGAGAGATATTTTTTGTATGCTCAAATATTTAGATTTATATCAATTAATTATTATATTTCACTTCACAAATTGAATAGAGTTGTTCGATGTTAGTTTCAAGTAAAACATCAAAAAAAGGAAATTTTTTAAGCAACGTAAAACAATTGAAATAAAAAGAACTCAACATTTCAAATACAATTCCAAGTAAAGTAAAAACGAATAAAATAGAATTTGTCAAAGAAAGTAGCAACGCCTAAGCAATGCATAACAGGCTCAAGATGAAAGTTAAAGAAATAACTGCCAATCATTTTCAAATACACACACATTTCTCGAGCTATAAGACTATAATGCCAAGAATATCAGACACACGTACATACATCCTAATGGAACGACGAGCCATGGATGTTTGGATAACAAGAATATAGAGATGTGGATGGCAAATATCCAAGAGTTCTTTGATGGGGAACCATGACAAATGGGTTCAGCTATTATGAACAGGTGAGGAGGATACACCTGACGTACTTCTTGCAGTGTATTGCCAGTCAATGCAAAGGCACCGCCAGTTACGCAGCTACTTAAGACAGAAAGTGTTAATATCAAATGTATCAACGAGGTGATGGTGTGTTAAAAATGTTATGGTGTTAGTGTTATTTAAGACTCTTGTATTCTTTTATATGCATTGGTGTTTGTTAGTGTTTTAGGGTAAGTTTTAAAAAATAACTAGTACGCTCATACAATCAATAACAAATCAATTAAATCTAATTTAATTTACGATAGTTATATCAATTATTGTAGCTTGGCAGGAAATTTTCAAAGTGGAATTGCAAATATAAGCTACTGCCACTGATGTATTTGTTAATATTTCTATTTTTTTTATTTCATGGGTAATTAATAATAAATTATGAAACTATAAAATAAATATTCAGAATCACTTATGTTATTATAGTTTTTAATTTGAATAACTAAGTGCTTCTGAATTTGTATAGACCTTAAGGCTTACATATACACTAAGATGAACATGGAGAACTAAAATAGAAAATTATTGTAAAAAATCTTATAACTTATTGAAGCGAACTAAAAACCGCATAAAGAAATTGTCAAGATATACAAAAAATAATTCATATGTATATTTATTTAATAAAAACAAAATAACGCAACCGACAAATGTTTAATTATTAATATATTATGAATATTTTAATTTCAAATTATTAACTATATTTAGAATTCTAAATATGGACAGAATAGTATGCCACTGCTCTTTAACGTATATGAATACTGATAAATTTAGATAGGTCACATGCAGTGTAAAAGTAACCAGTTAAAATAAACATTGAAAATATTACTACCTATCCTAAAATAATACTCCAACTACGAGACCATGTTTATGTACAAGCAATACAAAATTTACCGTGTTTGAATAATATTTATATTATAAATAAATTTAACCTGCATTTAAATATGAACATTTTACATTAATCAAGGACAAGCGTTACAGTTTCATTCTTGCATATATTCATATTTCGCATATGCATTTTAAATATATTTATTAATATTAAAAGGTTACATTATAATTACTAAGACCGAAGATGTTGAAACAATTTTTTTTTCTTTTAACACAATTGTGTCAACCCTAATTGATTTTTATTCTATAAGGATGTAAAATAAATAGACACTAATTGAATTTTATACTTGGAATATCGTTCAATTACTTTTACGAGTACTGCCTCGAAAATATCATTCCGCTATCAATTTAACAAATTGCAGGTGTGATATTCAAGTAATATTATTTAATTGAACATTGAATACGAACAAATGATTTGTTAGTGATAAAAAGTATTTAACCCATAAAAACCCATTAGAAAGGTAATAAACAACGGTGGCACACTTGATCTTGTAATTTACTTTTTATCGCATTTTTTCGTCCGAAAAATGGAATCAAAACACCATGAATAAAATAATTATTAAGAACGATATATAAAAGTATACAATTATAATATTTACGGAATTGTTTGTAATATTACAACATGTTTAGGACAGCTCATTAGATATGTCCGCAACAAGAGCAAATAAAGAAAAAGGTTACAATTGCAAATGTTATAGAACTACTTATAATTATAGTTCTAGTCAAGTACAATAATAAATCATCTATTCCTTGATTTATTGATCAAAAATAATACATTTACTACTAATTATAAATATGGCGTTATTTTATCAATTTAATGATATCATTTAATCAAACTCTTTTATTTATGATCTATATTTATTTCAATCATGTGTGACCTTTATTCCTTTTGCCTCTTCATTTACTTTCTTTTGATTAAATAGCTGCCATCTATAACTACTACTTTTACCCTTTCAGTTTTAAAACGAACATTATTTTTTAATTTATCTTTCACTTGGTATTCTTGGTTATGATGATGGTGATTTTCATTTTATCAACCTATATGTCATTTAAATCTTTGCAAATATATCAAATAATTAATGGTTTGCAATTCTATAAAGAAAATTTGTAATATGTAATATTTAATAAATTTATTTTCATTGTCAAAATTACGTGTAAATTAATATATATATACACAAAATTTTGATTAAAAATCATATATTTGCCATTAATTTTGGCCAAATTTAAATAGTTTTCATTTATATAACATTTATACATTTGTAATTCAATAAAAGCATATAGAAAGAAAATTATTGCATGCTTCATTAGCGAGAATAATTTTTTTTATTTGTTTTTTAACTAATTGATTTTGCAATAAAAATGCTATAACAAGCGTTATAGCAAACAATTAGAGGATCATTTAACGAGAAAAAAATCCGTTATTTGCACAACTTATGCGTAAAAATATGAATACAATTATAGTGGTTAAGTAGGCTCATAATATCAACGCGGTTTATCGGTAAGCAACGGTAAAATGCGATAATTTAAAAAAAGACAACAATTAGCTGTTCAGCGCTGAACCATCATTACCAAAGTAGTAAACGTGCACGTTGATGGCGCTTGAGAATGTGATGAATTTATGAATATAAATTTATTCTGCTTGCAAAACAGCATGCGTGTAATTGTTACATGTATATTAACAAAGTGTGAAATCTAAGATGAGATTTCAATAGCATGTTAGAGGAAATATCATTTTGTTTATTTTGCTAAATATGTTCATTTCCTCACATATACACACTTAGATAATAGTAAACTACTTCTCATGAAAATGAGGTGACATATAATGTGACGAATGGAAAAAATGTTTTATGTTAAGATTGCTATATTTATAAAAATATAATGATCCAAGTATTTTAAAAATAATTTTGATTGAGTGAACTGAAAAGCTATATATATATACATATATATAATGGAAAATTTTGTTTTTTAGGTTTAAAATGGCTTCAAAACAACGTTTTCATTTAGTCGGCATATCGTTTGTGTTCGTTCTATTGGTGTCGTTAGGAATAGCGTCTGGCGGCGTATCAGAAGCGAATGAAATGCCGTCTAGTTTCACGCCCGGGTACCTAAAAGCTCCCCAATCAGTTAAATTGAGCAAAATTTCACTGACTCAAAAAGGCTATATTCAGGTAAACATACAGCTTTACTATTCCATGGCATACCACCACTATTAGAGCTAATATATAATTTTGTAAAAGTTATTTGATCAAAATTTAAATATATTTATGAATACAGTGCAAGAGCACCGAAAATACTAAAAATTTACATGATTGTTTTCAGCGGAAATGTAAATTAGAATATTTTGTTTATTTATCTAATTCGAGAAAATTAAATCGAGAAATCTTATAAGGAATATTATTTTAGAAATTTGAAAAATACACATCAAGGAAATCGTTAATAAAATATAAATAAGTATCACTATATTTATTAGTAACGCTGATTTTATTGGATCGTCTTATTGACTTTCTTAACATCATTGGAATAGTGTTATATTTTTCTATATATTGCGAATGTAATGCATGTATTTATTTATTTGATCATTAAAAATAGATAAGTTATAAATTCATATTATCAGTATATTCATTTACCTACTCGACACATACTTTCAATTCAGTAAAGTTATAAATTAGGAATAATAGATTTTTAAGGTGTATTTATTTCTATAGAAATGTATCAAAATATGTAATGTTTATTTGTTTTTAGTTTTTACGATACATTACTGATATTCCGTCAATCGGTGATTTCACCTTCTGTATTTGGATGAAAAGTGCAAATTTAACGTACGCACATCCCCTGCTCTCGTATTCCTGTAAGTATCTACACGTATAACATACGTGCTCATCACAACCAGGTAGTTTACGTTAACAGAAAGTCGAAAGTGACAGTAAAATTTCAAGTGAGAATGTCAAGATTACCAAACAATTTATTTATGAGCGCATAGTTGTTCAAAGACAAGGTCACTTGGGTAACGACACCGTCTTTTCATATGTGTACGGAAATGTTTCTAAGCAAAAAACAGGTGCTAATTTCGCTGATAAGATGACATTTTTCAATCGTGCGTAAAAGAGAAAATTGTGTGCAAAGAATAAAATTGTTTTGTTGAACTAACATATGGCAAATATAAAATTTGATTTATGTATAAATTTTGTACATAGTTCCTGTATGTTTAATATAACAATTAATTTTGTCATATAACAAATGAGAGTCAAAGGTGAAAATGATTTTAATAAATATATCAAACAAGTGATGATTTTTAAATGATCTAAATAATGTTATTAACTCATGTCTACATGATGATTAAATATTGCATATAGAAACAGACAATTTCTATTGCATTTTAATTCAAATTGCAAAACGTGATAAAATTATCATATGCTATAATATATTATTTATTCTCCAGTGGAAGTCAGTGTTTAACGTGACTCTTGCTTTTAATTAATAAACTTAAACATAAATAACATTTTCATATTTATGAATATAGGACAATTCTTAGAAAGAAAACATTATTTATTTACTGTCATCATTAATTTTTAACTGCACGTACTAAATTTGTATTTTATTTCAATCAGTTAATAATTATTTCATACAATATTGTCAATTGACAATAAATTAATCTTCTTTGTCAATATTTCACGGTCAAACAATTTCGGTGACCTTAAATTTGTAACGGATAGTTATAATTATGAAAAGAAAGTAAAAATTTTCTTTTCGGCAATTAGAAAATAAACTAATTCTAATTTCATGACTATTGTATAGACGTGCAATTAATGCAGTCGTGTATGAAATATACATAAACAAGGACACATATTTGATTCGTTATTAAAATAGAATTATTTGTGTTTTACGTTTTATCTAAAATTCGTAATAAAAAAATTTAAACGCAATGTAAATTTACATTTTTATGGCATATACAAGTTAGGAGCGTAATTTTAAAATAATTTCCTAAAGAATTACAATATATATATTCTAAAGTATTTTTACAGTCTAACTTAAAGATCTTTTTAAATTTATGATATGGATATAAAATGTACTGTTTCGCGAAAGATAATAAATAAATTTCATTATTTTGCTGAGTCATTCAAGGTTAAAATTGTCGATGAAACTATAAAACCGCTCAGAGAAACAATAATAATTATGGTTACATTTGTATTATAATTAGTAAGCGTACATTTCTTACACGATCTCATATAGAATTCCATAAGATCATTTCAATTGTAATCATTTTTAATTTGTCAACTTAAATCTATCTACCTTGAAAATAATGTGTAACTCAGAAGAAACACGCAATTATATTCATATTTAACTGATTGAAAGTTATACTTACTCTCATTTTTTTCATGGTTACACTTGATGATGATTTTATTATTTACTAATATGTGTATTTAATCTAATGTTATCTGATTGAATTGCGGAATGTAGTAAATCAAATTTACGCAATTTTTTTTTAATTGAAATCACTAAATAATATTTTCAATGAATATAATGAAGAATAAAATAATAACTTTCATGCTTATATAATATGTGTATATGGTGAAGCTTATTTAAAAATGGAGAAAGTACTTGTCGAATTATGAAATGAATTATTTGATTTAACTACATCTGCTTATTTAATCTGTACGCCTAATTTAATACAACGAAACAATTCTGTGCAAAAAAAAACCACATGTATATGTTTCACATGTCATTATTAAACCATCAACGTTGTATGTCTTTTTGTAACATTGCGAGTTACACACAGGAATAATTTGCTACTCCAGAAATGAGGTTGACAAATTGTCGTATTGTTTTGAAATTTAAAAAATTCACGGCTTTTTCTCAATGACATTAAATTGTCGTGTTACAAGTTACGATAAAAATCAGTTAATTACTATGTGCAATGTTTATTCGATAAACGGTTTATATAAAACGTTTTTTCCTTACGGAAAACGATTTTTCCTTGAATTGCAATACAAGGAAAATTTTCTTCACTTTCTCATTTGATATAATCAATGTTGAACATTCTTTAATCTTATCTTTGAGATTATAAAATCAAGAATCTCTTAAAAAATATGTGTTTGCAACTAATTCGAATAAATGAGTTTCGATAAAGAAAGAGAATTACATAAGTTTTAACCAAATTCAAATATAGTAGAAAGGAGTGGAATATGTCCTAATAATAGTTCAGTTCTTTGAAACCATTTGCTGATTGAAATTGAAAATTGGCTCTAAACATGAATCTCTTTCTGCCAACAATAAACAGCATTTGAATTTCTTTGCCAAAACAGAACAAATGACTAAAATAGTTATTGCGAGTATAGTGAGTTTCTGAACTAATAAACAGTGAACTATTTGGAATTTGGTATATTCGTTTATATGATCAAATAAAATTTTATAATCCACCAAACTTTAGAGTTTGTAATGCAAGTTTGTTTAGTTATAAACGTAACCTTTAGAAGTAGATTAACGTATTTGACTTTAAAATAAAGATATACATTAAAATGGTAATGAGTTTTAAGCGAAAAATTTTATTTCCATTTGAATGTTTGTCAATTCATGAATAAGGAAAAAGTTTTCAAATTTATACAGTACAATTTAAAATTGAAGAATTCAATTTTTGCTCTTTATCCAAAATATAATCTGTTTTGAAACAAAAGTTTCACTTCTTAACTCAATGGACATATAAAGTCAAAATAACAAAAAGAACCTACCAACATAAGTCATTTTTGCAATGTGGCCAAATCACCTGATCTGATACTTATAATAACTCTATAAAGAATAACGCAACTCGGTTCGAACTACCTCAAAAGATAATACATCTAATAAATCCGAAGATGAACATCGACCATTTTTGCTGCTTCGCCGAGCAAAATTTCGGTCGCAAATCTGAACTGTCACAATTCATAAAATATTTGCACGCAACGAATGAAAATGTATATAGAACGGCTGATGCAAGCAAAAAAAAAAACTCAATTTCCTCGTAAAAAAAAAATGTCTACTATACATCTTTATCGATAAAATTTATAAAACACTGAATCAGATTTCGTTTTCAATTTAATTTTTTTTTGCAGTACACGAATCGGAACGTTTGATAAGAGCATGGGTTACGCCAGGTGGTGAAGAAATCAGATTAGCCGTAAAAGAAATTGATGTTATTAGAGTTCCAGTAGCATTCAAAGAGGACCAATGGTACCATATTTGTCAATCTTGGTCTACCAAGCTGGGACATTGGGATCTTTTCGTAAACGGCAAACTCAGTTCTCATGGTTATAATAATAAGGTAATAATAATAAAATTTATAAACTTATATGTGAAACCGTTATGACCTATACTCGAAATATCGTAATTAGAGAGCTCGTCACAAACCGTTGTAAATACATTTACACAATTATTGTGATATAGAAGACAAATTACTAATATTTATGCTAAATAGCGGTGTTTTAATAGTTTATTTTAAATAGTAATTACGTTAAATGAATTGTTTATTTGTTCAAAGGCACGAGGTACAATTTTACCAAAAGGAGGAGATATTGTAGTCGGTCAAGAATACACTGATTTCGATAAAGGTTTAGACGACGGTATCGAGGGTGATATATTTGGTTTCAATATGGTACTATCATCTACATCAGCACCACAAAAGACCCAGTGGCGACTAAAAGAACCACCAAACACCTTACGGCGAAGCTCCACCACCGGTAAAATAAAAGGCCACTACATAGTTCAAAGTACTCCATTAATCATGAGGCGACGACTATCTAAATCAATTGAGGATAGCAACAACAACTACATAAATAATTCTACAACAATTGAAGATTCTGCGACAGTTGAAAATCTTCCGATAGCTGAACACGAATCGATTAAACGTACAAAACGTCAAAGCTATATGTACCCAACATCATTCATGAAGTTCTATCGGATATTACCGCAAAAACTAGTATCTAAACCGGTTTTTCCTTATCAGTACCAGTCGAACCAGTACGCTTATCGATATCAGCCAGTTCAACAACCAGACAAAGTTTTTCAGCCGCAATTGTCGGATGCCATGTTACCACCGTTACCGGTTATACGGAATAAAAACAGTAGAATTGCGAACGATATACCGATGCATAGTTTGAAGCCCTTAGGGTTGCAATTGATTGAAATGAGTTATGATTGCGGTAGGGGGAGAGGGGCGCCGTTGAGTGGTCATGAAGTGTTGATCAGTTGGACAAAAACACCGGTTCGGGTTTTCGGCGGAGCTCTTTTAAAGAAAGTTGATCCGTTTTGTTATTAGATAGAATTTTAATAAACGCCAAAGATATCTTGTGAAATATTTACTATTTTTCAAATATTCTTTTTATTATACAAGTGATTTTTTTTGTGAAAAAGTTTCTACTAATTAATATTTTCTTTCAATTATATTTTTGATAACGCAGTAGAATATATTTAAATATTAATCGAAATAGAATGTTTTGTATAATTGTCAAGTATGATTTCCTATTTTTATTTTGTGTGACTTGTAAAATATATTTCGTTATATTTATTATAAAGTCAATAAGTAATCAGCCAGAAGAAGATATATTTAATCAGTATGACCATAACTTTCTAAGTCAATATTATAAAATAAGTTAAAGATCATTGTTATGTGTAAGTCTATTATTCACAATTAGATTTTTTTTTTTGCTTCATATACATCAAAAAGCTACACTAAGTACGGCTTTATTAATGTTTATTTACTATTTTGTAGCGAAAGTAAACAATTATTTGATTATAGTGCCTTAACTTGCAAAAAATTAATGATCGTTTCATAAATTGAAATCGGTGTTTTTTAAATGGAAATTAATGGTGATGCAATTTAAAACATTTCAATATTTTAAATTCATAATGAATTTAGATCGATTTAGCATGTTAAACAGTTAAAAAAGAATTACTAATAAATCATATATCTTTAAGTATATTCATTTTATATATTGTGTATATATTGTTGATAATAAATAAATAATTTGAAAAAAATGTACCTTTCAATTTGAAGCACTCGATAATAACACAAAAATATATTTTTGTTGCTTTGTATAAAATAATTTTGGAACCTAATCCACTTTTAATTCGATAGTAATTAACAATAATACATATCTGATTACAAATTATAAATTAGGTCATACAAATATTTATCTATCGAAGTTTATTATAATTAAATTTTGACTTACATTATCGTATCAAAACTCAGAATTCAGGTAAATTGAAATAGATCTTACCTGAAACAAAGAAAATATATACGTTAATGAAATCCAAACAGTTATCCAGCGTCATATTCAACAATATTGTCTTTTCAATAAGCCACATTTCATGTCATTTGAACCACATACATTTCTTAGTTTCTGTCAAATATTTTAATTAAATCGCATTTACCGCATTGAAACTTGCAAAACCAGTATAGTTTGACAAATATATTTTATTAATTAAATTCGCCATACAGTGAATAAGCGCGTGATATTCGAAATTATATTTACTTTATGACATGAGTTACCACTCTAAGATAAAGATAGCGAGAGGGCACCTGGTAATGTTTTTAAATTCAATTTATTTACGTGGAGTGATGTTTATTTTAAAACTTCGCCAAATAATTAAACGAATTTGTAAAGCAGTAATGAAAGCTTTTCGTAACGATATTTCAAAGTTGGATTTTAATCCAATTAGGGACTATATACACAATATAACTTATATGTAACACAAATTGAATAGCAATTAATTTGAAATACATTATTCAGAAACGTAGAAAATATTTAATATTGACTTTCACAACCAGCATCACACAATTACGTTGAGTTTCTGTTGAAGGTATACATTCAGGGGCACTCTTAACTCGATTCCATTAAAATCTTATTAGAACAGAAGTAAAATAAATGTAAAGGAAAATGAAAAATATGGCAGGCGAAAGAAGAAATAAAACGATACTGGAGATAATTAAGTTTCGCGCAATGATATTACGATTAATAACTTCATTTGTATTCTTTTCTTGAACGTGTATAGTGCAATTAGCAGAGATGCCTTTGGTTATTTGCAGAATGAAAAATGATGTAAAATCTTTATCGTGGTTATCAAAAAAAAAGCCTATAATCACACTTAGCCTATTTATGCTATGGACTTAAAACACATTTACATATTTGTCCGATTGAAATACACTAAATTTTAGATTGGTATTATTTAAATATGTTTGTTTTCTCAGAAAAATAAAACACTTAACTTTCCATAGGTAAATAAGAACATTATTTCGCAAGCTTAAATTCACAATAAAAGAGATCCGTGTGGACTTATATGGTAATTATGTGTAATCATTAATCTAGATGTAGCTTGCATTTCATAATATGTATCTGAATCACCAACAAAAAAAAAATAATTGACCAAATATTAACCTTGTATAGCTTTTAAATAAACTAATATATTCCTATTTATTGCAACATATGACGGTAAGTGTTCAAATTATTATAATATAGCATTTATTGAACTACTAAATAAAATTTATTATCACTATTCAAATTTTTGGATTGCAAAAGAAAATCACTTCTTCAATAGTTTTAATTTTAAACTGTGTACAGAAACACTTTCAATTGTAATAGATTTGAAAATGACTTTTCAATTTGATTATAATCCTTATAACGATTAACAAATTTAAAAGTTATGGATTCCATATTCTGCTTATGTGTATCCGGTATCAAAATATAATGTGACCTTATTAGATCAGTAAGCATACTGTTCTAGGAATAAATTTCGATTAATTACACCTAACAAAAGATATATGATTAGGTTGAACAAAAGCCGTTTCGCCAGACCTTCAGTAAACTATTTTAATCTATTCGTGAGTGCAGCCAACTGATTTCAAAATGGCTGACAGGGTGAAACGATTAACTTGCGGTCTCGTGAATTTTAGTAAGCACTTCAATGTGCAGCGAAGAAAATACGAGGATGTGGACGAGGAACTTGCTTCCCTAGGAAACGGAAAAGGATTGATTGACCACTTGTAAGAAGCAACCAACCGTAAACGATTATTTTGCATACACAATAATATACCAGCTTAATCATGTGTGATATATTTTAGTTTATTTTTAAATGCAAAAAAAAAAAAATGGATAGAATTAATCGAAATTCAAATGCGATACAAGATACCGACAAGTTCTCGAATGAAGATTATAAGTATAAAGTTATTTGGAGTAATTATTTACAAGTAGAAAGCGTATTATTATTCTGATATTGAAAATAAAATAATCTTTTAATATTAATTGTGTATTTAATGAAACGCTAAATATAGAACGTATTATTTTATGGTGAAATAAAAATTGATTTAGACTGTTGATGACCTGAATTACTTAAAATTGTTAAAATATGATTAAGTTTATATTACATAAATTGCAATCATATAAATGATAGTGTCCTGTATGTATGAAAACCTCTCGCAGGTTGTGTAATTTGTCTACGTAAAATGAGCGAAATAACACGATATATGATACGATCAACAATATACCGGTCAAGGGTATATATTTTATTTCGGTAACATTTACGGCTTTTGTCTAGAGGCGGTATTGTTAAAATATATGATACAAATAAAAAATTTCATCATACCCAGTTACTAAAAATGCACAATACATAACACACACACACATAATTTATATTCAAATTTCATCCAATGTGTGTGAATTAGTCAAAGGTCAAATGTATGGTTTAAAAACATACGACAATATTTCTATAATTAAATATAAAATTAAACGAATAACTTCCGCAATTCAGACGCTTTAAAAATGCGTACAAATAAATTTAAAATTTTTAACAAATCTTAGCTTAAACTCATCTGCCGGATAACTATTTTGTAATGAAATATCTAATTTAAATATCGGTTATTATTAAAACATAAATATTACTTAATCACGAAAATCCTATTTCTCATAATTTCAAAATATGAATAATTATATTTAGCATATTAAGAAACCAAATTTCTCTGCTACTGCTGTATGAATATTAATTAGATCTGCCATATTAGTTTTAATTAATGATTAAAAGCAAGGAAATATCTCCGAGAAACCATAACAAAATTCACGTATATAGTCTATTTACTGTAAGAATCAAATAAAGGTGAGATGCAAAAATGTATAAAAGCGTAAAATTTAACATAAATGTACTTTTCTGTATCATTATAATTAGTTACTTTAATATTAAAATAATTGAGGTGTGGTCCAGTTTACGCATATTCTGACGATGTGGTCAATCATGAAAAAAAAGGTAACGCTGACGTATCTGTCACATCCACACTCACTTTCACTAGAAATATCACGCATGCCAAAAATACTCTATTGGAAAACACGCAGATAAATATCATTATTTTCGATAGACATCAAAATAAAAAATAAAAATATTTCCTCGAAAGTCAAATATATAATTAAATCTATAAAAGTTAGCGTTTAGTTTTAAAACAATTTAAGTATTTACATCCTTTCAAAATGTAGAATAAAAGTGCGCTTAATATTATAATTATTATTGTTAGAAGTTAATCAGTAATTAAAATTGTTTAATATGTCCGGAAATAACTTTCTCTAAAAGTGGAATTTTAAAAATTATTATCTATATCGAAGAGTAAGCACATGTCAATGTCGTTAATTTATTTAATGGAGAATGTAATAAATTTCCTACCTAAGTTCTCAGTTACACATTTATTTTATTTGTAATTACACATGCTTAACTCTATTAAATATAATTCTGCTAAATAATATTAATAATCACTTTGGAATTATTATTATTCATAATGATTAGTAATATTATTTACGTTTTGGAATTTCACAAATATTCTACTGGATCAGTTTTAATAAAAGCAAATGCAAATATGTGATAATAAATTAAATTTGTCAATTGACTAATCATAATTGACGTAAATCAACCGTGAAATTTAGTTGCGAAAGAAAATTAAAATTTCACTTAGTGTAAAAAGAAATATATTAGACAGTTTTTAAACTTAATTATATAATCAGTTTACATAAGAATCGATTAAGTTGTGACCTGCAATAATCTAATGGAGGATGATACAATGTTATGTATGTTTGTATAATTAATTTAATTTACGATCAATATACAAATGTGTGCCGATTTGTTAAAAATTATTAAACACATTTAAATATAATTGATAAAACATTCAAGTTTCAAAACATGGAATGACGCGATCAAAATCATGACACTAATTTAGTTTAATTATGCTTTTTAGAAGGTAATTTAAAATTATATATAATACGACTATTTAGTAACCATAGACGAAATAAATTTCATAAGTCTCTATAAGAAATAAATTGAATTTAAAAAAATTTTGAAAATAAATTAAAAACTTTAATAAAACAAAAATATAACACGTTTAATAGGTTAATTAATAATGAAAAATGTAATAGTTAAAGAAAAAACGCAGTATATTGTACAATAGATAGTGATGTAAGGTATATGAGTACTTTTTCAAAATGAATCATTTGTATAAGTTACTCTGCCATACCCAACATTTATAGTATTCAGTTCAATACTAAGTAGACTTCTTTACTAAGTTAAGATCTATTATTTGAAGTATATTACGAATAGGTAGGAAATATTGAACAGAATTTTAATTTCTGATTAAGATAAAATCAAATAAAATTGTTTAAACCAATATTGTACTTTCAAATTATGATTTACCTTAAGGCTAAACAAGTTGATTATTTAAAAGTTATATCCGTTTTAGTAATAAATATAACAAAGAAACACGTGAGTTATTTTTTCCCCAACGGGCATTGAAAAGGTTATTAATATTCAAATCTGTCATAAATAACACACTATTGCATGTTATGTTAGTCTTAAATAAGAAAAAGCTTTAGTAGTACTATTACAAAATTTAAATTACGGATGTTTTTAACGTGGAAGTTGATATTATACATAATCACGATTCATTTCATTTTAATAACAAAAGACACATTCAAGGCTAAGTAAACTTTCACATTAAAATGTATTACTAGGATGACACAATTCACTAGTTTTTTTTCTAATTCACTTTTTAATGCAAGATGCAAGCACTTTTTCTTTTATGTTTAATCATAAATATGAATGAACAATAGAACTATGAGCTTCACAATGGTGGGAATTACGAAAAAGTAATACCAGTTGTATAAAATACAATAAATCAGAGGAACTAGTTTAAAATTTCATCATATATACGTATATGGAAATAACTAAATAATGCACGATAGCAATAATTAATGACGTTAAAGTCATGTCACGTATTGGACACTTCAAAGTAGTCTACAATGCAATTAAAATGATTGCAATTACATTCGCAAACAGCGCCAAGTTCGTTATATTGTTAAATATCTTGATGTGTCTTGACGTTGATGTATGATATATTACAAATCATCTTCAAACTCACTTAGTGAACACTAAGAATTCAAATTTAATGCAAATTTGATTCTGAGGAATCTCTTAATTAATAAACAATTATATCTTGATGATTGTGAATTCAAAAAAAGCTTAAATTCAACAAATGTGATTATGTTGATTATTATATTTGAAAATTAGAGACTAAATTAAATAAACTATTAAGATATTTAGTCTTATTATATAATTAAACTGTAGACGTTTACGATATAAGCGTTATATTTTACATCTTAAGTGACCTTTACGATGAGTGTAATCTTGTAATAAAGTGATATACGACGACCTTTCGCCTGATCTGTCATAGAATACAGATCCTGAATGATCTATTTGGATCTTATAGATTATAATGCTTAATCATTCGCGAAGGACAGCTCGTGTCTGGTATCCGTAAATGCGAACATACCTTTGACGCATAGCGACATTTTTAAATAGTTGTACACGATTATGAAATTAGTCAACTAATAATAGTCTTTAAAACCAGGAAAAATAAATTTGTAAGTAATGTAAAATCTGTGTGGTTTTATAAATAAGAACATGTTTTATATGCTTGTTAACAAACGATTGAAGAAATGTACAATAACTATTATTTTCTCTATTGTTAAATAACTAATATATTATATAACTGATATTTGTAAATGCTGTAGTTTATTTTATTATTTTTATGGTAAATATATGTTATTACAACTATACTATAATGAAATGAAATAATAAAACAATATCTGAAATATAGTTCACTTTCAAATTTAATAAATTTCTTTGGTATATCAAGAAAATATTAATAAACGTTCACAAAATATAACAATAAACTTTCTTTGGCACCCATATTGTTTTGTATAAATGCAAATTTTTAATTCATGGTTCACGGACCGAAACTATACTTTATACTTATTTATCTATTATAAAATTACTTTCGTTTTATTTCATATAATCATGTGTTCTTATAAATTAGATTTCTATACCTGAAAGCACTTTATCAAAATTCCAATAAAATAGCTTATTAATTTCCAGTTATATGATATTTGGATTTTTTAATTACAATATCCTTGTTAACGAACATGAAAGTGACAAATGAAATTTTATTTTATTGTTTTATGGAGAGACTAATCAGGTTCAAGTTTTTGCACTTGTGTAACATTCATATAATTGAGTAAAAATTATGTTAGATTAATTTAAATTAATTCCATTTAATTATAGAAGGCCATATTACTAATATAACAGTGAAAATGTATGAAATTTGAAAATTGAATTAAATATTATCCTTGATACAATAAAAATTATTTCTAATAGTTTTCCTCAAAATTACGTAATTTGAATTATATTCAGAAATTATTTGACCATTTATAAATATAATAAAATCATTTTAAATATACTAAAAATGTTATATATATTTTTTTAACCAATCAGGAAACGATATTTAAATATTTATTCTCGGCAAGAAAAAGCGTACATCCTACTCAAAATTACTAATCAGTAAAAGTGATCGTAGAAACATTAATTTCCATTCAAAATCTGTTTAGATGACCATCTGTTAATTTACAAACATTTTTTCAAAATATTTAAACGCATTCTTTAATTAAAACACGGTTTTTAAATTTTTTAACACGGTAAATGTTAACATAAACACTATACACGAGTTTTACTTTGACATTATCAATTTTGTTTTGAAACAGTAAAACAAAAGCATGTTATATTGAAAAATAAAAACAGTACGGCAACAACAATACCTTTGTGAAAAAAAAAGCAACCGCCTATTTTTAACCTACACAATATGAAATCATACATAATGCATCATATTGTTTTATAATGTTGCAACTTCAAGATGGGTATTGAATAATTAAAATGGTAATCGATAACGGAACCACAGTGGTTATTCTTACATTTTAGAATCATTACATAGAAATTTATTGTGAATGTTTATTAATAATTATTCTCACGTTTAATTTTTATGCAAATTAATGCAATTCTAGTTTGTGGAATTTTGTATAAATACATCTAATTACTATTAAATAAATTTCCTGAACTGAATAAGCAACTGTTCAAAACAGAGATAATTTGATATCATTGATGTGAATTAATCCAAATTAGAATCCAGATTCGAGTGGAATGTTTCCATGAAAGGAGGACACATTGAGTAGGAGTGGAGAGCACTTAATCAATATTCTGCATAAAATTCGTAGAATTTAGAAGTGTCTACAGCAAATACCACCGCATGCAATTACATGCGGTAGAGCATTGTATTTCACAGAATAGCTGGGAGTCAGTGAATGTTATACAACTTAAATGCAGACGTGCACTTGACATTCAATAATTAAATATTTATCATATAGATTAGACGGAATGAAGAGAACGTGTCAAAACTTTATTATATTGCGTGAGGGAGATTATCCTTCCAAGTAGTTTACTAACTGTTTAGGTATTAAGTTTAAATAAATAAAAAAATAGAATGAAATTGATAGAAGTAATTATTTTAATTACATATAAGTTAACTATTGTTCCTACATAGTGAACATTCTTATATAGTGAACATTCATGACCGTGACTTACAAAACATATAACACCGTTTGTTCACAGCTTGTTAAGAGTTCAATGACTAATATATTTATTATAATATATATTTAGAACCGCAGCAAATAATAAATAAAACATTATTTATAGAACGTCTTGAGCATTTTTTCAATAAAATGGATCTTATAGAGTAAAACTGATATTAAGATAAAAATTTAGAGTATTTTGTCGCCGTAACTTTGGAAACAGTATTTATAAATCTTCTTTTCTGTATGGAATGTACCTATTATAAGTTATGTAATCTCGATATGTAAAGAAAGTAGAAATGGCTGTTTTACAGTTTCCGTTACTCAAATGTCTTTTCATGTTAAATGAGTTCATTTTGAATGAGATATAATGGTACGAATGAAAGTGTCACTGATTTGATCTGCAAAGGTAAATGGTGCTAATTGAACAGTAATAGCATGTTATCTTTAAAATTGTGTTTAATTGTATGTGCAATGGTTAAACAAGTGCAAAAATTTATAATTCATACTGAAAATTGCGGTTACTATGAGTTATGACTTTCACAATCTTTTATATGAATTTATATAAGCGTTTCGAGATTTTTTATTTTATGAATTGTTTAAAAACCTAAACAGAAAAAAAAACTCTTTTTATAACAAGATAAGCAGTGATTCATTTATTTAGTGATACAAAAAAATATATAACTACTTTTTAAAATTGGCAAAATTCTATTCAACGATATGGTAAATAGAATAAGGAGAAGAAGTTTTAATGTGTGACTAATGTGTCAGCCAGATTTACTATTTATTTTTTATTTTATTTCGCAAATTATTATTACTCAACCTTAAAAACAAATTTTCTAAACTTATTTCACACCATGATATTAACAATATATGTCGAATTTCTTTTTATACTAAATTTTGTCATTAATATTCACCAAATGATTCTACATAGAACGAAAAGAATTTATTTTATAAAAAAATCGATATTTAAAACTTAATATACAAAATAAATGCGGAAGAGAAATTTGCTTCTTGGTCTTCGTAAAGTGGTGATTTTACCATATATGTTGGGATTTATTTGTGATTTTCGTACGGCTGATTTTATTAATTCTAATACATTTATTGGAATTGTATTGAAATATAAAAATATCCTGTATGTATTTCCCTATAAGTATTACGTATAGTAGTATAAAAAACCATATACAATTAAATTTTTCTTATATCTCAGAAAATTATAAATCTTACTTTAAAATTCCTAACGAACGCAAACGTATTATTACACATGCAAATATCATCATGCTATATTGATAAAAATATGCTCAAGGAAGTATAATTAATAATTCAGCAATTAATTAATTAATCAAACTATATTTTAGGATCTGCAATTAATGTAATTATTTAAAATTTACTTTGATTAACTTAAGAGTAAAAGTAAATTGATTTCGTCTTGTTTTTTAATCCATATAAATTTCTCTATGCCTGATTTCTACAGCTAATATGGTATCTTAGCTTAGATACAGAACTATAGTACTGCGTATGAAAGTACATCGATTATATACGCATTGTCATATATATTTTATCGGTACTTATAACCTGAATTACTATTAATTTCATTGAAGTTAATATATAAATAGGTGATAGTTTTTGTATAGTGAAAAAAGACACTATCTCCAATTACAATGCAAAATAAATCTAGAGCAGTAATCGACTTAAACTATCATCTTTAAAAAAAAATCTTAATAACTCTTAGGAATGCAATAAACATTTTTTCCTTGATATTAGACTGGATTTTCATAAATAGCTTTTCATTTTATTAAACTAATTCGAAAATATACAAATAAAAATCGCGTGTTTATTAAAAATAATTATGAATATTTTCACTTCATTATTAATGCAATTAATAATTTTACGCAGAATTTTAGCGGTTTTAATTATAAATAAAATACTGTTCCAAGAAAAAAATCACTGAATCGCGAAAAATGTTATATACTCTATCATTGAAATGAAATAAAGTTGAATTATATTTATGTATATTTTGTCATTTCCTTTCTTACATTATTTTTGCACTATTTACAACATTCTAATATTTATTTTTGTAATATTTCGTTGTTATAAAAATAGTTATTGCTATAAATTGAGCAACAGATATTTAAAAGATATTATTGAAAGAAAAAAAATTAAACTCTAATAACCTATGTATTCATTTTATAATTTGTGTAGTAAATATGGTCTGGTTTTAATAGTTGAAATATATATTTAATTAAAGGAAATAGTCTACTTTAGTTAAAACTGTCAAATACTAAAATGCTTTCAAATTTAATCCAACCTAGTTTCTCTATTTTCGGTTTTATTTTATTTTGTGAAATTATGTCAAAACGTTAGTGCAAAAAATATCTTCAAAACAAATTTGGTAATTTGTCAAAAGATGTAATTTGTCTATTACTGTAACTTACTCAATGATAACTTAAAAAATTATGTGTTATTACTTCATTTAGAAGTTTTCAAAATATGATAAATTAGTAAATTTTACATTAAATAAATGGTACAGTAATTCAAATTCTAGAGATTTGTTTCAAATTATAAAGATACTACACGTGATTGTTAATTTAGTGAACAATAAGCGTATAAATTTACTGTTGGCGAAAGTGTTAGTTCGTGGACTAACTCCCTCCATGAAGGCACCTCACTGGTACCGTTTGGAAAGGTAATCCTCCTCAGCTTGAACAGTGGCGTACGCGAGTGGGGGGGTATTAAGACAAGGAATATCCTTACTGAGGAGTGTGTAAATACTCTGCAGATACAGTCAGGTCAACACAGGCGTGTAGTGCTCTTGCGACCGTGTGTTTCCATTTTAGTGCTTTTCTTGGATTACGCATTTCTTCAAGTGTAAGTACATTTATTGTTTTTTTTTTTTCATAAAAGGAACATATGAGTTGCAATTACTTCCTCAAGTACTGCTAAGACTTAATAGGTGTTCCAATTCATATATAACATAATGTTTTTTCTTAAAAAATATTGTAAAGCATCATAAGGTATTTAATCACTAAATAGGTGTAATTATTTGAAAATTTTTAAGTTGTCTAGTAACTTAAAAATATTTAATGAATAGTGGTGTCAACTCATCTTTGAAGAGAAGTTAGTAATATATAATTAATTGCAGAAATTCAATACAATTATACCAATTTAAACTAATTACACTAAGCGTAATGATGTTTGGTTATTTTTTTGAACGGAATGCAATATTTTATATAAAAAGGTATAATTGTAAATTTGGAAATTAATTACTAAAAAGCATTACATTTCTCATTAGTTAATAATGTTTTATATAAAAATAGAAAATGAATGAAAAAAAAAAACACTTTAGTAATTGCTTCTGAGAATGCACTATAATGAGACAATGCCTACAAAGCAGATGAGTATTTACACACACACACACACACATAACTTCTAACGGTTTGACTAAAACGAGAACTTTTAATGACAGTAATATAACAGAACTACAGTTGAAGATAGACTTAAACTGGAATTAAATATTTGCTGTATACAAAACACAAATTCAAACATTTTTATAAGTGAATACTTCTTGTTTTAATAGTTGAAAACTACGAATACATTTTGAAAACCGTAAACCTGCATTCATGCATAATACAAACAGTTTCGGAATAAATTTAGTAAAATTAAACATTTTGTTGTTGCGAAATGAAAATTCTATAAATTACTTCCAAAAATTTAGTTAAAAAATCTGAATATAAACACGTGATCAACTTGGCATAAAAATATATATGCACATGCATTTTATGAAATTCAAAGTAAAACTCCTGCTTTGTTAATATAATTAAAAATTAATTAATACAAATAAAATAAAGATTGACATAAAATTAAGCATAGATACTATAAAGAAATTTAATATTGCAAAAGTTAGTCGAAAATTAGCATACATATTTCCAAAACTTCCGACACCTCAAACAACTTCCGATGGAAGTAAAATCAAGAAAGCTGAAAATATTACGCATTTATTATAAACGACGACATTAGAAAGTGTCATATTTGGTCAATAAAGATTTATGACAAATTGCTTTCGTTCCGATTAGATTTTTGGCAATTATCATAGCATGTGTTCAATTGTTGATTATAATTACAAGGTAGCTTAAAATATTTTGAATTTCACTTTGCATTAAACGCAATACTAGGTGAATGTTAAGGCGTTGTTTATTGTAAAAAAAGGCTAGTCTTTATTTGAAATTTGATCTGATTTATCTATCTATAGTGTGGCAATTTAAAAAATTTGTATTTGCTAATAAATTTTTATTCGTTGACATTCTAGTGCAGTCGCACTAAAGTTAAAAGCAAATGCCGGCTTTTATAATAATTAAAATACTCTCAAACATAAGACATAATTTTATATGTCACAGCATATAAATGTTTTGAAATACCAATATTATAAGTGTTTGATAATTTTATAAATTTTATTTATATATAATAGAAATTTTACGCGATTTATATTATTTAATTTCAAATTCAAATGAAACTATATACGTATGTAACACGTGCGTATTAATATTAGAAAATATACGGAAGTGTTAACTTTGCCGGAAATAAATATTTTCAAATACTAACCACACTAGTTTTCAATCTGACCACCAAAAAAAAACGAAAATAATTTCACACAAGACGACATTATTATATGCTTAATGATTCCGATAGCGTAACAGTAGCATGCGTGTAGTGTAGCTTGTAAGCAGTGTTAAATAGTTACGAACACTTTTACTTTCTGTCACATACGTTTCTTTTTTTAAATTAAAATTAATACTAGTTGTTGCCGAGCCTATATCCATTTACGCAAAGCATGTTCGATCAGAGAATGTTCTCGTTTTGATATTACAACATTCGTATAGTTAAATGACAAAGTATTTTGCTTTCAAATTTCTAACTAGGCTTCAAAAAATAAATATGTAATATACTTTTCTGGAGATATAATCAGATATTTCATAATCACTATACAATCGTTATTTTTGGTTTCAGAATAGATTGTTGACTTTTATAGTTTCGTGACTAACTTTTCATCATATATATTTACTTGCTATTATAGTTACGCTATTTTGGTCAGCAAGTGGATTCACGCAATCAATCGAGTACAATTGAAATTCTATGATTTACTATTTATATTAAATATTATAACATAAAAATAAATTTTAGCAATAATTCATATACAAATTATTAAGTACTTTTAAAGTGGTAAATATGTCAAAACATTTATTAGTAACTCATTTATATAATAAAGAAATTTACATAATTGATTGGAATTTCGTGTATGCCTATAAATTAATACCTATTCAAATAAAGAGCGTAATAAATTATTAGTAATAGTTAATATAATTAAATTAAAAAAGTATTATTTGTTAAATATATTTCTATGAATACGAAATTAATGAACAAAAAGATTTATGAAAATATTAATTTACCTATGCGTGATATAGTATAAGAGTGATTAAAGTTACATTTATTCAAATAACCTTCAAATGCCTTGAAGTAAATTATGAAGACCATTCTCTTGAGACACAATGAGCAAAAATGAAAAAAATTAAATTCTGTTTTTGTCATCACTCTAACAGCTGTTTTTCTATCTATTAATAATCAGAAATATCTAATGATTTATGCGAAAGCAAGGTTGTTATTTCATATCATTAACTACAAATAGTACAGCAATTGGAATTTCATCTTAAAATTAAATTAATTGTATTTTAATCTGAGACGAATTGATAACTTTTTTGTCGGTTGATTTATTGGATAAGCACTTTTAAACAAACCACAAATATTAATACCGTGTACTAATTGCAAAAAATACTATGTAAATTATTGTGTTTACTGAGTGTAGTTTAATGTTGTTCGATACTAATTAAAATGTAGAAGTAACAGGTTCATTGTGAAAAATAGTCTTGGTTTAGTATGATTATAGCGCTGGACTGCAGTGAAAGTACCACGCCTTAAGTACTATGAATAATTCAAACTAAGTTTTATTTAAGTCACCGCTCGACGTTTGCAAATAATGTCCCTTGTAATTCCACTGAAATATTCATTATATATACTTTTAAGTTTAGCATTTAAGTCACGAAATTTGAAGAGGAAATTAAAGAAATACACAATTTAAATTACAATTTTTTTAAGCTTAATCTCTTTTACAAAACGAATATTTAGATTTTCGCTACAAAAAATAAAATTGTTATTTTTTTCATTTATGTTCGAAATGTTTTTAATATATATGTATATAAAAAATTGTATAGTTTTTAAAATTTTATCAGTAGCAATCCAATCAATAAATCATATGAATATATATTTTAAAAACGCACACGGCATATCGCACTTAAATTTGTTCAGTTCTGAAAGTGTAAAACTAATGTTCCAGAACAATTTAGCTTATAACATAAGAAATATACCAAATCGACACCATGAGTATCCGCAGTAAATAATTTTTATATAGCATAAATTTTAGCTGACCGTGTATTTTTACGACTAGAATTTTTTTTACGTCTATACCATATGCCGTTTGGTATATAATTTATTTTATCGCAGCAAAGAAAGTTTCTTTTATAGGTATTGTCCTACCTATACAATGTTTCCGGAAATAGTAGTTTTACTCTTTTAATTCTGTATTTTATGTCGAAGTAGTTCTATTGTTTATTTACAGCAAAATATACCTTTATGCTTACTTACACTCAACTCTAGATGTTTGCAATAAGTGAAATTAAAATATAAATTAATCACTAGACCACATTATGTTTTATGCTAAATTGTAAATTAATATTGGTTAAAAAATCAGCTTGTTAGAGTAATTTATTATTTTGTTACAGAATGCGATTACAATAAAGACTTGAAGACAAATCAACAATAAAGATGAACTCGTTATTTGTGTTAAGTGTTTTATTGCCTTTAGCGGCTGCAATTCACCCAGAGTATAGTTTTACTGATAATGGTCATTATTCTTTGGATCAAAATTACCACAGTAATATTGCTTCGCAATATCTTCCTCAATCACAATCTTTAATTGGAGATCATTCGGCTGCCAGCGATCAATGTGAACTCTACAAAGTTGGATTCTTACAAGACTTATACTTCCAGTATATTCAATATAAAACTGATATACCGAAATTAAACGAATTCACGATTTGTATGTGGGTTAAATTCACTAATCACAGCAATGATCATCCATTATTCTCATATGCAGGTAAGAATTTTATGCAATTACTACAAAATTTTGTATCGCTTACAAATATTTAAGTGTAAAGTTCATAATTATAGCAACTGTGGAAATAAATACATTACAAAAAACATATTTCTAATCAGCGACTATATAATTTCTAACAATTATCTAAATTAGCCATTAGCCAGAAATGGTAAACTACATATGTCATGTATGCCCTTTCACTTAATTTTTCATTAAAACTTGTTTGGCATTTAACAATAAAAATTTAGTAATATATAAGCGCTCATTTGGATACCGGTGCTTTATAAATTCCGACATTTAATTATTAATTATGAACCAAGCATTGAATAATCGGGTCAGTTCACTTTAAATCGATTGGATCTGTTGTAATTCGCCAATTATTGCAAAAGAATGCCATTTCACATACACGATTTGGCTAGTCGAAAATAATTTTATGTTTCAAAGAATAATATTGAGATAGTTTTTGTTTTTAATGTAATTTTACTGTTTATATTTTCACTTCGATGAATTTGCTCTTGTTAATGTTCAAAAGTAACGATAATTTCTCTTTGATTTCAAATATTTACGCGTTTGCAATTATTGGTTAATTTATTAAATGTTATTAGAGAATATATTCATTTATAAATGTTTTATATTTATATGATAAATAAATAAAATCAGAGCTATATTTGACATATAAACAAAAGCATAAAAGAGTATTTAAATATCAATTAAAATAATGAGATCGTATTGTGAAAATAAATCTATAACATTCTAAATGTTGTACTAAATATTATGTCGAATTTTATTACTTAAGTCATAAAATGTCTTGCACAGAAGTATTAAAATTGTAATTTAATTAGTGCAAGTAGAAATGACTGTCAAGGTTTTAGTACCAGAATGGAATTAGTTTTGAAATATTGACAATGTATAATATGCATAAAAAGTGCATTAGAAAATCAATGTAAATAATTCGAAGAGCAACACTTCACTGACACTGAGAGTTCAGTCGGGCGTTTGACAATGAACTACATACAGTTTCTTGACACCGAAAAACCACTTTCTCACAATATTTTTGTACGTTCGAGGTGATTGTAACTTTCTGCAAAAAAATCAACAACTAAAACGGAGAAATTGCAAGCCCTATTAAATATTGCACTAGCCTGCGATGTTACACCAACCAATTCTCACTAAAAATTGACAAAAACATATATTTAACATTTTAATGATTGGTTCAAATTAATATATCAGTCCAAAATAATTGTTATTTGTTTTTCAATAAAAATAAAGCGTTTTTTAAGTTTAATGCCAATGTAATAATGTATCGTATATTATTTTCTATAAATGTAAATACGAATGACAATTGAAGCACCCTTTCTTTATATCGATTCAGAAAAAGACATTACGACTCAATTATCTTTACATTTACTTGCTTTGTTAACAAACAATTGGTTGACCTATTTTACAAGGAAAGGAAATTATATTATACATACCATTAAATATATTTAAATAAAATTAAAAAATATTTAGAAGAAATTATATTTATTTTGATATGATCCAATATAAAGTTACTCAAAAAATTGCCATAAGCAACCACTAACGTAAATGTTATTTGAAAATAACTGTAAAATTCGAAATTAATTATTGGATAATTAATGCAAGAAGTAGTTAAATTGCATTACTTAAATAACAAAAAATACTGAACCATTACTCTAGGAGCCATATTAATTACAAAGTAATTTTAAACGCAAACATACGATGTTCTTATATAAACAATTTAATGAAAAAAATAGAAGAGTCGCCACGAATGAGAAATAACGTAAACTGGGATGGTACTAAAAGTTTTCAATTTTGTTACAGTCGAGGGTCAGCCGCGAGCGATTTATTCATGGGTTTCAAACACTGACCGTTCCAGTTACTTTAGTCTTGCCGTCAATGGTCACACATTCTACCGTCTGAACTACCCGTTACGAACGAATCGTTGGTACCACTCATGCCAGAGCTGGAACGGAAGAACGGGTGAATGGCAGATCTGGGTGAACGGGGAACGAGTTGGCCGAGGTTTCCATAACAGGGTATGTAAACGAACATGTGAAATGAACAACCCATCAGTATTCAAGGATTGGGTTTCATGCGAAATTCTCACTTACATACATACATTTACTACGAGAAACTCTTGTCACGAAAACCAGATAGAAAATAAAATCGCTTGTTTTCTTAACTGAAGAAAATGGTCAGAGCCATAATAAATACATGATTACATTCCACATTAATTATAGGTCAACGTCAGTGTAGGTAATACTGTGGATATTTACAGCGTAACCACATTCTATGAATCTCTTGGTAATAAATCAATTTCACGCAGAGAAAACTGTATAATTTAACATTAAAAGGAGTCTTTAAAAATCAGTGATTTAATGTATGAAAGTGAAGTTTATGCATTTTTATTTTATCGCAGTTGGTCGGGCATAAGATGCCAGCTGGTGGTATTGCAATAACCGGACAAGAACAAACTCAAGTCGGAGGTGGATTCCAAGAAGGAAAAGGCGCTCCTAAAGGTAAATAGGCTTTTTTCTATTCAATTATTTTTTCTTATATTCTAGCTGTTGCTATATAGTTATTTTACTGACTAGATTGTAATTTATGTTTCCCAAATTTACTTCTTAAACTATTGAATATTGACTCTACTTTATTAGTACTACTTTACTTAGATACTAAAAAATATTTTATTTATTTACAGGTTCTGGTGGTATGTTGGGAGAAATCACAATGGTTCAATTATACAGCGTTGCTTTAACAGCTGGAAAAGCACACAAAGATCACAAGCATCACCATGCTCACCACTTCGATCATAACGGACAACCAATCACTACTCCTCCACCACCCCCACCAGTAATTAGACCTAACCAGCCAAACCATCCTCTATTAACAGCTGGCCAAATCAATCCATCTGTGAACTTAAACCTTGCTCAACCAGCTCCTCCACCACCACAACTAGTACCTGGTACTTTACCAAATGGACAAGGCTACAATGCTCAACTCGTCAACGGACAATTCATCGGAAACCTAGTATCACAACAACTCATCGGTAACACTCAACCACAACCGCAACCACAACCACAACAATTAGGATACGGATTTGCATTATCTCCCCGTGGTACTCCTCAATCCTATATCAGCCAATCAATTCAACCACAAGCCCAACCATTGCAGCAATATGCTCAAACACTTCAACCACTACCATTAACGGAATATTCTGATTCACAAACACGAGTTCCTGGTTCTGGTTTGGTGCATCCTTCATTAGTGAATCCAGCAAATGTCCAGTTCATTGATTCAACCATTTCTAGTCACCAATTGTTCAAGCGTGGAAATGCTGAAGACTCGAAAACAGTTGTAAAACGTGAAATTAAAGATCAAAAGAAGAGAGAGCTAGTTTTTGCAAATGGACAATTGTATGATGATGGTTTAGGACACGATCCTAATTTATTATCAGGTTTAGCGTCGTATGAAAATAATCAACCAATTATTATGCAACAAAAAGCTACTAGTGATGAAAGGGAACCAGCTGAAGCTGAAGTAATGGCGGTAATGCAGCTTTGTGGAGGTTGTGACGAAGAACCTTTCGCTAAAGCGTTAGTATTTGGTTGGAGAACTGTCCATAAGAAGTTATACTCAGGGGCGATATATGCGCCAGCAGTAGCTCAATGTAGAGTGTTCTAGAAGATATTCGAAATATTTCACTCATAATAATGAGAAATCACCCCCATCATTTGTAGATATCATCAAAATATTTTTATATTTTTAAAGTATCATTCATGTGTCATCTTCATATCATAAATGAATTTTAAGTCTTCTGATATTTTATTCCTAGAATTCTTTTTTATATGACTATTTATATGTGTAGTTTATAGCACTGCGTTACTGATTTCAAATTTTCAATTTTATCCTTCGATTCTATACTATGTATTATAGACTAAACGTATGTTTAATAAATATGTTTCATATTACAAGCATGTTCTTTTCTTTACCCAAACTCTCAGTAAACGAAATAATTTTCATCATAAATCAGCATAACTCGAGTAGAATATACTTATATTTTCCATACATACATATTCAATCAATTGGTAAATAAAATAAGAAAATGTTGAAGAGTTTCTTACCTTGCTTTTGTGTATGTGCTGATGTTGGTACTCCGAATCGAATTCTGGTTCTGAAAAGTAACTCTGATCCTCGAAATGACCGACACCTCCAGATATCCCAGTCCCAGGACCTGGAAGTCCACCACTTACATCTGCTGATTCGAATAAACGAAGAACAGACCTGTCGCGAATATCGCGAAGATGTGATCTGAAATTTAAAAACATATTAATAAACAAAAAACGAATATGATTCTATATTTATATAATTATAATTAAGATATTACAATTAAATGGTTATTAATTTCAAGATGAACTCACCTTAAATCTTCTAGTTCGTAAAACATATCTTTAGAAGAATCATGAATGTATATTTTGACGAGGGGTGAGTCTAAATATTCCATGGTGAGTTGTTTGGGAAACGAACGTACGAATAGTGCTTTAACGGTATCAATAGATGTGATCTCATTTGGAAGAAGCGCCCGTTTTGTTTCATTACGGTACTGTAGAAATACCAAGCCTGCAACCATAAATAATAAATTTTTAGGCAAGACATTAAAAAAGAATAGGAAAAAAATAAGGTGAAAATGAAGTACGTATAAAATAATGACATCGGTACCAAACATGCTGTGATTTATTATACAACATGAATCTATTCAGAAAATAAATTGGGTGGATAGTTAATTTGAACAAAATGCCTCTAAGTATTTTATTTGATTACTTTCCCATACATACCGTAGTACCAAACTTCCCCAGTTTCTACTATAGTTGTAAGAAAGAAACAAAATTGATGAGCATTCATGTGCATAATCAAATTTAAGTTTAGTTGAATCGAGAACAATAAATTTAATAAAGTTCAGTACCGAGACACTTTAGTTGAACAAGAGACAATAGGTATACCGTCAACTGGAGTAACTTGCAGTCTAATTAATTGTGCCGCAATTGTTGAAAATTACTCCAAATTACGGTATCTATAGTCCTTTTATTTAAAACTATAGATAAAACAACAATTCTCTATATATCACTTATTATTAAATATTAGATACTATTCGCGATTCAAACTAAGCGATATCGTTATTGTTAATATTAAAACATTGAACTAACACAATGCAGTAACAGTTTCAAATATATATTGAAACTATTCGGAAGTCGTAGAAGTTTTATTCTTTTTATCCACGAATTGATCGTATTTATAAAAATGTACGAGCATACATAAATATAGTTCTTTAATAATTAAATAGATTTTTGAATTAACCTAAATAGATCCACGGCTTTGTAAGTAACACCATGTAATTTAATTTTTTATTCCATTTTAACTGCATTGTGTTTTAAAAGTCGTATGGAATTGGATGAGGAGTAAGTTAATTTGAATCGCGAATAGTACAGAAAAGAGATCTGAAGTTGAAAACAGAGGACAAATTTGGGTCAAATTATTTAGTAATTTACGTCCTCAAACATTCAATAAATTACTTTAATTTGTGAATTTAACTATATTTGAATAAAAATATTCATTGTAAATAAATTTTATATGATCATTTATTTTCGTAAGAAATCTAATTATAATATTTATGAACTAAATAAATGTATAAGTTAGTATTCCAAGTTTCAAGATTATATATATATATAAATTTGACTCCTTAAAAAATTTATCTTGATCAACAGTAAGTGTTAGGGCTATTTTTGAAATGACGAAATGAGCGAATAATTTGTACTTGCTTCTTTGTAAGTCAATGAAATTCTCGTATCAAACCATGCAAACAGTGCAAATTATTCCGTCTTTTCTATATTAGAATCAATAAACTACACAATCACTTACCCAGGGGCCTTTCCAATGTCTTGCTGGGTGTACGTACAACCGGAAGCGAAGACCGTTGTTTACCACCGCGTCTGAATCCCGTTGAACTTGTTTCCACCTCAGACATAATACCAGGATCATCATCGAACAGCATTGCCGATGATGGAGGAGGATATCCTCTGGGCATAGGCATCTATACATACAAACAATCCTATTAAAATTCATGTACAAATAAAATAATTTTTATTAACGAAAAGTCTACCATAGTTATCATAGTGTATATATATAATTAACTTCTAACGACACCACATAAACAACAATAATGATGACTATTTTTAAAAATGCACAAATAAAAAATTGGATTTTTATTTATACACACAATCAAATAAACAATAAAAATCGAATAAACAATCATGCACTTATTGCATAATTGGTACTCAAAAATGACATGATCTTAACCAGAGGACCAAAAGTGCTTTGCTACTAAGTAATTATTATATTTTAGAACTTATGGTAACGATCGAAATCATTTCCAGAAGATTCAATTAAATAACGAACCTTTCTTGTGCGTGATTTGGAACTCATCTGGTTAGCAGCATGCAACATAATTTTCATGTAAACACGATTATCATTTTCGGGAGACATTGAAAATAATGGCATTGGTTTTGGTACTGGCAATAATTCAGGGATACTACTTAAACTACGACTGACACCAAGGCTAACACATTCCAAACTTGCTGAATTTATAAAAGGGACTACTGGACACTCAAAGTTAGCTGGTATTTTAAGTGATTCTGATAAGCTGATATCAGATTTTACGGAACGTAATCCTAAATCTGCCAAATTTCTAATTGGTTTTGTTAAAGGTTTATGCTCCAAAGTTTCCAAAGATGGACACTTTTCAGCTTTGGAAAATGTATTGTACTCAGTACTAGAAGATATTGTTCCATATTTAAAATCCTGGAGTTTCTTGTTAGATCTTTTGAAGTGAGGAGTTGTTTCTGTTTCACGTATTAATTTGTGTTTCTCTGGCGTCATTTCGTCATTATTTATAATATGCAATTCGTCAATTGGTAATTTAAGTTTGTCTGTATCAGAATATTTTTCAGAAATAGTACCTTGACTTGCTTTGGTAGATATTTTGAAATGTGGTGTAGTTTCTGTTTCACGTGTAAATAATTCATTTTGATCTACCATAACGACGTAAGATGAGTGTTTCGATAGTTCCTCTTCAGTTTTTTCTTTTGTAGAAGTATCTTGGAGTATTTTCTTAGATCTTTTAAAATGTGGTGTAGTTTCCGATTCACGTGAAACTATTTCACTTTGATCAACCATATCGACATAACATGAATATTTTTGATGTTCTTCAATCTTTTCATTAATACAAGAATCTTGGTGCTTTTTCTTGGATCTCTTAAAATGAGGTGTTGTTTCAGTTTCAGTAACCATAACGGTATAAGAACAGATTTTGGGTAATTCGTCTTCCTTATCATTTTTAGTAGATGTCAGTGTAGAGGAATTAGAATCTAGAATTTTCTTCATAGATCTTTTGAAATGAGGTGTAGATTCAGTTTCATAAGTCACTAAATTATTTTGAGGTATTTTGGAAGAAACTAATAGATCCGTTGCACTTTTCGATTTTTTAACTACAGATTTCTTGGAAAGGTTTTTAATTTTCTCTGATGATAAATCTAATTGATCAATACTTTTGGAAGATTTTTTGAAATGAGGCGTTCTTTCTGACTCATATTTAGAACAATTGCTTAAAGAAACCGCGCAAAGTTTAGGTTTTTTTATTTTAAGGAACTCATAATCTAGAATATCCTCTGTACTTTTGTTTTTCTCACAAAAATACTCATCTCTTTTTAAGGTACCTGTAGAATTGTTGCAACTCTCATGTTCATATATTTCATAGTCTAAATTATTTCCGCAACTCTTTGATTTTTTATAGGAACACTTTTTGGAAGGACATTTTTCATTTTTATGCGATTTATTAGAATATTGGTCAATATTGTTAGTAGATCTTTTGAAATGAGGAGTTCTTTCCGTTTCACGACGTAAATTATCCGGCTTAAAAAGCGTTGCTGATGGTACGAATTGAGTGGTATCAGTATTTAGGCTATTTGAGCTTTTATATTTTTTGAAAAGCTTCATTATATTATATATGTTACGGTTTACAATACAATTAAAAAATGACGTCCCAAAAGTTTGTTATAGTTTTTTTTAGTTCGATATTAAAGCAACAAAATGATAAATACTAGTCCATTAGGATTTAACACCCACTGAGACACAATACACCTACACACTTTAGATCGATGGTGGGGAAACGGTCGTACTGTACTGACCAGGAAAAACAGACTAGCCAAGGGATACACAGCGAGACATTTATGTGGGATCCAGGTTTTAATTGAAATGATGTCATCCCGTTAATGGTGGAAGTAACTATTGCAAAACCGAAATAAATTGTATGTTTTGTTCTAAATAGCAAAGTATTATACATTTATTTAAGAGAATTTAATTAATTTTTACATAAATAGTAGTAATATTCGTTTTTTTTTACATTTGAAAATTCAATCTAAAATATAATTACAAGTTACCTAGTAACGTAAATTGAAATGAATAATAGTTTTTTTTAAGAAATTAAGATTTAGAATATTCTACGCGTTATTTTATATAAGTTTTAGAACTTTGATTCTCTGATTATTCACGCTAGTTGCGCTAGGGAAATGGCGCATCTGAATTTCATGAGCTTATAAAATTTCCATAGTAAAAAGCATGTAAAATACTTGTGTATGACAAAAAGATTTAGCGATACAATTCTATTTCCAAATCGTTAAAAAATGTTTATATAGGACACTATAATTAAAACTTACATCAAACTAATGATGTAATGTGGGTGTTACATATATTGCAACTTCCGTCAAAGTCAGATAAATTTGAACATAGAAGTGGAACAAATTGTTATTAATATATCTCGTCCGTGGTTAAAGGACATTGTCAAAAATGATTTCAAGTGAATTAATAATTAATTTATATAAGCAAAGCATACAATTTTCTGGTATTTCATCAAAGAGTAATATTAAATTAGTTATTTGCAATTAGCAATAATAGAATGCGCAATTTGCGTCCCCTTTTTAATTAAAAAGCCACATCGAAATGGTGTTTGCGCATATATAACGTTAAAAGGGTGAAGCAAATATATAAATGGATATTCTAACAAGAGTTAAATTTGCATACGTAATCCAAATCTAAAATAAATTACTATATATTCATTGGAATTACCAAATGGGTATTGTATTCCTCAATTGAAATTTGAAACACATATAGAGTAAATTGATAATTATATGTAGTACTCACAAATGAGATATTTCAATCTCAACATCTAAATTTAAAAACATGAAATAAAAATGTATATATGAAATATTTATTTAAAATGTAAATTTAAAAATACGTATACTATATATAAAATAACGAACGTGTACAAGAAAAATAATATCTCATGAGAACCATTAAAGCACAAGAACCACAAGCACAGCGCACACCCTACGATCAATATCGCTAAACTCCAACGGGTGAAATGAACTTAACGCCCTTTTCACTATTTCACCCTATATTCATACATCGTACACACACACACACAAATACGTTTCGAAACACAAATCAAGGTTACGTCAGCTATAAATCCATACATAGTTCACTGCACATAATTGAATACTTTACCAACTCCACCAAAAATCAAAAACTTTCAAAACGAACACAGATTTATGTCACATTTGATTATGGACGTAAAATAATTCAACAAAGTATTTTCATATCTATAAAATAATGTCAACCCTATAGATAGATGACTAAAGTTATATTTGAATATAAACTAAATTTGTGTTTTCAAACGCAGTGGCATCACACGATAAGGAGATAAGGTTGTTTTTGAGTTGCTGTTGAGCTATGAGTTGAGTGTTGAATATTAAAGCGAGATTTTGTTTTCAAAGAATAACGCTATTGATATAATAAACAAAATAGTATCAATAACATGGTGCCAGCGGCACAACAACTAACTTTCGCAGACTTTGTTTTGAAGAGAATAACAAGATGAATGCATTAAAACTTTGTGCTACGGTAATGGAGATATTAACATAATTGATGATGATTAAAAATTTAAATATACCAACATAATTCTAGTGGATCAGGATAATAATACTCAACTTGTAAATAACACGACTAATTTGACAAAAATAATGACCAATGTCTACAAATAATATAATTACAGAAAATGTAAGTTGACCAGAGCACCCAATCTAAAATTTAGAAACGAAAATAAAACTTTACATCATTAAAAATTTATAAAATAAAGCGAAAATAAAAATTGAACGATTTCCAGTTCAGTAGACACCCTAATCAATTGGTCGCGTTAGTATACGCATGATCAGTACCATGATGTTATAGTAAATTATGAGCGTAATTAGTACACATTTTTAAAATTATTTTAACCTGTCATAGTAACTAATACTTATTGTGCTATTGTGTATATAATAGACATTAATAAATAACGCTACGTAGTTGCGATTATGGTTGCCTTGTAATTTTACCTGTAAATGTGTAATTATCGTTGTGTACATGGAATATACGACGGAATAAAGTAATATAACTTGTTTGAGTCTCTATAAGCAATTTTCAGAAGTATTATAATAGAAAATGTAAATTATAGCTCATTTTCTAAGCTTGTTTACTTTGTTAGAAATAGTTGCTAGATATAATTCGAAAAGTATATATTATTCTTGGTTTATTGTAAATGTTTAGAGTGTAATAAAACATAGATTAGTTGTGGAAAAATATATCGATTTAATATGTTTTATTCGTCGTCTAAAAAAACTTACTAGGAAACAAAATTACATGGTAATAATACCTACTTTAGTCTTTTTATGAGTTTTGTGGTTTTAAGTATGTTTGTACTTAAGTTTGTTCAAATTTAATTATGAAATAGATGTTAAACGAATTTTAGGTAAAATTGCCAATACCACAAATTTAGATCTCATACATTAGATAGCCAAGTACTGCATTTTAAAAAAAATTAAATGAAACGTTCCATTATGTTGGTTTATAATAAACATAGGCATGTACAATTCTGAGAATTGGATAGATAATGGATAAGATCTCAATATACTTTTAAAACAACCAATACCATTATATTGTGCAACGAATAGGGGTAACAAAGATGAAGGGTGATATAACGTTAATAAGTTGATAGACACAATAGTGCAGGGTGTGATTATCGGTTGCTTACCTCGAGATCCATGGTGCGGGATAGTGGGCCACCCTGCTGTGACATGCCGGCTGGATAGTGTTGATCCCCCGATAACGTGTGTCGTCGGGGATCGTCACGGCGCCCGCTCCGGGTTGATCGACTGCCTCTCACCTCCCCATCGTTGTCGCCGCTTCCACGTCCACCACCTAGAATCACAAATTAACAACATATTACATACATGTGAAATGTGTTCCGAAAGAAATAATAATTATTATAAATAATGTAACCACTAACAAAATTTTGAATAAAATGAATAATGGCATAGCTCTAATAGTCTGTGTACTATTTTATATAGTCTGTTTTAATAGCAGCTATAAAATTAATATGACAGTAAGGGTGTACAACTGAGCTTACTCTTTAATATCCATTACTTGAAGTATTCTTAGCTTACACCAAAAAAGCCATATTAATTAGCGTACAATATTTCCTAATAAACCTTGAGTAACGAGTGTCCAGGCCACTCTCATTACGTAAACCTTTCGTTATCTATATTCCGCGTGTAATTCATCATCCAGCACGATCAAGTAGCACGCTCGACACAAATAATTTGTAATATTAAATACGTGTATTTTGGGATCGATTTATAAATAGGATGTTTTAAAATGAAAGCGTCGATCGTGGGTGTCTACGTTGGTGACTTGCTTCTTTGCACCACATTCCCCACATCGTTTTACTTGATAGGGGACGTAATGATTTGTTTACTGAACATACTCACTGATTCAGCAGGCAATTTATTGCTTCCTTTTCGATTGAAGAAAGTATTTACCTTGCGTATTTACGTCAGAGTCTGATTGAATTTATATAACAGTTCAAATAACGATTTTTTTTTTGGTGATATATTCCATAAAAAGGAAATTCAGGCAACAGAGAAAAACATCTTTTATAGGGTAGTAATAATAAAAATATAATTTTTTGTGGATATTTTTAAAATATCAAAAGCCTAAGAAAAATATTTTTCCGTTGAAAAAAAAATACAATTCAATAAATCTACATGGGTAAACATAGAACTAATAAATAGAATGCTTCAAATTTAGAGTAAACATTTCATATATTATTGAAATCAATGCAAACAGATTTTAGTATTAGTGAACAGTATAATAGCAATCTTTTAAACTAAATTTCGAAGCCAACTCCAAATCGATCAAATCGGCATACGTTATTATATAACTGTAGATAGTTATATGGCAGCAGTACGAACCAATATCTGATTATCCCTTAATTGGACACTCTCCCTAAACCTTATCCCTCATTCAATTTCGATACAGCATGCTGTGAGTCGATATTTCGTTAATTGAACTTCACCCATTAATAGCTTCTGTAACCACCTGATATGAACATAGTGAATTAAAATTACAAAATATTGACCAACAGTGATTTATGTCTAAGTAAAACTAACAGGCTGTTTTGTACAGTTTTATATTTACTATCCGCTAAAAATGTTGAAACAGTCGGAAATATATCCAACAACAAAAAGTTTATACAAAAACTTATTTTATTCTCAAACTTTTATTGAGAATGTGTAAAAAGGTATAGAAGAACTGGGTATTTGTTTTGACCAAAGGCCAACATGAACTTAGTCAATTTATACGAAAGAAAAGTTTCATTCTTCGAAAGAAAATCAATGGCATTGTGTGCCAAGTAAGTTATTTGAAATAAAACAATATCGAAGTAATGAATTATCATAAAAACTTTAAAAACGAATTAAAATAACTGTCCTACTTGGCATGCTTCGTCATTTTTATTTTAGAGAAAGTATTTTGTAAGAACAGGATGTATAAAAATAATATTGGTATTAATCAGAAGCCAGTCAGTGTAAAGCTAGTTTAAAAAAGAGCTAAAAGAATCTGCCAAACGGCAAATACAATAAGTTATGTCAATCGAAAAATAGATTGTTTTACCAATAAAGGAAATTGAATCTTCGACATAATAGATCCAAAGATTAGAAGATTGCGTCGCCAGAATCTTAAACGACAAACAATTAAATTTATCAAATAAAAACCTTTCTGTCGTGACAGATATAAAGAAGTGGAAGTAATTGAATTGAAAAAAAGTTGAAGTACTGGTAAAATCTTTCTTCGAAGTTGAAACAATGAAGTGTTCAAATTGGATGAGTTGTAGCTGATATACCATCCATTACTAGAATTGCAACAGTTTCTTAAAGAATAATTTTTTTTTTGTTTGTCTCTTGAAGTAACGAATTCAAATAAAAATAATCATGGTAAAATATAAATGATACTTCATATTGAATAATATATCGAACGGAAGCGTATCTAACCACGCACTTGAGAATTTGAGTAAGTGGACGGAATATTCTTTCCAATCCAATGTACTAGTGGCATTTTCAATTATCTTGCATATCTGATTAATTTACATTGAATTGCATGCGCATTACATACAAATACAAAACAGAAAAACCAAATAGAAAAGTGTAGACCATGATTGCTACTTCAAGCGGAATCTCACGATCATGAGATCAAGAGTTTGACAAGTTTAAAATTGGATTTCATGCTGTTTTCATTTATGAAATAAGCAAAACATCAAACGCTATTTTTCAAGTATAAATATGTTACATATTTTATTACTTTAAAACTACAGACTTTTAACAATTTACGACGATCAATTCCATAGTAAAGAAACATTTTCACCTGAAATTTTATGGGCGTTCTATTTAAATTTAAAATTTCATATTAATCAACTTTCAGTATTTATTAATTATTTACCAATTATACTATAGATATAAAATATTTAACGACTTAAACTTGCATGCAACAACTTCTATATAGATAAATCATCAAGATAAACTTTATTGAATGTTTTCCAATGAACCGTGTGTAATGCGAACTAACAAGACAAAGTTTTCTTGGTAACTTTATATATAAAGTTTCTATTAACATTTTTTGTTTTATCTTAAATGTTAGTTCTCACGTTGTCTAATAATTATTGAAAATAATGTTTAAGTATTAATAGGTGTAGTTAAACTGTAGCGTTTATTTAATCGATACTTCGGAAAAGCCATTATTTTTAACGAGGTCCCTACTTCCATGACCAATTTTGATCCTTCTTTGTGTTTAACTTTATTATCTAACATCAATTTCTCAATTTTTGTAATTTGGAATGTGTCTTTTAATTTATATTTATGAAGATTTTATGAATTTTTGTATTAAAACTGTTGTGAGTTTAAAATTTTCCAATGACCCATTTTCGTTGCTGACCTAAGCGACGTTCAGTAATGCTACATCGCCGTTGACACATCCATGGGTTCATTGCGTGTTTTCAACGTCAAGGTTCTTTCTTGAAACCAACCATGCTACGATCTCTAGTATTGGGGATTTGCCAGCTAGGTCTTGGAGCAGCTGCCAAGAAAATCTTTGCACATTTAATAACGAGGTGAACACAAAATAAAATAGAAGAAATAGTGCTTTGGGTTAGCACTGTCACCGTCTATCGTTACCCAATTGATTTGTTACGTTGTTTTAGTAAATGATCAAGAACAGCTGAACTTTTTGCGTTTTTTGATGCGACAGATGCGAAATTGTGATGGTTTAGTTTAGAAATTAGGGCAACTAAATTTAGGAAATTATATTTGTCCGGGTCAACATTGAGTGCGACCCGCATTAACACAAGATATTTCGAACAAATAGAATCAATGTGCTGAAATATTGTGGATGTTTACTATTTAGATTTGGTGGGGGTTTTGAGTATATATGATGCGGAATTTATACGTCAACACGGTTCGTCTAAAAGTCAATATTAATTGTTTGTATATTCGGAGTACAGGTCGAGTGCGATCTATATAAACATGAAACTAAATACTGGTTTGTTTACGCATATATGGAGAACATCTGACACACTTGCACAGATGTATTTATACGATAACTGGTATAAAGCATTACCATAATATAGATATCAAACCACGTGATTACACTAACGTGTATTCAAGCATAAGTCTATATTATTGATTTTACCTGTAGTTCAATTGAACAATCATACACATGTCATGTATTTGTATCCGTTGCACTATGTGATATATATGAATTAATAATGTATGCTACATGATGTTATTTTGTCGTATATAACATCAATATTATTTTATATTAAATATTAAAAATTTATTGAAATTCATCGAATGCCGCTAGGAATCGAATCCAGAACGTTCAGATTTACGCCCTGATGCTCTACCGCTTGAGCCATGATCTGAAGGTTCTGGATTCGATTCCCAGCGGCATCCGATGCCAAATATTTAATTTATGTGGTAGTTTTTCTTTCAATAAGAATATTCATTGTAGAATTAACATTACCTAACTATGTAGAAATTTAGTAGTCCTTGCAATGATTTTGATAATTAATATACTACAGTAAACTAATATAAGTGCACTTAATACATAAGTAGTTCGTGCATAACTAAGTTGGTACTAAACTTCGGGTTTAACTGTGGTAACTGCTTAATTGATTTGTACCAACTACATCTACTTATGAAGGGTCCTTTATTATATCCGCATCCCTAATTTTAAACGCATCTCCACCCAACTCCATGATTTCAGTAATGAAATTCAAACTACGTAATTTAACTTCTCCTATACCCGAATTTAATCATGACAAGGATTTGAAATTAAGATAGATTAATTTAGTAAGTATTAACGATAATTGTGTTCTTAAAGTTGAATCTTCTTTAAAACGTAAATTTGAAACATATATTGCTTTGTAATCCTAATCCTGCTAAAATAGTATTTCGATTTAATGCCTTCTGTGTCAGTTGTTTATATTATGTGGTGTATAGTTTAATGGCGCACTCAGTGCACTCCGAACGATAAGAGGATATGATAGAGTGGTATCTTCATCGAGGGTGTGGTCAGCTTTGAACACAAGAGATATACTAACTCTAGCTAACACACACGTGAAGGCTATCAAGTAGCGACGAATGCGCTCACAACGCAATAACACCCAACCCTTACAACGAGTAAGTCACCCTTTTTATCAACCCACCGAACGATATCATCATTCTTTCTCTACTTCCCCTATTATAGAAGATAGTATCTCTGTAGTCAGACATTCGAAGTTTATACCATTGTACAATAGCAGAAATTCGTTTTTAGAATACTTTTTTATTTATTAATCAGTTTAAATTTATAAAAATGATACTTTTATACAAAATATGTTTCGTGTCAATGCACTCTGAAGATGTGATTGTTTACTCTACACATCACAAGTGTTGATAAAGCTTCATGCTGTCGCTGTAATTATTTTTGAGATGTGTGTTAGATGTTTGAAGAGTTCTTTCGACGAAAGTACATCAACAAAAATAATTTGATATGGCATATGTATGTTTATTACAAAATAAAGTTTTTTTGAATAACTATATACATGATTTTCTTTTCTGCACTATTTGTATGTTTTGGCTAACATTCGTTTAAGATATTTATACAAAAATAAAATGTGTCTTGCCAAAATAGATTTAGTCAAAAAAAGAATAAAAACTGTAATATTATGTATACATAGTCTTGTGTACTATAATTTCGTTCGCAAATATGTCGAGTTATATGAATAGACATAACCACGCGCTTCGTAAAGTTTCAAGCGTTATTTGGGTGAGTGGATACGAACAGCGGAAATAACTCATTTGTAGTAAAGTATTTTTAGCATAAAAAAAATTGTTATGAGTCATTTCTGAAATTGATGTTTTCCTTTTCCAATATTTTATCCATTTATTATTATTTAACACAGCAATTTGTTGTACGCACACATATGGTTATCATTCAATAATTAATACTAAATATGAAAAGCTTTTGCCATGTTGAATAAAATATGTATTTGAAAATGTTTACAATTTACGTCAATTTTACTATTTTACTAAAAAATATGCAAATGTGTGGGAAGCACAATTATTTACCAATTTATCTGATTTTAATTTACGTGAAACATTTTATCAATTTTCAAAGATGGAAAGATGGATTTTATTTTAATTTTTTTCTACCCAATCGATTAGGTACTTTTATTTATTTTCACACTTTTCTATTTCTTTCGTAGAATTGATAATATAAAAGGTTTGAAAATAAACGACTCGTGCTGAACAAAAGGTTATTTGTAGGAATAATTTTCAATTAATTATGTATATGGTCTGAGTGCGTTTGTGTTGGAGCACGAGTTACACGTCTTAATGGGTTTTGGGTCACTCGTGAATAAATAATACAAGAGTGGGCTTTAGTAAAGTACGTGCATATATATTATATGTGGATAATCATAATAGTGTATTATCTAAATAACAATCGTGGTTTTGTTCCTAATACAATGCGAACTGAACATTAGCTATGATCAGTGTTAACATTTACCAAAAGCTTCATGCTAAATTCATAATTTCTATAGAGATAATGTTTCGCAGTAAAGAATTTCTTAAGATTCATCTTATTGCAAACTGTTATAATACAAATTAAACATTTATTTTAGTATCGATTTAGATATTGTATGCTAATTAATATATGCTTATGTTTCAAGCTCAACATAGATATGTAGCATACAAGAATAGAAAAAATATTTAGAATTTTACTTTGCTTTATTATATATTCAAAATCCATGTTTGAATAGAGCCAATGAATTTTCTTTTTTGCATCCGAGAAGGGTACGTAAAATTTAAATCATGCATTAAACATACACACGAGTATCGGTAAAGTATGGAGCGATGAAGAACGACAAGAGAAAATGGATTGAAAATAAGAAACAAAAATACATCGCACGAAAAAAGGACCAAAAATGTAGACTTGTTATAAAATATTTTGAGATCCTTACTATATTTATTCTCAAGATGGAAGTAAATAAATATTTGACTAAAATCCAAACTTTTTTCTCGCTGCCACCTTAAAATATAGCCCATACAGGTAATATTTTCTGGGCACCAGCCGGCCTCCCTTACAAAACGATGGTGGAAGGTATCAGTTGTCGCCCACGTTCCAACAGAAACATCTGCGCAGATATTTAAAGGATTACTTTCACCCTCTCCCACGCCTTGTACGTCTTGGCATCTTAAGTGACTCGAACGATTACGTGATCTTTAAGAGCAATTGAAGATACGGAAATGATGAATGCCATTCACAAAAATGTACGTGTTTTCGTGTCATTGATATGTCTTCCAATTTTTAAATTCTATTTCGCAATCTATATTTGTCTTTTTATTTCTCTTCATCTGCCTCCGTCTATAAATTATAATTTTTCTTTATCCTTCTCATACTTTACCAAAAAGAAGAGATTTAATAACATGGAAATTGGGATTTCGGGTTTAAAACACTCTTACGAAATAAATTGTTAATATGTAACTAAAATTTTAGTGTTTAATGTCGAATTTATCCTATTTTTTCCACAAGTAGTATTGCAGGTCGAGTTTTTCGAATTAAGGATATAAAAACAACTTAATCGTTGTTGCGTCAAAAAATAATTTATTAAGGAATACATATTTAAGTAGGTACATTTTTAAAAGTAGCTATCATGAAAACACGCAAGTAATTTAGTTATAATGAGTATAATAAACTACATGATCTTAGCTTTTTATATTTTTAAAAACACAATTGTTTTATTGTTTTATAAAAACGCTATTTATCTAAGATTGATTTTATGATTTCTGGATTCAATCAATTAGTTACATAAAATTGTCTGTTTAATAACTGGGTCATTTTTTTCTCTTTTGACTATAAAGAATTTTTAAGTACTGTATACCTCTTAAAGCGTTCCAAATATATCTCAGAATTCCAAAAGATATTTTAAATAAATTCATAATGAAACTAAAGAAGTGCCGCTAGAGTTATTTTACCATGCAAATTATAATTTTATAATAACAGAAACACGAATATGATTAGATTAGCATGTTTTGCGGTATCCATTGCTTTTAAAAAAAAAAACCCGAGCGTGTAATTAGATTATAAACTTTACAAATTGTATCTGCTGTAATTGTACACCATACACATTATATTAGACATCAGGTGTCAGTTCAGTGAAAATGATAAATATATTATTTATTATATATGTAGTTAAATAGAAAACAATAAACAATAATATGTTTGAAATGAAAAACTATTTACTCTTTTTGAAATTAAATATTCATATAGAATTTCGTCTGATTATATTTTGATGTCACTAATATAGATAAAAAGCTGACTATACATTGGTGAATAATACAAACAACTATGTACAACTCATTGAAGAATTTAAATTAGACATGAACTATTTTCAAATGTTTACGCTTTGAAACTATAAATAAAATACCATCATCCTTTTAAAATATCACGAACAATTCGTGCAGGCTCCTCACTGAAATTCCAACGTTATTTTATGCATTCGGCATATTAAAAACCAAACTAGCGTATTTTAAAAGTTATTTCACACGCCACATTTTTAATAACATTAAACGTGTTGGTGCGATCGTAATATATTCCCAAAACTCATAATATTAATTAAAGAGAACGCTAGAATCGATTATTTGTTCAAGTAAACGCAAAAAATTGTCCATATGTCACAAAAATATTTTTTTAGTACATATTTGAAGTTTATTTTCATTACAGAACTTACACAATTATTATCGAATTTTTAGTCAATTCGCGGAATATGTTTTTCATAAATAATATCATCAAATAAATTATAATTTTGTTTATTGTCATTTTAAACGTCGAATTTGTTTATTTAATAAATAATGCAATATGTTGAATAGCTTTTATAATTATCATATAAACGAAATATTAATTAAATCATATACCACGAATATAATTTCAAATATCAAAAATATGTTTCAATCAAATAACTAAATTTGTTTGCAAATAAATAAAAATGTTAAACTGCGTTGACAACCCTTTTATTATATTAACATAAATAAATTGTTGATATTCCGCGAACATGTTGTGTTTAAATTAAAACAAAACGGTTGTCTGTGACCAACCTCCATGCAAAAACTCCCCCAAAACGTCGCTATGCATGCAATTTATTCGCTCATGACATTTCAAAAAACATAGGTCTTAGTCGCACAGTGCATTCACCCTAAAAACATAACCCCAACTTTTAATTTCTTCATCGTGGTACATGGCGAAAATAACAAAAAGATATTCATAAAAGCAATCAGTAGGAAACTGTAAATGAAAACAGTAAAAAATAGAAGTTATGTTACGGCGCTTTGACATATTTTCAAATAACGTTTAGAAATTCTTTTAAAAAAAAACTTTTAAAATGAAAATTACAATCAGTGAACACTTTTTTGTCTGATGATGTAATATTTAAAAAAAACTACTGATTTTGTGCTATTATGAAATTGAAATGAAATAAATTCTATAAAATGTTCAAAGATAAAAAATGACGTTAATAATTCAACTATTGAATGAAAACAATAATTCAATTTAAATTATATTCTAGTACGGTAATTTTACAATTTTTAAACGCGCGGCGAATAAATTTTATCGTTTCCTACGTACCTACATTTCAAAAGTAATGTGATAAATTCTCCATGCGTTTTTCTCTCATTTTCCTCTTTTTGTTTTTACGAAATTGAAATAGATCCGATGTCTTTTATTTCAGAACCCGAGGCGCGTCGTAATATCGTATATTACGCTATACGGCGAAGCTGCAGTATTCGATATACTCTACTATTCCTATACTCATTCCACAGGCTACCATATAAAAACTACGCTAAACTTAAAGGTTTTATAGAAGATTCTTCAATTTTACGCATTGTTAACTTGTCAATCCAATATTTTAATACTAAATAACAAAAATACGTATTTCTCGCATTCTATCATTGAGTAATATATACAATTGCATAGAGATGAGATATTTTAATCATAGTCTATTCAGGGAAAACTTAAGCGCTTTATACAACAATTTTAAAGTGGCAGTAATTGAAAAATTGTACCGAACATAAAATTTAATTAGACTGACACCTATAATAGCAAAATGCAATTAGTTCACAAATCCTATTTTACAATTCCGGAGAAAATTTGAAAAACTTTTTATTCGAGTCTTTTTACGTAGAATGTGTTTTATAGAAATATTGATACGCATACAAATTTGTGCTTTGCATTCAAGGCAAAGTGCATTTAAATGTAGCAAGGGATATTATAATGTGTACAATGTATTCAAAAAAAAAAAAAACGTTTTAGACTACATGTTCAAACTTACTACGGGGTTTAGTTGTGGGCGCTGCATTTTCGCCATGGAATAGACAGATCAATACGATGTGTATTCATGCAACTGGTCATATTGGTTTGTGCGATTATGACTGTTTATTTATGAGAGTAAATAATTTTTAGGGTGCACCAGCTGCATTTGACGTATATATTAAAAAGGACTTGTTATATTGAGCAATTAATAATTTGTATAGTTTAAAACAAAGTACTATTGTAGAAAATAATAAAATCAATAATTACAATATTTACACACACACACACATGGAGGATTATATATAATAAAATTCTCCCGAAATAGTATTGGACAGTTTAAACCGGAAGTAAATTAATTTAAAAACAAGAGGATTTCGATCAATGTTTTGTGAAGCGATTCATGAATATTTCATGTTTCTCATTGTTGTTGACATTTTACCGGGTCAAGGGTGGGCTAACTTATCTGGAAAAATATCACATATAGATTTCCATAATTTTCCACCAAAAGAATAAGTTTCGGATCATGTTTACTATGGAGGATATAAAATATAGAAGAGACGCCTACGGATTGTATTAGAAAAGACGTTACAACTGTCGTAACTGAAATTGGAACACGCAACATAACGCAACGCTAAACGATTAAGTTACAGAGGATACAAGATCGAAAAAGTTCGATAGATATTTACGATAATTCTGTACGTTTTTCCAATAAATTGCGTGGTGTAATCCACATTTGTAGTGTTTAGGATTGTAAAGCATCTTATAACAAATATACAGACAGATAATCGGTGTTTAGTTGCAGAAAATGGATTAACATTACCATTAAAATTTCGTCTTCGAAATATTTATTACTTACTTCGTATAAGACATAAATCTGTTTTCAAAAAGCTTCAGATTTTGTAGATAACATATAATAGCAAATAACAATTTAATTTTAACTCCATAATAAAAGCTAAATTAGTTCCTTGCGTAATTTAACCGTAAAACCAAAACTGCCAAATTGGCTCCACGCCAAGAAAATAAACAACAACACGATTCGCAATAAAAACAACAATATTTAAGTTTTAAATTGAGAACAGCATCTATCGTTAATTAAACCCTCCTCCCTTTTATTTATATAACACCCTTAAAACCACCTTAATTAATAGAAAATAAGCGTTTATAATGACATGTGACAAACCTTGTTTATAAAACATTAATAAAATAATGTACATACATAAAATGAGTTACGGTTTATTACAATCGTGAGACACATTTCGCGTTACTAAAATTTGTACACAAGAAGAAATAATTAATAATGTAGGGTAAGTCAAATTTGATCGTGTCAAAAACCGTCTCGAAAATTGAATAAATTTTCCAACAGTTTATTATCATTTTTGACAGGAGAGTGATATATAAAATACAATTTTGCGAATACGATTTTTCATTTGAAGTATAGCGAGTGCTATTGGCGGATGTTGCACCAAATCAGTTCTTATCTAAAACGAATGCTTTCTGGTTACGCTTCACGTAATATTTTGTTCAGGTATTAATAGCGAAATATATATGGACAAGTTCAATTTCAGGATTAAAATTTACATGTGAACGCAGAACGAGTGGATTGACTAAATCCATTCTGATTTTTACTTGGACTGGAATGAAAAATTGATTTGAAGTCCATCATGTGAACACGAATAGATATGAGACATGCAATTCCAACTCATAACTAGAGACTAGTCAATAACATTGCTATTGTTAAATTTTAAATTTGCATATTAATAATTTATGAATGATTAATAGTACACTGATATTAAATAATACAAATTCCACTGTAACTAATTGATTGTCTGTACAACTAACTCAGCCAATCGACAGTTTAATGAATGTAAAACCAATCATTTGAAATACAATGAGAAGTAAATTTATTATGTGCACATTTACACAATTTTAATGCATATCGAAAATAACCAAATATCTATTTCTATATTTAAATGTAGTCCACGCTAAATTGTTTATGAATTTATATATATATTTAGATTTGGCTGTAATATCTAGATGATTTAACTGTTTCGCAAACTATTTTTGATAAATGTATTATAATAAATACTAAATAAATAAAAAACTACATGTTTAGATAAATAATTCTTTCAATTTATTAACTATAAAATAGCATTTAAACTTTCTTATAAAGTCCAAAAATAAGAGTAAAAAATATATCCTGTTAAAAATGTGTATGCGGTTTAAATGAGATACAAATTTAATAAATGTAAACATATTTGTTTTACATGGTAGCTGAAGGGTAAACCAACAATTCTAAACGAGGGAAAAGCAACGAAAAATAGTCAAAACGTGAGTTCATTTACGACTATCCGTAAACGCAATTCTGCGAAATAGCGTGATGTTATGTATGCATGACTGGTGGAGGCACCATGACAAGTTTGCTGTTAAATTTGTGGCAATGCGCGAGTCAAACTCAATGCAACAAACACGTTCTATGTTACCAAACTCACATTACGAAAATTAATTTAATGTGACAATGCACTTTTAGCCCATCTACATTGTTGATACGATTATATTTCCAAATTAAAGCATAAAAACCTAACAAGAAAACTGTATTACGATTTATTGAAATACGCATCACGGGTTGCATTTTCCAGGCGTTATATAAATTATATAAGCAAAAACATGTATATATATATTTAAATATCCACATTCGCTAAATGTATACCGATATTTCTAGAATAGTTTGGTATGCGTTAAATATTTTCATACACAGTTTTATACGTTTCTTTTCGTGTTTGCACGCGTTATTTTATTGAAATATCTAAGGCGAGTTTAAATTATTCCGTATACTTTGTAAATACCAATTATATATATATATTTTTAAATAAATATTTACGAGCAAGTATATTTCATACTTTTGTTGACATTTTTATTTGCAATATCGCGTATGATTAATATATAAAATATATATTTTTTTATTTTACTTTAGTAAATAAATCTGAAGCATTTTACTTCAAAAGAATGTAGATATTTTTATATTTTCATATGCTATTAAGATGGAAAATAAGTTGGAAATACTTTATAAATACTTTAGTAATGTAAAATAAAGATATTTGAGAACACATTTAAGAAAAAATTATGTATCATAAATTTAGTCAACGAAGTGAAAACAGTTTTATTTTAATGCTTAATATGAAATGTGTCTAATATGGAATAGATTAAACTATAGTTTTATTATGATAGCTTACCAAATATGAATATCCAATTTTTTTTTAACTTTCGTAAACTGCACAAACACTTAACAGAACTCTAGAACAATAATATTTCTTACTAACGGTATAAACGTAAAGCACAACCGACGCCTGTGAGCGCCGAAACGCACGCGTACAAGCGGACCGGCCGCGTCCTGTACGAGCTAAAACTGCGATATATATTTGAGACAGATGAGTAAGACTCGTGGTGTTTGTATGCAGTGCTACGACATCCTCTGTCACTAGTTGCACCGTTTGGGATATCGGGATCATTGGCACTGGGTGGAAAGACGTGCGTCGTGCATTGACTCAGACGTGGGACGTCGAACGCGCACAAGCAGGGTTGTGAATGTACACCATAGTTCGTTCTACTACACTTTCTGTACCACCCTTCAAGATACGGGTAGTATTTATTAAAATGTTTTGTTTGATGACATAGAACAGTAGTAAACAACTTTTTGGATGCAGATGTTAAAATATTTACGTTTATCTTATGTTCAACTTCCTAAACTTTTTTATTATTATTTTTTGTATATAATCAAAATCGTTCGAAAAATATAATTAAATAGTATTTATATTTTCATATTGATTAAATTCGATAGGATATTTTAGTAATTTTAGCAAAATAAATGAGGTACAAATAGTTAACATTTATTCCAAACTAATTAACAGCGTTTAGCTTCTAGGATGCTCGTGTAAATAGTATGCAACTAATCACACGTTTCTATGGAAACGCATGTTTGAAATTAAAGCTGATTGTATTAGTTTATGCATTAAATCAGGATAGATAAACAGAAATGAACATCGTTTGTGAAATCTCTAAAAGGACTTTCAATCTGTATATTTAGGCAAATATAGTACGATTCACATTTACGATTGTAACAAACGTTAAAATAATTATATAAATTATATTTGTATATAAAAAAATATATAATAATTTTTTTTAATTTACTAATTGTCATAGCATATTTGTATTGACCATTTTATAATAATAAAACATATTTATAGACTAGTATAAATGATTAGAGTGAGTGCATTGAAAATGAGAACCGCACGATATGTTTTGTCCTATACAAACAGGACAACGCGTTCATAAAGGCAGACCGGCATAGAATTGTGAACAGCGCTTACAGAGAACTGGTACACAACTATGAGATTTAATTATTCAATTGGTTCTATTTGTTACTTAATTTGATGTGACATACATACATGACACACGCTAAAATCAAATAATCAACGTTCTATTTTTACATATATAAGATATTGAATCTAAAAATTACCACTCAAAAAAATCAATGTTGCATCAAATCAAAATGTATACTGTTTTTATTAACGTTAATTTAAATGATTTAATTTTTTTTTAAAACCTGCCATTGTTTCTTTGAATCAATATAAATTTGATTTGAAACTATCTTTAGTTGACGCATGCGTAAATCGTAATACATGAACTGCTTCATGAATCAGAAACCGTGAATATTTTATTTGAATAATTTTTCAAAAAGTACCTAATTTTAAATTACTCTTAAAATATATATGCTCGACTAGACTAATTATTATATTATAATATCTAATATAATCTCAATAGGTAAACTTGCTAAATGACAAAGTTCCTATACAAAGCCTTGATAACTAAATATTATAAAGGGTATATCTATTAAATTGTGCTCCCTCAATGCTAGTGCTACTAAATCAAATCTAATTGCTTTTGTGCAACCATAACTTAATGTAAACGTTGAACAATTTAAACCAGACTTTGATATTCACTGATTTATCAAAGGCTCTTGATGATAGAATCGATCTATGAAGTGAAGTGTGATACGTATATATGAAAAATCTTATAAATTTATAAGAAGTTTTTTTAGTAAGACAAATATATATTTTTTTGTATATATCTAAGTTGCAAATCTATGACTTTCAAATGACTTATTTATTATTCAAAAAGCATATTTGATTTATTTGATTTAAAAGTCACTGAATATTCTTTTGCATGATACATGATTTTGCCATTAGCTACTCCAGAATAGATTTGAATAAAAGATATTTTCTTTTCATACTCATTGTTTATGGTTTTACAAAAGTCTAGTTTTTTTATTGTTTCTAGGGCTTTTCATACCCTAACTGGTCAAAACAAAAGGTTTATTTTTGGGTTTTTAAATTATTTGTCTCCTTTCGAAAAGTATAAAAGTGTAGCATTGTTCATTTATTCTTTTATTGTATAATAAGAAAGAAGTTAAATATTTATTTTATAAAAAATTCTTTAGTGACTAATATAAAATTCAGTTATATTGCGAATTCAGTTTAAATGTCATAACATGATAATAAACTTGCTTCTTGAGTAAAATTGACTTTAATACCTTGAAAAGTACTCGTAAAAATTATTCCTTTTCTAAACTAAAAATAAAATGTTTTAACGATAACTCAACACTATGCTATAAAAAATCGTAATAAATTCTCAAGAATGTGCTTAAAACTTGCTACAAAACTACAACAAAGAATTCAACTGAAATCTATACAATTGCATCAATCTATAAAATAGTGTAATCTATTTATTTTCAATGTTCATACTTAATATGTAACTCATAATTGTTACTAAATATAATGTTTTTTTTTTAATTTTTAATAACAATCTTTAAAAGAAATTTTCCAATTATAATAAATGAATGTGAAATAGAGAAAATGCGGTTTTAATAAATATAGTGCTGGTGGAAATTTAATGTTTGTTCAACAAATAATTTCGCGGTTTACTGCAGTAAGGATGACCTATAAATGTTTTATTACGATGCGATGTATAAAAGAAGCATAAATTTGTGCATGCGGCGCTACGCACAGCGCTATAGCACAGTACTAGAGTTACTATCGCTGCAAGCCAACGATGCGCTATTCATAAACCCGCAAGTGAGCCTCTAGACGACTGACTACGACGCCAAGCGTCAACCAGACAGGCATGGTCTCAAATCAATACTAGTTTAGCGGCGCTACACCAGACGACACTACCTACGTACCGCAGCATTACTACTACGTTTTAAAATTTTATTTATATATAAATATATATATAATTTAAATAAAAAAAAAATCATGACAAATTTGAATGCAAAAGAGCATAATTTTGTTGATGGTTGAAGTATTAAAATAAACATCAAAACTTACATTAGAAACTCTACAGACTTTTATTTGAGGTACGTATAAAAGAGAAAAAAATCTTTATGCAGCATAAATTGTGATATTGATAAAAAATTCTTTAAAAAAGTAAACGTACAAATTTTTTTATGTAAACTTGAAGAAGTACCCAATTAATTTTGTAGATTGAATCTTTCAATTAGGGCAAAATGGGAAGAAAAATGTAATTAAATAAAGTAAAAACATTTAAATTTATGCATGTTAAAACTGCGTTTACACAATTCTATTAAAATATATCTTGATTGAAATTAATAAATTGAAATTCAGCGTGAAATTTAATATAGCGTAACAGAAGTTTTCTTTTGTGACATTATAGATTTTTCGTATTTGATGAAAAATCACGGAAAACATTTCTAAATTACGCTTTATTACCGTAAATACTTGAGCACAATTAGAGACATAATTAATTAATTAATAGGCTGTATATATCCAATGTTAATTATTCAAGTAGATTGAATTACTGGATTAGCAGCACAAATATTTATCATGATTATAAAGCACCATAAATCAAATGGTTCAAATTTCCATACATTTAAAATTTGCTAATTTGTATTGTGTTCGCTTACTTATTCATACTTAAAAATGTGCACATCAGGTTTCTGCCTAATCTGAACTTAATTCGTGAAATAAATTCATTTTGTCATCAAAATGTAAATATTTAGAAAATAAAAATCCCTAGCTGTTTTGCTTATTTAATTAATGAGTCACTATAGTATGCAACCTGTCGAAAAAAGTTGACACAAAATGGCGCAACAAGCGTTCAATCAACTACCGGAAATAATAACAAAAAATTAAAACGTAACATTCACTCACCGGAATCGGATTGATTCCTTCCCGTTTTGCTGTCTGAATTCCATTCCTCCTCTGTAACAGAATAATAATACGTTATATGGAAATTCAAACGAATATAAAGGAATTGAAAAAACAAGAAAAAATGCGTACGTGTAATAGGTAATAGAAGCGTTGCTACTAGCGACAAAAAATATATGCGACATTGCTCGCTCTAATTTACATGAACATGAAATGCTTTAATGTCGCAGTTGTTGTAGACATATAGGCGCTGGATAGATATTAAATTTGATTTTATAGAAAAGTTTGATCTATATTACAACTAGGGAATAAGTTTTCTCAGTAATACGATTTAAGTACTTATGGTAAATATCTAAATAGTTTACGAACTTCTGGTAGTATTTACTAAGCTCATCATATTGTGATACCGAGGAACATGGTTTATGTAATTACAAACTGTTTCAACATTAAATTGCATTATCCGAATAAAGCAAATTTATTTATGAGATTAACCCTGCTGAAGTGATGTGATCAAATAAAATATTAACAACCACGTTTTATGTGATATATAAAGAATAAAATTGAATTAGCAATGTTTATAAAAAGAAAAATATTTTTATTAATAACAAACATCAGGAATTTATTTATAAAATTACGTTTATCATTTATCTGGAAATTTTATTATCTAATCGAAGTTTTCTACCTGAACAGGTATCTGACTCGGGAACGCCGTCATCTTCATCGTTATGGCAACAGTCGCTGCAGGTGGAGCACATTTTTGTTTGACGCAACACTGCAATATTTTAAAACGAACACAAACAAAACGCAGGAAATGAATTCCTGGTTTCGCCGCGAAACTTGGGTATAGCAGCACCAATCAATACACTACGATATCAAATTTTTTTAAAGTTTGAGTCAAAGAGTAACCGTTTTCGTCTCTTTGATTATATGCACTTATATTTGAATTATATTAAAACTGGAATATTATAAATTAATAAATCAAATTGTTCTATTATAATTCAATTTATTAATATTTTTCTTAATTATTACAGTATATATTAATTTGCAGTTGAAATGTATGTTGTTAATAATAGCTTATTAAAGTTTTAATTACTTTATGTTTATTCTTTGATATAAGCTTATAAAATCATGCAAACCATGGTAGAAACGAGTGCCAAGGTTTTTTGTAATATAAATATATATGTATATATCATAATTAAAAATTTAAACATTTATATTATAAATATTTAATTTGAATTTCTCAGTGACTCAATTAATGAATTAAAATTATAAGTCAATCTATTCAGTTGGTAAAAAAGCGTAATATTCGATTCGTTGAATTATATAATTGGTAGGAAGACAGAAATAAAAATGTCATTTACTGAAGGGTGAATATTAATTAAATATTGCGATAATTAATTAATTTTCAGTTGCTCCCTAAACAATAGAAATAAAACAGTACGTACGGTAGGATGAGGACTGGAAGGCTACAATTTTGGCTGTCTCCTTTAATTTAATATGTATACTTTAAATATATTTAGGAAACCAAATAGTCGTAATATTATGTAATAAAAATGCTCAAAAAAAATATATTAATCTTCATCGGTATAATAATTTAAAATTATTCTTATTATTCAGCTACTGGAGCAATATGATAAATTAGTATGAAAGAAAATTCGTAAACGTCTCATATTTATGAAATTATTTTTGAAATTATCTGTCCAGGATAATGTAATGAGTCTTTGATTGCGGACTTTAAGGCTGGGAATCATTTGTAGGAACAAAATATATAGTCTATCACGTTATTAAGAGGATGTAGTATTATGTGGAAAACTGGATGTTTGGCCTAATTCGACACAAGGCCGCTCCCTTTGCGTGTTAGTTGCCCATGTAAACATTGGTTAATCGAGCAGTAAGTTGGCGGAACACGGCAAAAGAATATAATTCATTTCATAATTAAATGATGTTTTTGGTACAAATAGAAGATGTCGAATATTAGCGGTCTACCACTTAGAAATAGACTATACGTAAGTATTGCGTAAATTTAGAAGTGTTGATTAGTTTTTTTACAACAATTGATCAACAGGAAGTGGAAGTTTAAAGCCGGTTAAAGTTTTTTAATATCCTTTTTCTCAAAATAAACCAAGGTGCTTTTTCGAGTAAGAAATTAGAGAACAAGACACTAATTTAATGAGATATAGAGAATAAAATACGTGTTTGATTTCTATTCTAGATTCTGTGCATAGAGATGCCCAGTCTAGCAACTCGTAGGAGGAAAATAAGAAAATTATAAAACTGTAGGAGAATCTATTGTGTGTAATCATAATATATGGTTTTAAATATAAAATAAAGTTAACACGAAAAAGCTATACAAGTGCACCCGTCGATGGGGATGGTGTCCATTATTAACCAGATACGTAAGGCGAAATTGAAAGAACCGGATGTCATGGCCCGCTGGGACTGTAGAGAATATTTAAATACACCGACATCTCGCAAACCTTACATAATGCCACCACAGCATAGCAAACAACCCGCCTGTTACCAACATCACCTGATTATAACGGAAAACGGAAGTTGTCTAAAATTACCAATAATTCCTGTTATCGCGCTCGTGATAATGCTCCTTCAGGGCATTATCGGAGCCAACAGCACGTAAAGCTCTAATAAGAATCATCAAGAACCCATCTAGTAAATAATTATATTTTACTATCGAATCGATAAACATACGTTTGTTATATATAGTTACGCTAAGGCGACACAGACTATTAAAGTCATGTTTGATTTATGATTATTTTGCGAGACTTCAACAAATATGTTTGTTGTACCTACATTTAATGTAAGTTTGTTATTACACCACTGTCGTGAATTTATATGGGGTGATCGCAATCGAGAACGCAATTTAATTATTTGAGTCAACTTCAAATTAAATTTGAGTAACTGTATTGAACGTCAAGTATGATTATAGCTATCGTTCGATTTTATGTAAGTCGACTCAATTTTGAAGTGAAATGGAAAAATGTTTATGTAATTTAAATTACTTTGAAATTACGTAGATTGAACCAAAATACATTTGTTTTTTTTTTTAATTCGTAGATTGAACACAATTAGATTAAGTTACCCGTAATTTAAAACACTATTTAAAAACGAACACTACGATGGAATCACGAAGCATAAATTCAAAATCTCAAAATATAATAAATATAAAACAATGAACTAATCACAAACAGTCAATTATTGTCTAGCAAATATCAAAAAATGCCTGAACACGTGTAAAAATCTTAATTTCACGCTATACACAAATCACAAGTTATTACAATTACAAATATCAAGAAATGCACAAAAACATGCGTATTTCCCGCACAATTTAAAAGAACACCACATATTTTTATTCACTAATCATATAAATCAAGAATCACTATAAGTGCTGCATAATCACAAAATTCCATTTATTGATTATAATTGCGATTAATTTATTTGAAAACTAGCTGTAAAAAACTGTAAAACCTATTAATTTAGCACAATTAGAATTTAATTGTTTTAAATAAACCAATCATGTTCTGTAAATTTAACGAAATAGTAAACAACTAAAAATTGATTTAAAATCACGAATTCACACTATCGGCCAATCAAATAGCAGCACTGTAGATCACGTTTTAAATTAGCCAATCCCGTGATGGCCCTGTTCCCGATTCACCAATCCGCGCATATGTGCTATAATTTGTTGTTTTGCAAAACGAGATTGGACGGAAAAGGACATGCAATGGAGTATATATGTATAATGCAAGTATATGTATGTGAAAAAACACAGTAGAGTAGTGATGGGAAAATACAACAAACGCGATAGCAGCGCTCTGTTCGGCGGACGGCGAATGACTACACTAAGGCGGTGCCGGGTGTTCTCGCGTCGCACACCGCACATACTCAGTGGCGGTTCACAAAAGCTATGCTATCAAAAGTATACACAAAAAAAAAAAATTACTCAAAGCCAGCATATTACAAGATTATGCTACTGTGACACATATTAATACTAAACTCGCGTTCAATACATTAACAATATTATTCTTCAAATCTCTTGATAGTAGATTCTGTATTGTATCCTTTAGGGATACTAAAATTAGTTCCTACTACTTTGAAATATTTAAATTGGCGCTTATAAAATACGTCAAGAATTTTTAAGTGCTAATTTAAATATTTCTGAGTAGTAAGAACCAATTTTAGTTTTTCCATCATTCTTTTTCTCAATTTTCCTCAGTATTTTATGTATACTTTTTATTTAATGTTAATGCATTTTTAATAGTTAAATGTATAAAATCACGAGTCACCACTGATATATACCCTATACAGTGGGCGCACCGCCAGGGGTGTCGAAAACCCTGCATAAACACACTCACAGAGACCATGCTACTACAGCATCAGACATGAAAATTGGGTTAGCAATGCTGACGTTACATTCTAGCGATCGTTCGTCGGTGCGTTCACTGTCGCTGTGTTTGCGTGTGATTTCGCCCGCTCAACGTTGTCTTCTTCTTCTTCTTAAAGATGATACGATTATAACGTGAAATTTAATCGGTTTTGTGTGGGTGCGAAATGACGGATATGAAAGAACGAATAAATAGAGGGGATGATGAATTTGCGTCATCTTGTATGAGATTTATAAACATAAGCGTGGATTTTTGTATATAACATATTTTACAAAAATGGTCACACTGAAGAAAGATAATGATATATTTATGGGTATAACATAGAAAGAAGAATATGTTTATGATGAGAAGAAAACTGCAGAAAAATAATGAATGAAGACTGATTGATGACGAAATTAAAGAGTTTGGCACTAATTAATACATATATAGATTACATAGACCCTGAATATAATTAGCCTTATTAAGGGTTTAAAAAAGATGATAAAAATAATTCCAAATGTAAAATATTTTTGTTTTAGTATTTTTGAAATTAAATAAGGGTATATCTATTTAAAATTTAAAAAATATTTAATTTTTAGAGAAGCAAGCGGAAAAATGGAAAAACAAATGCATTATGCAAATTTGAATTCAATTTTTAAAATTATATAAATATAAATAATACTTATTCTCCGATGAGATTTACGTGTCTATTTGAACAAATGCGGTAATTACCTTTTTTTATTATATTGTTCGGAACACACATAAACAAAAATAAATAAAAAAACATTGGATATGAGCCAATGAGAGCGAGCTATTCTAGTATGTAATTTGTTAAACGAATGACTGTTTTTATTATATCGACCAATCAATTTTCTGTTTTGCTTTCATTGTGGAACATCAATTATATTTTTTTATTAAAAGTAATTAATGTTTGTCTTACCAAATATAAGGAAAATAAATGTTCGAACCATAACCCTTACAAATACAATCAATTCATCTATGTACATATGTATATAAATTAAATAAATCTTGCATCAATCAAACACTTATAGCAAAATCTTTTTTCTCCTTGCATATAAAATTAATTTAATTTAAAATAAAATTGAGCAAATTTGTATTTATATAAAAGAAAAAACACTATGTGTTGTGTAAAAAGAAACGTCTGCCCAAGGTTCCATTCCGTATTATAGTTGATTGGAAGGCTTCACCTATGGATAGCTAACAATGTCCTGGTTTTTAGTTTCGTATTTCAATCACTGAGAACAGTGGCAATCGCAAGGGGAAAGGATACTAGTTGGCGAGTTCACCTTATCGAGTGACCAGTCTGGGTTATCATTATAGGGCAGTGTGGGGTGCGAGAAATACGGTATACGAGGGCGGTAAGGTAAATGAGTTCGTTATTGACGACGGCCACAAACCACCACAACTGTGTTTGTGTTACAATGTACACAAAACCGTAGGCTACAGCTACACAGCAGCAGCAGTATTCGACCAACAGGCGAAAGCTTCAGAAGCGTGTACATACATACATGTACAAATAGTTTGCGTTTAGAATATTTAATAATAAGGGATCGTATTAAATTTTCAGACGTTATCATCACAGCCTTCTGGTTTGTTGACGATTTAAATTAACTGTGTTAAACACACTTTGACATCCTGTTTTTGTCCTAAATAGAATATGCATTAACAACCATTCACACTCTCACATTTACTATTATGTTTCGTTTGCCATACCCAACATTCACTCCCATACATCAACATTAGCAATAATATATTTCTAAATTCTAAATATATTATTCTTAGCAAATATTCGCAATATATGTGACAGTAGATATCGACTGTAGTTGTAGTAAATACAGGAAACGTGTTAAAATTCTTAAAATGCGAAACAGTAATTTAAAGTAAACGCAGTGAGTTCTATGCATGAGAACTGTGTGGTATGCCATTAAGAAGTATGCGTCAACATGTTAAAGTGTATGTACATAGAAATCCTTGCATGGAAGACACGTAAATATTTTTAAAAATATTCGAAATACCAACGTCAAGAAAATGTTAAAGCTCTCACAGGACATCAGAATGCAAACATGACATGTATGTCTTTCTAGAGAATCGGCAACAGAAGCTCACTGTACGAAAGGGACATATCAGCGAATATTTTACGATAAAAATAAAATACGGACCCTAGTAGCATGTTTTGCCGAAAGACAGATTAATCTCAAAAAATGAAATTTATGGTATATTGAGAAAAACAAGAAGTTCCCTCGAGATACTTGCAGAGACATAAGGAAAGGATAAACGGCTATAGGAAGAAACTCACAAAAAAATATATACAAGTAATAGATTTACAAACAAAGTATATGAACCAATTTCAAGGAAATAAACATTTCTCCAGTATTTATAGAAAATACAATTTCATGCTTCCGGTAAAAATATATATGATATACAGCATTAAATTCAAAAATACTTGGAATCTAAGTATTTAAAAAATGTAATTACACATCTAAGAAATAGCATCAAAGCAATATTCTTTCTTTTGCGCTGTTTGCAAATTCCAAACATTCAGGCATACACGTTAAGGCATTGACATTAGATACGAAACCGTGACTGCCGGATGCATTCCTAGAAGTTCTAGCATCTAGACGAAAATTGCAACGCACGATTTACGCAACCGAACTCTTTATCCCAAAACGATTCAACGCACGCACTGCCACCCAATCAAACTGCCACCATCCGTTAAGCTGCTGAATCACACATCACACAGGCACTACAAAATGTACTGGCCGTTCGATGTTCATTTTTCATTTATTTGGCTCAATACATTATCGGCGTATTCGCAGAAGTAAGTTTTGAGTATATTTCAAGTATACTCATTTATTGACCAAAGACACAAAATGAATCATTTATGCTTCGCAAACATATGCAAACACGATCCCAATAATTTACAATTCGAGTTATGGAGGTTACAACTATTCTCCAGCGAATTAATAGAACTACTCGTATCTAAACCACAGTGTATATTTACTAGAGTTACAGAAATGTATATATATATATATATATATATATATATATATATATATATATATATATATATATATATATATATATATATATATATATATATATATCTGCAAGATCCTTATTTCCATTGCTATGTAAACAAAAAGTAGAAAAATATAATAAAATAATTAAAATAAAGTTGAAATAAATTGATAAAATATCCATTGACATTTATTTATTAAACAATAGTTGGGAAAAGTGAAGAAATTCGAATTAATAATGCTTATGCTAATTAAACATGTAACTTTTCATCATTAGTACTGTCATACTTTCTTTTAATTGGACAGGAGTGAATAATGAGTGAGCGATAATTTTTATCTCACTATACGTGGACAATAACGAATTCGAGAGTCACTGGAATGCTTTTTTTGTTTACATCATGACGAAATTATCCATTTTGTATATTATGCGCGTGTATGTACCTTAGATATGATGTCCATCTAATTTTGCATGCGAGCGGTTTTCATAAAGTATGAGTTCATTACGGCTCTCGCTGAGGGTTAATAATTACAGTGATGAATCCGGGAGTTGCCGAGTAGCGCTGTCGTTACCAGAGAGCGGTTCTGTTAGTAAGACACATGGCCTGTATTATACGAGACTCCTAATTATAGGGTGTTCGACTTACTCGAAAGAACAATGAATAAAAAGGACAACCCGCACTATACATTGTCTACCGTTTGACATTTTTAATATCAAATTCATCTTCTTTGAGTATTTACAACTTTTGGCAAACAGTGAAATTATAGATTAAATATATAAAAAAATAAAATTTATAACTGGCTAGTCCATATATATATTTGTGTTTATTTACGAGTTTTATGAATTTTGTATTTAAGTCAAAGTTTGTGGCATGACCTAAAATTAATATGTTCCATACAATATATTTTCAATGAAAGAATATTTCGAAAGGGATCATAGTATCATACGATAAATTCATCATTTATATTATTGCATTTACGAAACAAAATTCAAGTAAATACAATGGAACTATTTCCTTTGTCCCCGAATAGAATCTGTTATATTCTGGCAACAAAACCGAAAGGAAATATGTTTGTTTGCATAGTGTAAATATACGTGTATAGCGCTGAAACCCTGATAGAATTGTGCTCTGGAATAAATTGTAATTCACTGTACAATTTATTCCAAAATTTCCTAACTTTCGGCTCTTTCACGTACAAACCCTCAAAGAGGATTTAATACAATAAAATAAAATTTACAACCTACATACATATAATATTACAAGCGAAATATCGATACAGGAATATTATTCTCTATCTCTAGTTTCCAATATGACTTTGTATGAAACATACTTAAGAAAAGCTACATAGTCATTTGGAATTAAATTCCAGCTTGAGAGCTAATATAGTTTTAAAAGCATACCACTAGTATGTGTCTAGAATATATTATGGAGCTTTGCAAAATATTCGTTTTCAGAATGTCAGAATGATATGCAGCGATGTGAACGTTGATACCCGAAAATATACATAACATATATATATACACTCTTAATAGATGGATATTCGGTTAAGCCTTTAGCAGTAGTAGTTTGTTGGTTACTGCATTTCCCATGTTGACTGCAATAATCTCCACTACGTAGTGTAGTTGAAACTTTCCTGCTTTCGTCATTTGCACACAACCAAAACCGAATCTGCAATGTTTCCGACAGCATTTACAAATTATGCAAGCCACAATTCTTTGCGTGTTGTGGGTTTGCATAAACAGTTAGCTGTAAAACATAGACAACCCTGAAAAAGACACGTTTCACGAGTTAATCTAACACCGGAAATAGGAGTGTTTATAGTATGAACTCAGGGTATAAAATGGCAAGGAATCTGCTTAGTTTACAAGGAGAACCAATTTATGAGGTGTCACACCTAGGGTTTTGTATCCGATTGGTTCTTTTATTCGAAATTATAAGCAATACTGAAACCAGCTTGAAAATGGGTTATTCAATATTGAGAAACAAGTTTAAATCAAATTTGCAGTTCTAAATCATTCACACTACGATGTGTTCCCATTATTTTTCAAATACATGAAAACAAGCGACATACCGTGAATGGTAGATAAAACAAACATTGACAGATTTGTACAAAAAAAATCACTGAAACCTACACACAATTTCAGCTGCTTTTGTCACTGAAATGACGGGGAGAAAAAGTGTTTGACAGGTATTCACGTGTATACCCTATTTCATTTTTCAATTGTGATTATTTGCGACATCGCTGAATAGCAGCGTACGCACTACATATGAGTATATTTTTGGATTAGCTAAGTTCATTTCGTGTCAGATGTCAGTCACTCTTTGTTAAATTTGCCATGTCCACATTTATTACTTATATATTTCGTTTCCCAAAAATGTATAATGTATAAATTCACTTGATGTAATAAAATCAGTTTTATGTCAACATAAATAAAGGTGCATGGTTGTGTGTATACTGTTGTAATAACAGTAACTTTAACAGACTGGATATATCCAATTTGAATTCTAATCTAATTCGAAATTTCTTCGTATCCCCAGGATACTAACTCGAAACAGAAGTTAAATACTGTGTAGGTGTGTAACAAAGCTATTCATTGGGCGCGTATGACTTAATTGCATTTTCAACCCTTGTTTTGATTTAGGAGATATCCGCGCCTGTAATTCATAATGAGTATATATGTCCATCCATTTTATGTAGCGATGCTATCTAGAATTTCTACTGTTAAAGAGCTTGCTCTTTATGCATACTTAAATCAAATATATTGGGGACGAGGAGACTTTTAATTTAATTATGTAAAACTTTACCAAGAGAGAATTCAGCATATATATAACAAGCTATATAGAATTAACAAGCACATTTCATGTCGCATTATTATAGCATCAATTACCAATTGAGACCTTTTCCAGGAAAGGATTCTATATATGAGAACCTATTCAGAAAAGCAGGAACTTTAATGTATGCATACTTAAAGTGCTCGACTATGTTTTATTAAATATACTAACATCACGCACTATTATACACTAAACTATGTACATATAATATAGTTTTCGCAATAATTAGTCTGCTTCAGCAAATGCTGTTGGCGCTGGTGTTCTGAAATGAGATCGTACATGTTCAGCTCACGATTTACCTGCTGATCGATGCATCCTTGTACACTTGTGGGGTGTGGCTACAATACCTTTGTTAGCGCCGCCGCCACTGGGCGGCAGTAGCTAACGCCTGCTGCGACCGACTTGCGATGGTGTTTATGTTTCTAATGGTTTCTATTTAAGTTATGAACACCACTCGACCGTCCTCCAGTAAAATGTTATGGGACTTTAGTTTCTAGAGCTTTTGGCACAAGTTTTCTTAAACTTAGAAAATAAGTAGTCATCTGTTGATTATTATTAGTAATACTATCGTATACACTCTTATAAATAAAATTTCCATTAAGTACTGATATAAATTCAAAATTATTATCAAATTCTTTGATTGTAAATTACGTTGTTAAATAACGTATCTATTGTAACTAAAGAACGATAAGGAGTCTACACACCAGTAAAATTTAAGTCTTATCTTTAAAATATTATAATTGAATTACTATGTAAGGATTCTATAAAATATATCGAAGTCTTGTTTTATGGAATAAATTATTCATTAAAGAACTACATGTGTAGCATTTGCATTTACAGTATTCGTGTTTTATTGTATTCGTTGTAGAAATGCTTTTTGGGACGATGATTTTTTGTCTCTATTTTTATGATCATAAAACTCATGTTGCCAAACTAAATACAGTAAACATTAACACAATGAATTTACGAAAGTTTTTTTTTTTTGTTTTGTTAGAGTTTTTAGCTTTCATATGTGAATTAATCTGTAGCAAAATTAAACTTTTTATAACGGAAAAGTGAAACGCTAACAAATAGATACACGTACGTTGAAAAAGAGAAATAACTGTACTAAAAATTGGAATATTATTATATTAATTCATAAAACCATATATGCACATTTATATCAATTTTAGGCACATTGTTTTATATTCAAATAGATTCATTCGTGGGTATTCATTTCTATGAAATACAAAACATATGAAATGCAATTAATCGAGTTATTTTATTTTGATTAGTGCGCTGCATCGAAATATGTACTAATTGATTGCAAATTCAATGAATTTATAAAATTATAGATACCTATTGAGCTGAAACTACAAGTTAGTAAAGGCTATCAAACTTCCTCCTCGCATTTTTATTTACAATGACGAAAAGTTCTGTGTAGGAAAAACGACAAAAAATTAGAAAAGAAGTTCGAGTTTATTATCGCGACAAATTTCTCGAAGTTTTTTCCAAGTTATGACGCACGAGCAAGATTGTCTGAAGAGTTTAATTTTTGTGGCAATAAATAGAATTCTTATCGAGATAATGTCCGACATGGCTCACTGCGACTGGCATTTGACTTGACGAGGGTCTCAACAAAACCAATCACGTACCTATAGGTGTGTGTTTGAGTGATGACGTCACTATAGAACCCATTACGCTAGTTTGATGGATTTATCAAACATTTAGTAAGACATCGGTTGGATATAAAGGTACATTGACGTGCACTTTAACTTTAGGGTCTCTTTTGATTCAATGATATGCGAATTTTCGTTGAGTCCTTAATTTATGGCAAATAATATATTCCATCGAAATTGATTGACTGATTGAATTTGCAGGGAAATAAACAAATACTGAGATCAATAAGTTAGATATGACAAAAATTCAGAATATGCAGATACTTACAATGTAGAATCAATGAATAAATATTTGTTTGGGATAATAAGGACAACTCTTGCTTGAAACGCAAAAAAAAAACATAAATAGAATTTTTTTTTTGTGTACGTATATATCAGATGCGTATATTTGGGTAACATTCAAAAATGATTACTTTTATAATATGACAGATGAAATAATCTTGAGAAAGATGGTATGAGAGAAGAAAACAAACGAAAATAAATATTTATGTGCATTGTGGTTTTCTTTAACGTACCAGAAAACCATGAACGACGTCACGCGCGGCGAAGTATTACAAGGTAGCAACCCCCTACAAACTAAAGTAGATTGGCAACGACAAAAATCATGCGCATTTCTAAGTAAATTGTGCGGAGAAGCACACATTTCGTGAACCCAATCGAGAATATCAATGTTCAAGTGCACACATATCAATGTCAACTTTTTACTAAATATAAAAACGCTGTATACATTATTGTTACTACTACTCACTAATGATGGCATAAATAATTAATTTTATTTTCCAAAAGTCCATTTTTCATTCGCAACTTTCAAATTTATAGAAACAAACTTAAATAGCTTTACTAGAATTTTATTTTGTACCAATTAATAAAGAACCTTTAAATAAACAGCAATTGATACTTTACCTATCCTAACCTACCCTACCCTAACCTAGCCTAACCTAAGTTACCCTAACCTATACATAAACATCAGTTGAAAAAATGATATTAAAAAGAAATTTAAAAATCTAACTATAAAATAACTGCGCAATGCAATCAAGAGTAACGCATAAAGAAGGGTTTCGTTTGCGATAGCAAAGCTATAGGAGCTCGGGTGGGTCCCGTCTGCCGGAAACCGAATTAAAGGCGGCAAGAAGGAGTGCATTTCAACGGGAATAAATTGCATATTAGAAACTTTAATTGCGCTAGAATTAATTCTGAAGAGTAATTTGAAGTCATGTCTCCCGCATGAGCCGTTCGCCCGTTCATACTCTTGCACGGGCGCTTCTAGTGTTCGTTCGCAACGCAGTGGCTGTGATATCCCAACATTTGACCTTTATTCTAATGACGTCACTTCCTCCCAACTCAGATCACACTACGGTATTAAACGAAAGGAATCTCGACGATAGGCTTATGAATGGAGTAATTAAAAATGATATTGACTTATTCGGAGATTTATTTGGAACAATGCGAAAAAATGATCATTAAAATTTTGCATTGAATTTGAAAATCAATTAAAATTCAAATTGATATCGCGAGTGATTTAATTGCATTTTATTGAAAAGAAAATGTCATCTTAGGTATTTTTTTTTAAAAATATGCATTACTGCATATGTGAAATATTGAGATAAAAATAATTAGATCCCTTTGAGTGAAACTGCTTTTTTATATATCTCCATATATATAGTAATCTAATCAAGTATCTCCTTGGAGATAGATTAAGCTTGCCCTTTTATGTGTAGAATGTGTACGTTTTTTTTTTAATTCAATTTGTGATGAATTTAAATGTCCTACTCGTTGAGTTTCTATTTTCCTGGCTTCTTACCTAATCTCGTCAGTGGTAGGTAAAGGTTATGGCGGTAGACACTGTATCATCGTGACGAGGACCTCCAGAGAGTTCTCTCACGTCGTAATTGAATTTTTCCACCAGCTACCCTTACCTTATGTTGTTGTTTACGCGCTGTACAACATACCATAATAAAAACTAATAAAATACATATTATTTAGCCGTCTTTGATGATGGCAAAACATTTTACACTTTTATTTGTGTCTATGAGAAAAATATTGTAGCATAAATAAAAATGTTGATGCCAAAATACCAGTCTCTCGTAACTGGATTAAAAACGTGCGTTATCTCCATTATTTTCTCGTGTGTTTATCTCATATCTTTAAATATCTAAAACACATTCCGGTTGATTGGGTAATTTTTATTAAGTGCAACGTTTGCCATTTTTCGACATGTGAAGCATTTAGTGTTTTCCCAGCATAGATGCTTTTAGCATCTGCCGCTTTTACCTGAATGTAGTAGAAAGGTTTTTGTTTTATTTTTAAATTAATGTTACAGCTCAAACTTAGTTTATGGCACAGTAACTATTTGTTATTGTTGAACTCTAATGAAAACAATATTTCCGGAATATATCAAATTTATGTGGAATTTAATTATCTAGTTCATTTGCTAAGCCAAAACTATGTGTGAGCGTATCTATATTTTATGCTGATTTACTTGTATGTACAACATATGCATATATAGATATATAAAATGAAACTTAACATGACGTAAAGCTAATTAATAGTCGACTGGTGTATTCAAATATGGAATGAATATTTTTATTGCTAATTAGAAAATATCAAAAATCTAGCCTCATTTTGAAAATAAATCAACGTATATAAGTATCAATCCTAAGCTCAAATTACACTTGGGATAATATCGATTATCACTTGTTTCATATGCTTCCATAAAATGTATTAATATTTGTCATTTTCTTTATTTTCAATATTTCGTCGGAGCACAAAATATAGTTAAATGTCACGTTTTATCAAAAACTGGATTATAATTTATAATTAATTAAAAAAGTTACTCATGTGCTCCTCTGTGAAGGGAATTTTCCATAAATTGATTTGACAGCCATTGGCCATGAAAAATAAATGGACACCATTTAAACAAAGTTGATAATAACGCACGGCAACCCGAAAAATTGCGAACGGGTCTAAAGACGAAAAGACGAAAAGAATTACTGTTAACAAAGATATTTAAATTGATTTTCCCAAAGGAAATTGGAAAATTAATAGGTCTCAAATTGAAATATGAAATAATGGAATTATGTATCAAATTAATTATTAAAATAATTTGGAAAAGCCTACACTGGCTAATATTAATAAGGGTGTCTAGGATTGTTGATTGCGAATAGACGCCAGAAATTTGTTGAGTTTTGTTTTAAGACGACAATTCTGCGCAAAACTGTATTATTTCTTTTGTTATAAGAAACAGTGTAAAATATGCATAAAGTCTGTATGTATATGAAGCTAGGATATAACAGTCAAGTTTTATAGGCGATATATAATGTTCTTGTATATTTTAGACCATTACTATTCAAAACTACGAAACTGAATCACACTCTTAAGACACCCCTTGTCACACATAATACTGCGAAATAAAATACACATACACAGCATAAATCTAAATAATAAATACTTTTAGATCAAGTAAAAAAAAACGAAGTTATATGGGGATCAAATTAATGACGAACATGGATGAGAACAGATTAATTAATATTTACGCTAACTACCCAAATTATAATTTAATATGAACGTGAATTAATTTATTTTTAAAACAATACAAATTATGTATTTGACGAATAATTAAATGTATATATATATATATATGATTTAATTATTAATTAATAAAATTGACATATCCAGGTTACGCGTATTAATAAATGCAAGTATGTAAAAAATACGCATTATTGTTTTTGCACACATTTCACAACGCAAGAGTTTTTTTTATGCAAACACTTTTGTGAAATGAAAAATATGTGCCGCGGTCCTGACAGAGACCAATTTTGTTTGGCTCCAGTTCAATAGTCTGGGGCGGTATATCACTGGCAATAAATCAGTAATGCCACAACACAGGACATGGATCGAGGAACACTGAACCGTGCTGCCATAATTGCAAATATAAATGACCAAAATCACTTGACTTTTATTGATATCCATGTGGTATTCTCATTCACAATCAAATATAATTCGATTATTGAACGTTTGCGTTTCATAATAAAAATCAATTATTATTAATATCGAAAATTATTATCATAAAACTATATAAAAACCCATTTTGTAAAATATGGAGTAAAGTTAGAACGAATTATAGCCCCAGATGATAAAGCCATATTTACTATGTTATTCTTGCATTAAAAGTTAGAATAACTAGCAACGCGATCTAGTTAAGGCAAAGTTTTAGAAGATACGGGTAGGATATTCTCATTTCATATCCTTCCTGTGGGTAGTTCGTACGTGGTACGTGTGCAGTTGAAGAACATCTATAGCTTATACACCGTCATGTTTCATTACAGAGATAAGTTTCGTGGAACATGTCCTAGTACACTTAGAACTTCGAAATAACGTGTACTTTATAATTGAAATATAATACGTTAAATAATTTCATTAGAATTTAAAGACAATTTAAGTTAAACACATACTCTTAAAATATTATTTTGCTATATTATATAAAAAAAAAAGCTTTAATTCAATTTTTTAATGACGAGAATTAATAATACTATTAAAATAATTAAAACATAAATACAAGTGTAGCTAATTTTGAAGAGGCATAATCATATCTCTGATTCGCAAGTAGATGCAGATTATATTAGGCAAATGTATGAAATTCTCTCATTAATTAAAATTAGGTTAACTAGGAGCTGTATTGAACTAAGCTTGATTAAAGTCTAACATTATTCAAAATTTAGTTTCTATTAAACCATCTTTATCAAAAGCTCCAGAGAATTTTGCTACATTTAATATTCAATTAAGAAAGTTGTTGAATAGAAAATTAGAATAAGGTATGAGGCGCATCGATCTTGCGTAAATTATGACTCATATTGATTGATTTTTAGGATAATAAATAATAATATATTTAAAAAGTTTTTTTTGAAAAATATACCAAGTCGAAATTTGTGAGTAAATATAGAAAAAGGTACCTAAATGCAATACTTGTGTTTGTCCGTTTCCCACAAGGGAAAAAGGAACTTGAACTTTGTATATTGTTGAATAAATAATAATTGTCACTGGGATTTATGAGTTGGGTAAACATTTATATGATAAACGTACATTTTTTTCCCAACTCATTGTCAGATAGACTTTTAAAAGAGACAATAAATTTTTTTATTGTATATACAATATCAACTGATTGCTGATAGGTGATAGTTTGTTAGTGACAAACTGTCAAACTATGATTCAAGTTAGTTGCTAAGCATCGTGGGTTGTATGACTATAGGCGTTGTATAATTAATAATATGAAGGGTCTACAATGAAAGCGTCAATCTATATTAGTTTGGAATATATTACAAAATATGCACATTCACAGTTGTTGCTATGATTAGATTATTCGCTAATTTAATAAAAGATGTTCACCAATAAATAAAAATGTTCACACTAGTACAGCAACATAAATGTTTGAAAAACATTTATTTCCAACTGACAAAAATATATTGCTTACCCTCAAGTGAAACACAATGCCGCCACACAAACATCACTCTGAATATAACACGAACACCACAAACTCGAACGTGAAACTGTTTTAAAACGGTCATAAATACCACATCAACGGTAACACCAGCCAATAACCACTCACTCACACAAGCCACCCCAGGAAAGAAAACGCCGAACACAACCTGAATCAACTTTCACCAAGTTAACCACAAGAGAACAACCTAGTGATCATTTTCCACAACCACTCAATCCTGCGAGAGAAAAAAAAAGTTTTGAAAACTTTGCACGCAAACACACGCCCGTGAAGAATGGTGGCAGCAGCCAGTCTGAGGCTGAAGAAAGAACTGTTTGCTGTTGATAATTGGATTTTGAATGATGGTGCACGGCGTCTGGACTGGAGAGTAAACAGGCCGATGGAACGGCTGACGACGAGGTAGTGAACGGCGGGTAACTTGTGCGAATAGGCAACCCGCAGCATCCCCGTGGTTTGTATGTTGTGTGAGGCGCATGCCGAGCAGTCACCTGGCCTACAAAGATATTACACACCCCTTGCTTTCCTGGCTGACGTTGTTTGAGCTTATATGCTACGTGATTAATTTTTTAAATTGTGTTGAGAATATTTCATTTTTAAATATAAGACACCATATTGCAGTTTGCTACACATTTACATAGTTTCGTAGTTGCTAATTCACTTATGTGTGCTATAAGGACAAAATTGTGTTATAACATGCAAACCTGATGTGCTTAAATTTACCGCAAGGAAAACTTGTTGAGCTTGTACGTATAAAGCTTTGATGCCATCAATTTGATAGTCTATATATAAGATATTTGATATCATATAACATATATGAACAGCAAATATTGATTTTATACGTAAATTAGTTTATATTTTCCTTTGTTTAACAATAACATATAAAAGCTAACATTTTAATAAAAAATACGCTCATCAATTTTTTAAAAAATATTGACTAACGACTAAAAATGCATTCATCAAACTTTAGCAACCAACTAAAACATTCCATATCCATATAGTGCACTTTGCGACATCATTAACAATCATTAGAAACCACTTTAACATCACAATTCGCCAAAGTCATTTTAAACCATCACTGATGCAGATTTATAATTTTTTATTTATATAGTTCAAAGTTAATTTTAAAATATATGAGGACGAAAAGTCTATTTTGTATTTTTTGATGAATATATTAAAAAATACATTGTTAGAAATAGAATAAAAAGTAATTGACAATGATGGCAAATAAAATTATTATTGTTAAAAAATATAAAGCCTCTAATATATTTGTATATTTATATTATGTAACTGTCAGCAATACAATGCAACACTGATCAATTATTTGCTGACCATGGCAAATGAGTTAATTCGCAATCATTTCAACTAAAGTAGCTTTGAACCGGTAACACGAACAGGACTAATTCAACCGGTAAATCCCTCTCAAAACTTATCTAAACTGTCAGGCAACTGTTTCCGAACATAAATGGTCATCTATTAGGAATTAGACATCTAAATTTCATATAATATTGGGAGTAGAAGATAAGTAATCGTTTTATGATTAATCTGTATATATTTTTAAAATATTTCAATTGCAAAATAATTCACAAATAAAATCTAAGAATTGTAACTTGTATTACGAAAAATAAAAGAATACTCTTTTCTAAGTTGACAATGCATAGGTATTGTAAATAAGAGGGAACTTAAGGATCGCCTCTTAAGCGGATATTTACTAAATATAGCGACGTTATTTGTTTCAACTATACGTTGAATGTATTCATCAGAATATCGTTGCTATTCCATTTATAATTTATTTTGAAAAGTATGCTTGCTCACTTTATATACATATATAACATTGTCATATACAACATATACTTGTTTTACATAATGTACCATCCAATTTATAAAATATTTAATAATGTATATTTACACGAATATAAAAAAAAATTTAACGCATTTCTAAATACGCATCACATATAGATTTGTTACTAAATGAGGAAATAAAAATATATAATAAATTCCTGAATTGAATGTAAAATGAATTTACAATTTAATAGTAAATTGAAATTTGCGAATCATAAAATGGAAAGAACGAGCATATTTTATTTAATGTAAAAATCTACATAAAACATTCACGTTCAATCTTTCTCTGAATATACAGTAATAAAATGTAGTAACATTGAATAAAAAAAAAACATGATAGCAATAAAATTATCTAGATTCTAGAATGTACAGGGATATCTGGAACAATATCTTTTAGCATTCACGCGAAAGAGCAAAAGCGCACAACGGCTCAGAGGACAACGGCATGGGCATGGGCATTCGGTTACCCGGTCAGGCGAAATACACACTAACAACACATGACATCATACCCTATTACACAAAACCCTACACAACACACGGATAGTCGGCAAAGTTGAAAGAAACTCTGAGTTTGCGCACCAAACAGATAACATCGCGACAACAGCAAACCTCGTGAGTATTCACAGAGAATATTCCCATTAGACTCTCGTCTAAACTTATGCGGCCTTCTATATGTATGTATGCGGTTCGACTTTAAATTCATATTATGAAAATTGAAGAAAATAAAATATTCTATGTATCTACGTACACAATTTATTTGTAGCGAATCATTCGTAGCGCAAAGAAAAAAATACGTAGAAATCTGTCACTGACTACTGATCGATAGTGATGGTTCAATATGAATATCAACGCGTGCCTCCCAAAGGAAAAGGCAGACAACATCAGAGTCCGAGGTAATCGAGAGCAGTATACAAAAAAATTTATAGAGAGAGGATAAAATGGAAACCACAATGTAGAGTTCGCAAAAACAAAAGGTGGCTTCAATAAATATTTAATATTTATTGGTTCAGCATAGACGACGTAGACCACGGGCACACGGAAACGGTTGGCGGTAAAGGGAAATAGCTCACTATCGTGCAACCGAACCGGTTATATAAATTCGTCTGAGTTTCCTGTGTACGTAACTCACTTTTTCGTCATTGGAAGATTAAGGAATCATATGGTTACTGGGAGAGTTTTATTCATGAATTTTTAAAAACAAAATATTTATCACTTAAAACAGTAGATGATTTAAATTCCTTTAATTCCTAATTACATCTATTTCATATAGTTTTTAAGGGTTGTAAAGATTAATAAATAAATCTATTCTGGGCAATATCAAAATGAAAAATAAATACAAAACTTGATTCATACCTTGAATTACACATATGAATATAATAAATAATACATAAATAATTATTATTTAACCACCAACAAGTGGTTGCACCAAAAGAATGAATATGTAAATCGATTAAAATGAAACCCATATATTAGCGGCTACAGTGAAAATTGTGATACAATCATATACGATTATTATTTATTCAATAATACTGGATATGGAAGGCCTTGTGAACAATATCCCAATTCTGAAATCGAAAAAAATGAAATAAATAATAAATCCAGCACCAGCTCCAAAACTTTCAACCCTACTATTTAAAAAAAACAAATTATCCAAACTACAAAATAATCACGCTATGGTAGGTGAAAATTCTTGAAATAAAATAAATAAATTACCCACTACAACTACTGAAAATTTTACAAATATAAAGGGAAAGAAAAGAAAAATGGCATTCGCTAATTAAATAAACTAATAAACAACGAAATAGGTGTTCTAACTACTGTTGTATTTCATAGTAAATAGAACAAAAAGGGCACTCCATGCGGCAGTTAATTGTAACGTAAACTAACTTAACACTTCACGACAGCAATTACGATGCAAATTAGAGCAAGGTATGTAATATACAAACTACGACCCTATAAACTCGACAAATGAAGAAATTACCGTAAATTTGCTGTTGCCTTTTTCTCAAGAAAATAAGAGTTGCCCACCGCTGACAAAGTTGCGAAATTCATTATATATGCAAATTTAAAAATATATCTTGTCAATCTGTTTGTTTTTTTAATTTATTCAAAAGTATAATTAAAAAAAAATATAACAATATAATTCACACCATAAAGCTTTAAAAAAAAAATCATAAATAGAGCAAGAAAAAATATCAAATCCTAAAACAGACGAGCAATAATATAGTTTTGATTTAATCTTAAGACCATATTATTTCTGGTACGGCATTGTGACTGATGATCTACCCGTGCTTAATGGTGGAGTTGCTCTTAAATCTACATCTTTATACATATACTGAATGCTTAGTAATAGAGATGTAGTGGAAGTCACGTTTTGTATTCTACACGGTTAGCTTAGTAACAGATAACAGAGTAACCGGTACATCGTGGTTGCCGATTTGCAAACCGCTTTTAGGGCACACCGAAACGGTAATCACATGATGGTGAATAAGGTAAAACGCTAGCGCCACCGACAAATTAGGTGTTGAATTTCCGAAATTCCTTTAAACTTAAACTAACTCTAACTTTATAGACTCAAATAAATTTTAAAGAGGAATTAATTCATTAAGAACGCAACATATTTTAATAAAGTTTATAATAAACTAAGAAACTTCCGTTGCCTATATATTATATTCAATGTATAAAACTACTTGCAAAGGAAGTGGTATTCTCAGTTACCTTTTTAGGTACGCAAGCGGCGCCACAAGACAATATCCACGTGAACCTCATTTGTGTGCGTTACGCATGCGTTTAGCAAACACACGTCTCACGTATCAAAGTACGTGACTCGCATAAGAAACCCTTGGACAAAATGATATTCCCGTTGTGGCAAACATTATCAAACCAACGCACTCCGTTTTCATTTACCCCTAATTAACTAACGTATTGATAGAATTTTAAATACTATTGAATCAAACAACTTTTCATCTTTGTTATTTTTAATGTTAAATAACTTATTTCAATGAATACTGAATTTATAGTTTGGCCTAAAAAAAGGACACAATCATTTTTAGGAAAACTTTCAATTACGTCAGTATGCAATGAAAAAAAATGTTGCACAAGTTTGAAGCATTATCTTGTTTTATTTATTAAATATAGAACCATCAAGCATTCTCATGAAATATAACAGAATGTTGATAGAAAATTGCATTTCGTAGAGTAAATGGTTGTATTATTGAGAGATGAAATAGTGTACGGCGAATTGAAGTGGCAAACTGGTGAGATTCGTTTTTGTAGTTCAATGTACTACTACTGAAAAATTAAATATCCTGAAGCCGGTTGCGTTGTCATGTCATAAAAATTCACTTGGTTAAATTTGTTTTGATGAAGAACAAAGAGACCAAACACAAAATGCGCATGGTTTGTTTGACAGGACCTTTTTTGTACTTAATTGAACCTGCAACCGAGAACTACTACTATCAAAGGGACGCTCGCTCTTGACATGTACTTCCGGTAGAAAAAAAATTTCCTCCGCACCAATTTTTTGCAAATAGTTTTTAAAAGTATGAATGCTGACAGAAAGCATCTCGATAATTATAAAATAACGATTTTTTGTTTAATATTTATTATAAAATAAATGTAGTTTTTTACACGGTTTGGAAATTTTCCAGGAATAATCCAGGAGCTAGGAGTCTGATGTTATCATCCCCTATAATTAATTACATTAGAAAGATGCATGTCACAAGTGAGAAATGCGATGCTGCAAGCGACAGTACGCTTTGTTTTGCCTGGAATGCTATGGATGAGCCATAGCTCGAGCTGACCACAGTCCACCACCAAAGTGAACCAGCATGTCTGGTGATGACCGCATTATAAAGACCATCCGACTCTTTTGTTAATTAAATACTCTGTACAATATTATTCTACAACTCTGCCATTCGTATATTTATTTAACTTCATTTTAACATGTTGAATAAAACCAGAACATAAATTAACAATTTGTTTATTTAAATACATTTTCATTTGATATTTTAACTCAGAAATAACTAATAAAATTGCAAGTTTCTAGATTTTCTGTTTATAAATAATAGACATATATACTACTAAAATATATGAATATTTAAACACTGAAAAATAGTCTACGGAATTATTGAAATAAATTCATAAAAGAATATAACGGTTTAATGAGACCGCTGATTGAAGATAAGTTTGTAAGGAAAAAAAGACAACTCAAGAGTCGACACTTTGAGAACAAAACAAAATGGAAATAAAGCACAACAAAAAAGCGAATGAACGACTGTACATAAAAAGTACTTCTAAACTTATCTAAGAAACATAATTCAATGTTTTTTTCTTTTTAACTGTACTAGAGAATATCATTGTTAATATAGCGACAAGGTAGGATTTAATGCGGAGAAGCTTGATTTTAGTTCGACCAGGCAAACATAAAAATCACGTTGTTCAAATATAGAAAATAAGATTACGCCTGGTTACATCTCCATCGCGATTTATAACAGCAAAGTTTTGCGATTTTTTTTGTAACTTCCACCGAGAGTTTGTTCAAACAGTCTCCAATCAGAAAACTTATATATACCTAATAGTTAGTTTTAACTTAGGCCATACTTGGAATAAATTTAGCTAACTTTGTCGAAACAATACACCATTAAACCTAAAGTATTTTCTTATCCAAATATAACTTTCTAATAATACCGTAACAAATATAATTTCTAGTTTGATATTTTGATAAGTATTATAGAAAATAATAAATCAGGTTGTGCTTATCTTTAATAATATTAAAATGAAATTCATCACATCTTCTTGAAGTTTACATGTTTCAAGCCAAATTGAAATTTTATTATATACATAAAATTTAAATCTCAGTAAAAAGGGTGGAAAAAAAACCGTATTTTGTTTGCAAAGCCTAACTTATAAATGGGACAACATAAAATTATTATTTAAAAATATGTAAACGACGAATTTATGCGTATATTCATGTTTATTGAATATTAAACAGAATATGAGGCACTTATTATTTTATTTTTATTATATTGGTGAAAAAGTAAATAATTCTAATGGATGTTTTTTCGTTTATAAGAGTTTAATAAAAATCGACATTTTGTTACTAGATACAATGTGTTGAATGAAATCGATATAAAAATCAGTTTGAAATCTTCACACTGCAAAACTATTGTATAATAGAGTACAAAAAGTGTAAGAACATCTTCGGCCAGCATCACTTCGATGAAGGACACGGGTCACATCGTAGGAGGTCACAGAGGGCCGTGACCCCAGAATGACCTCCAGCATCCCACCCATCCATACCAGTAGTGGGGGCATCGTGACACTAGTTGTCATGGTAACGGGAGAATACAGTGTATATTCAACATTGCACACAGTGAACGAGCAAGCGTATATAGCAAAATCACTCAGATGTAAATGATACGTTTTATAATAGCACTTAATAGAAATGGCATTCAGTATTACTGTATCCATTTGTACTCCTACAAATGTGATTTTTGTTCCAATGCACTTTTATTAAGATATTTCTTCGACTATATAAGTACAAAAAGCGCCTAATAAGCGCGAGTCGTCAGCACCATCTCTGAGTCAGAGTATGCAGTAAATGTACTAATATAAACCTTAAAGCGACCAAAATGTATCTTATACATATTCATATAAGAATTAAATTAGTGTTTAAATACAATTTCAAAGCTGTATACCTAAATTTGCTATTTTAAGTAAATATTTTATTTCTACGGCGTTAATGTGGATTAGGATCACAGAATAATAAGATTTACAAAGTGATATAATTATATGAAAATTAAGCATTCGTTCGTGAATTCAAATATTTCATACAATTGAATTGTTTTCTTGTATCATATAGAAAAACATAAATCAAATTTACAAATTGAATAGAATTGTAAAAAAAAGGACCGCCACACAAAAGACACGCACACGAAACGGAACAAACCGGAAGTTGGGCAACGTGGAAAAAGAACAGGAAACTGAAGAACGAGACAAAAACCCTTTTGAATGGACATCAATATCTTCTTCCTGCAGACAGATTTACAGCTACTTCTTGGACCTGAGGTGGAAAAATTATTTGACCCAATCGGTAAGCGAAACATGTATTTTATTCGATACACGAAGAGTCGCATCGAGTTTGTGTGATGTGTGCTTTGCGATCCGAATACGCAATCGTTATCTTTGTTGGTTGAGCAGTTCGCCGTGCGTGAAGCGCCACTCGTCGAGTGGAGGTTTGTTGTTAGAACAACCGGTATTGCTCAACGCGAAAGGAGTTTTGACTTTTTATTGGTTGTTAATTCTGATACGGAAGTAGCTATAGAATTAAATGAACGACCTCTATATATATATATATATATATAAATAAATATATCAAGAATAGTAGCATTGCATTTTGATTGCTTATTACTATCGTTTCGGTTGCAGAATTGTTAAATTATGTATGAGTCATTTATTTCAGGATAGTTTTACTGCATTTTAGAGAAAAAGCTCTACTTTACCGTTGTAATATTTGTTTATGAGCCATCATGGCAAAAACTATGCATATATATTTAAGAAAATAAAGAAAAGTTGTTTAGATATTGTTGTATACTAAAGATACAAACTGAATCGAATTTAACTTAAGGTGAAGTACTTCGCTTAGAGTAGCCATTTTCTATCAAAACCTGCTTTGTGTTTAAAACTCTTTCAAGCAAACCCCAGTAAAGTTTACTGGAAAATGGCAACAACCGGTTCGGTACGAAAAGCGCATTGAGATTCTATAGAATATTCTAACGACTGAAACTGTTACGAATATAAGCAAATCTCTTGGCATTTGCAATATTTTTCCTATCTAAAGAAATCCACAACTCGAATTGAAAAAGAAAGCGTATGAAAGAAATGTATGAGTTCAGTGGTTGGGAAATTAAAAAATATATATAACTTCACTCACAATAATAAATTTCAATTCGGAATTTTTACCACCTTATCCAATGGAATCATTAATTGAAAATGAAATATAAAATCTTAAATCTCATTTAAAACAATGAATTCAATAAAAATTTCGTATAATCTAAAAACAAAATTCTTTACATCAAATTTGATTTAATAACGCAATGCTGAATTTTTCGCGTATTTGCTCAATCAAATCAAAACGTATTTATGAAATAAATAAGTTAAAAAGCTATTAGGTTTTCCAATATTCATAAAACTGGGGGAAAAACTGCTAGAAGGTGAAAAACGACAAAACACTGTGTAACTTCATTCTTAGAACAATACCATATATGTTTTGCACGCTGATAAGAGAAAAGGTAATTAAAAACTTGTAAATTAAGGTGCTACTTCCTGCTGGAGAGATAAAAATAAAACTATATGTATGCACTCTACTTCATCAGATTTATTTTTTATACATTCATTTATTTTACAACGCAATGAAAACGTTAAGATAATAAATTATAAAGAACTTTGCACTGTGTTACTAACAGCCTACAGTTATACTATAATTCACACTTATGTTAGACCAGTTGCTTTTGAGAACGAAAACACTTTTTTTTTTAATATTCATATTTATTATAATCTCTTTCCTTAAAAGTTTGACCATGAAAGTATCAATAGGCATATAAATTTCGGTAATAATTAATATTTTAATAATACCAGAGGCCATTTTGATCCGTCGATATACAAAAGTAAGCTCCCATCCCAGACGTAGTGAACTTATTTATAAGGCCATCTACGTAGCTTAGCTACAGACAAACTTAATTTATTTGTAGCTTAGCAAACCAGTTCGTAACTTATAAAAAGATAAGTTACGGAGCAAGAAATAGGAAGTAAAATGTAACGATGAACAGACTGTCACTGCACATTGTACCCAAGAAAATATACGTAGAGCAAAAATAGCTGAGTTTTACCACATAACGTAATATATCCTAGAAAAGTGAATTAGCAAAATTTCGTTCCGAGAATTTCATTAAAAAAATACCGTAGCCGACCATGCACAAATTATATCATTATAATAACACAACATAGTCTATTTTTAAATTTGTGTCTATATAAAAAATAAATATAACGTATATTTATTTTCCTCTGTGTGGGAATTCTGAATTATAAATTCAAAGATTCGTATTCAGTGTTCAATAATGTTAGGGAATGACAATATCAAAAACTAAATGGAAACTATTAGGCGAGCATGAACCAGGCCGGATAACAAAACGAAAAAATTACAAACCAATAAAAAAATGTCGGTTGCCCGTACTGAATTCACAAATTGCGAGTAGGTATCTATAGACCATACCGCAGGACGATCGTCGCCGGAATCGAAATCGGTCGTGTATAAGCGCCTGCATTTTTCAAACCGGATATCAAGATAAAGAGAGGGCACCTCCACAATCGCAACGGTGTTCTCGGCATTTAGATTAAAGATTACGGTTAGGACCCAACCAGGACCGGACTGACCACAATATTTTACAAATAAATCACCGAATACTTCACACTATTAAAGTGTATACGCAAACAAATTCTATAGATTAATATTAATATTTCATTAAATATTAATAATCATTTTGCAAATATAATAAATCGTATGCAAGAAAATCAGAATAAATCTGGTATTACGAGGCCAGTCCTGGTTTATAAAGTTGGTTGGTATTTCAAAGCGTCGCTGTTATCGACGCAATGCGAAGAACACAACGACGACAAAAGACTTGCTGCATTTCTACTGGCAGTCTGGAGAACTACATTAAATACGACTTTCCAGGATTATCCATTCAAGTCGCTTCCTACCCTTTTACATTTATCTACCATTTGAGCACGAACTGAAAATTCGAATGTTTATATGAATAGGGAGCACCTTTCCTAATCAATAAAACACCAAAGGAACTAATTAAAAGTTCGAAAAATACTCAAACAGGTAAGTATCTGTAAATAGGCACTTTTGGTATCGAAAATTAACGTTGAAAAACCTGTCGAGTTCGAACCGAAATAAGAAATAACAAAAGGTAGCGTTTGATCTTCACATTACAGATATAAACACCGGGTTGATTGAGGCTAAAGTTATTTTTGACACACATATTTCGATTAGCATATGGTAAAATACGATGCAAATTTTTATTAGGGTTAACCACAATATTTAAATTTACCTATAATTGCATAACTACGCTTATAAATTTACATGCAAACATAAAAATATAAGATTTTTATAAATTTCTCATTCAGATTTCAACAAATATAAATAAAATATATGCTTATTTTTGTATTGCAGCGTATATAATTTAAAACAACTCTTACTTCAGTAATTTATTATATGTATAAAAGCATAGTAAATTATGTGTAATTGTTTAATTTTATGAATTAAATATGAAATAATACATATTTTTTTGTGTAAATCGTTTTTGTTTGGTATTTTTATATGCAAGAAAAAATCTCGTTTGCATGACCAAGTAACCGATTACAAACAGTACACTTTGATTTTTTAATTAGCGTACATGTCGAAATCAGAGCTCACGTTTCACATACTGAGTACATATAGCATGTATGTGTACAACTGTACCATGTGTACATATTTATTTTACCAACAATTTTATCGAAGAGAAATGTTTAAAGGATAATTAGCAATTACTCAACGAGCATAGAAATATTACGTTGATATTCAGAAATATCAAAAAACACCTAACACGCAACGTACTTAAGATCATTTTGAATTTAAGGTCACATAAAAAAGTAATAATTTAACATTTAAAACCCATTTAGACTCGTAATAATTAAATAAAATCTCATTTACCAATATGTAAAAAAATTATCAGTCTAAATATAATATTTAAAATCTTAAAGACGCACGTTTGAAAACAAATACATGCTTTAAGGTTTTCTCAATGCTTTAAATTAGTCACTAGTGAAATAAAAGGGCTTAAAAATGATTTAAATGTGAAAATAATTTAAAATCTATTATTTATATATGTATATATAGATACAAGAAAGTATAAAACGCAATGTTGTTAACGTGTCTTGTGTATATAAACCATTTATAGATAAAATATCAAAAACATAAATTGTGTCGCACATAATAGTGATTTATGACTACAACTCCACTATATATAGTTGAAAAAGTATGAATTTACATACTTATAAGTGAACTGGACCAATAATTTACACAAATACACATGCAATTAGAAATAAAGTAATCGTACCTCCATCTCGTCCAAACTTTCGTTTCTTTTTCGAGCCACTAGACGAACTGGATTTTTGACCGGACGGTTTATCACTTTTATCCTTGTCTTTGTCCTTTTTCCATCGAATCAACATTTTACTGTCACACGTGAACGACGCGTACAACGCGTCTTTCTTACGTAATTTAAAACGAATTGATCATCGATAATCGATTTTTAGTGTTCACAGTCATCTTTCTTTATCAAACGTTCGTTTTCTTTGCACACCGTCTTTACTTGTCCAGATATCATAAAACTATTTGATTCATAGCGCTTTAGATAAGTTATTATAGTCGTGTAAGTATTCGTGAGCATAAAGATAGGTACTATTATTATTATTATATAGGTTGCAATTTAATACGATGTTCGGTATATGGTTTATCAAGGTCGTGGTCATTGGTCATAAAGAGAAATAGGTATCAATGTATGTTTGTTGTATCATGTATATAAATTAATAAAAATAATATTCGTAATGCGCGAATATTTTACAAATAAATGTGTATTTAATTGTGTAAATAAATAAAAATTGTTGGTTTATTCTTTTGTTCGATAGTGTAATTAAAAACATAATAAAATTGGTACGTTTTTATGGTAAGCTTAAGGTGTGAAAACTACTAATCTTCCAATAAACCTTATAAGGAAACATCTGATCTGAACAAGTTCGTTGTAGTGCACATAAAACAATTTACTCGCCCTATCTATCACGATAAACTCAATAAGTAACTGTAATATATAGTATATAGCGTAACCGAGAAGTTGTAGGAAAGTTCTTTTATAAATCGGACAATCTGTCAAGTATCTAAATGTGTGCAGTCATGTGTGTATGTGTCAGGGTAAATATTTCAAACAACATCGCAATAGTTACATATATAGGACGATTAAGTATACTGTCGTTAAAACAAGAACCCTACTCTGTTTTATATTTTATATATGTCTGCGCGCGCGCTTTTGTGTGTGTGTGTGTTTTAGAGAGAGAGAGAGAGGGAAAGAGTGTGTGTGTGTGTGTTAGGCGTGTGTTAATTATAATCAACCAATCAAACAATGTCTACACTTTGCATGATAAACCCTAAATAATTTGATGCAGCATAAATTATAGCCAAGATTGTAAAGCCCCATGAGATATTCAACTGAACTTAACTAGTCTGATAGGGGTTTGATTTTATATAAGTTATATTTAATTATACCCACTAAAGCTGCACGGATTTGCATTTTAATTTTAAACTTCCAAACTAATAAATATCTTTACATTTCCCCGATAAATAAGTAGCAAACAAAAATACGCAGAAATACACCAATAAATGTTTTCATCAAAAACGAAACTAGCATATTTTGTTTACATATGAAACCAATCATAAAAAGCTGGAAAGTAAACTCTGTGCCGCTATAGTAATACGAAAAATAAAATAACATTTTTAACGAGTTGTTTGCGGAGAAGAAATGACTTATTTTTTAAATTAAAATATTTCACTTTGCTATATTGCTGTAACGTAAATAAGGATCATTTTAGAGGAGTCTAAAATGAGAATTAAAAATTGTAGTTATTTTTCCGTCTAATATAGAGCTTTTATAGAAACATGAAATGAGGGTTATTTATCACCGCCAGAAAAACAGGAAAACGCACGCACCATCTCGTGTTGGCAAACGAAAAAGTATGGTTAGGTGAGCTGCCGGTTGCCGGCTTACTTTTCAGGGCTAGAGTTGCGAGGAAAGGTGGGCGTAGTATCGCGAAAAATCATTGCGAATCATATTTACATAAAATTATGTAATCAAAACCCACCAAAATTCTATTGAATACATCAATTTTTGTATAAAAGAAATTGCATATATTACACAAATTTTTTTATATAATTCTACAAAGAAATCGTTATACTCCAAATGAAAACGGGTGTTTTTTAATATAAGGGTTAGGGTGAAATTTTATTTCATATATTATGAATATATAACAGGATTTAATATTTTATCAAATTTGAAATTAAATATTAAAATTTATAAACATAAAAAAGATTTGTATTTATTCCAAAAAAAAAGTACTAAACTGCTTTTTAAGTAATGAAATAAACGCAGTTTTAATATTCTATAAATATTTAGTGTGTTTACTCAATTGATTCAATAGAAAAATTACTGAATTTAGTGCATTATTAATATTTACTTATACAACACTGATTTCATCTGGAAACAGAGTGCTGATTTAAATTATTAAATATGTTTACAAACCCAGTACAAACTTAGGAAGTATAATTTAAAATTGTGAATAGTGCTAAATTTCATCAAATAATTCTATCAAAATGTAGCGCTTAGTTGAACAAAATATAAAAAATCATTCCCTGCCCTTATATTTATGCCACCTTGATCTGAATTTGAATATAGCTAAATTAATAAATCGAAAATAAAGCCGGTTAAATAAATATGGCGAATAAGAGATATGTAGGATTTCAATACCAACAAAAAAATGTCAGTAATTATCAATATTACAATTGCAACCCCTATACAGCTTACCAAATACTGAACCAAAACAAAACAAACTCGATCGTATTACGTGATTCAAAACTAACACGCACGATACTTCGAAATCACTCAAAACGCCGAACCAGAGATCACCAACCAAATACACTTCGTTAGGCCATATTTGACATAAAAAACCCGTAAATAAACCCACGTATTTTAGGCCATTGTGGAGAGATGCACGGTAAACCGGACTGATTCCGGATTACAGCATCCTACCGGTTGTGTGATGACGTAGTACACCGGAGCGCGCCGCCGACAACCAATCGATAGCCGAGTAGTAAGATGATGATGGTGGCGGGACACTAGCGCCGGCTAGCGATACAAAATGAAAACAGCCTGGTACGCAGCCCGCCCTAAGTAGAGGTGAACGCCCTTGGCTTGCGCAACCAGGACCCGGGAAGTGTGCTCTCGCGCGCGGCCATGCGAATTTTTTTTTTTGTCTATGTGAGGTGAGGTGAGATCTTGCGAGCGACGTACGAGAAAATCGTCCACTCGCGAGGATATACCCGAGACATATCGCAACTTTATTCGAGCGTGTCAAAGATTTTTGTATCTGGGTTATTTTGACGTATACTAGTTCTAGTAGCGGAAAGTTTTTCTATTATTTTCTGGCACTATATAATCAATATACAGCCTTTATTTAGCATTGGCAAGATACCAAATAAACTAATCTAAAACACAATCTTACAGATTGAATTTTTCATAAAGTTGATACGACCCCTTAAATGTCAATGCCATATGTCTTTAGCATTCCAATTTATACAACACAAACATAATTTTGGTACAAATGTACCTATATAAACAAAAGTCCTTATTTTTATTAACTTTATTAAACCTTATAAATATTCGCAGAAAACCGATTTAATGAAAAAATCAGTAATTGCTTTGTTGGTTTTTCGGAATATAGAAATATTAATATGCACAGCACTAAAGTAGAAAATAATAAGGACAGTCAATAAAAACGTATTAGCACTGAGCACAAGAACGAAATAAAAATATATAGCCAGTACATTTAGATTTTTATTTATTTACACGCTCGTAAATTGGAGCATATTTATATATTTTATTCGAAGTATAAACCATGAGATATTAAGCCGATAAACTCGTGTAGATTTATTTGTATTTTTGTATTATAAACATTTTCATATTGCTTTATTTTCGGCAATGAAGCGGGTCGCATAATAAATTTGTTATAGGGCATAATAGACTGACGTGCAAATTATTTAAATATACGAGTTTTTTTTTTTTCATTTTCATTTTCCGGATTAAACACTCAATTCAACATGACATGACAATTAAAAACGAATTCGTTCAATTTCACAAGAAAATCCATCTGGTAATTGACAAAAAAATACACAATTTAATATCACTTTGTAAACGAAACTAATGAAAATAAACCAATTTTATATCGAAATCATAACTTATAATCCTTAATCCGGAAAATGATTTAATAAATAAGATTGAAATAATCTAAATTTAACTACACTAATCGACAATAATTGTGGAAGCATTCACCAAAAATACAAACTAATTTTGTCAACAGAAGATACTACGTTTTAAATATACCAGATGCAGATTCATAGCGAAGAAATACTTTGAAGAAAATGTGTGTGTAATATAAAATGTTTTTCGTGTGCACAATTCGATAGAGAGAGAAAAATTGAAAATAACTCACCAGCTAGACGTCGTCGTTCTCCTAGAATCCTTTGCACTTCCCCAGCTTCTGAACCACTCTCTGATTCCGATACGGCGATAGGATTAACACGCCCATAAATCCTCTGCATGTACAAATCCGTCCCGGTTGGGATGGGCGGCAAAGGGCGGCGCGACGTATCCGACTGCATATCATTGTAACTAGATGTCAAGCGGGTACCACGTACAAAACTAGGATCACTTCGATTCAGTGGTTGATTCCGCATAGATGCTGGACTCCCAGGCACTGGATTTGGTTGAAGTTGACCATATATAACCCCAGTTTTTTGAATATTACCATACACTTTCGATGGCGGCGCTTGTTGTTCATGTATCTGACCATACATATCACAAACTCTATTCGTAACAGTCACTTGTTTCCCTGTACGTCCATAAATTGGATCTCGTTGAGTTTTCTCAGTAAATTGATTCGTATTCGGATGAGTTGGAGGTAGTTTATTTGTGACATAAACAGGCTCCTTCATCGCGTTATAACTTGTTTGATTGTATTGCTTGTTACCGGGTGTGACAGGAAGGAATACTTCGTCATCTATGCTTTCAACGCGTTTATCAACACGTCGAGTTGGAGGGCTTTGGGTAAATCCGTTTTTCGTAGGCCATACTTGCGCGTCGTCCGACCGCGCACTTGAGAAACTAACCTTCTTATTATTACTATTTGATGGACTGTTTTGCTGTAAGCGTTCACGTTCTTGTCTTTGCAAACTTCCTCGTTTGAATATTGGTGCATATCCATTACTGGAAGTTTTTGATTGGTGCCGCAGTTCAACTCCAGGGAAATAATTTTCATAAATTAATTCAGACGGTGATTGTTTTTGTGTGCTTATTGCACCAACTGTACTTCTTTGGGGAGAGCCTCGTACGAAGTTTGGATTTTGCATTGGATGACGAACCATTCCATAATCAGCTTGTACTCGTTCTCGAGACATTCTTGGAGCAACTATGACTCTTCCTTCTGGGATAGGTTCTTGTCTTCCGTTTCTAGCATATCCGTACAGTTCATTGTTTAATTTCTGAGTGTTACTTGGAGGAACTGCGTCTCTAGGTAAGCTCGAGCTTCGCCGTTCTCTATGAGGAGATGGTCCCGCGCTCATGCTCCGCGATCTATTCTGTTGAGTATTTGGTTGTATACCTTGTCGTGCTAACATCTGGAGATGCTGATTGTAATACTCATGCTCTTCTTTTTCTTTGAGTTTCTTTATCTGTTGCCAGTAGAAAGCTTCAACGTTTTGGCGCGTTTGAATTTTCTGCGGTGAAGTAGCTTCTTTAGATTGTTTCTCAGAACGATTAGTAAAGTTGAGGGGCGGTAAAGATTCTGATTTTCTAGGAGAAACGTATGGTTGGTGTACAGTTGCTTGAGTCAAAACTTGTTGTGGACTTTGATCGGGCGATATATCCTCTTTTTTAATATTTTGCTGAGGATCTTGACTCTGCTCCCAAATGTAAACTTCAGTGTTTTTCAAATCTTTTAACGCAGCTTTCGCAGATAATTTCGCTTTAGATGACAATGATGACATTGAATGTGAACTTGTGATAGATATTGGACTATCAGCTCTATTTAAGAGAGGTGATCGAAGTGCCATTACTTGTGCGTTACTTGCAAATGCTTCTTGTTGATTAGATTTTGGTGTCGAGTGAGTAAAACTCTTAGGACGTATTGGTGAAACATGTGCCGATCGTTTTATACTAGCTGGTCGCTTTGGAGAGACTGGTTCAGCTTTGGGGTTTGTATCATTATCAGTTGAAGAAAACATATATTTTTCAGGTGTATCTTTACGTTCTTGCATTTCATTTATGTTATTCTCTGGATAATCTATTTCAATTTCTAAATTTTGGTGAGTCGATGAATGGTTTTTATTGCTCACCTTCACAGGATCAAGAGTTTTCTTATTTGGAACGACTGGTGACTTTACGTATATTAATGGGGGTTTTCGTTCATCCATAGGTGATTTTAAACGTGGTTCAAGTACTTCTCGGTTACCAGATAATCGTAACTTTGTACCCTCTACTTCTTTACGATTTGGTGAAGTTGGGGGCGATTTAGGTGATGGTGGAGGTCTAGTTTTATAATTAAAGCTTTGTGAACTAGCTAAACTCACAGCTCTATGCCGTTGCGATGGTGACACGCTTCTAGAACGTTTATCTTTTTCTGTTTTACTTCCATTAATAATTGGTGTTTTAGTAATTTTCAATTGAGCTCCTACTGGAATCAAGCTATCATATACGGTACCGTATATATCATCTTTATCGTTGATGTTATCATTTCTTGGAGAGTTGCGCAAATCGCTCACTGGGATATTACGTCTCGCTACAGGTATACCGTAACCAGTATCTTTGTTCATTTTAGCAATGTCGTTTAAATTATCAAGTGATTGAAGATATCCATAAACATGTTCTTGAGTTATTGATATGACGTGTTCATCTTTTACGTTTCTGTATGGATTTGGCAGAGCTCGTTCAGTGTTAATTGGAATGATAGCTTTCGGTTTAATGAGTTGAGATCCATGCATACGGCGCGGTGTTGTTGTGAATATTTCGGGAGAGTCTGCGAATTTTGGACGCTCATAAAACTTTTCCCCCACCGGAGACTCAATGCGACTATTAGAAGACGATGGTATTTTCGTAGCGGCTGTGTTCTGCACTTTTGCAGGTCGATTATTTAATTTTGTTGTATTTTCATATATAATATTCCGAGTATCTGATTCCATTGTACTTATGGATGAACTTGATGTAGTATCAATATATTTATCGATAAATTGAGCGTTCACGAATCCTGGTTGTGTTAAATCTGTTTGGTTCAACTTATCATTGTTGTCCATACAGACGTATTCGTCTATGGGGCACTGTCTTGAGTTTATTGTTAAATTAGCGTTAAGTTGACTTTTTGTTTGTTGTGCCAAGTATATATCTAATTGGATTTTATTTAAGCGATCTTCTATTCTTGCTCCTTGACTATTTGCTGGTGAACATGGTTGCCGCGAAGTTGCCACTGGTAAGTTAGTCACGCGGTTATTATCGTAATTTCCAGAAGTATATTGTTCAGGCTGGGTTGTATTACGATATCTATCACTGCCGTTTGTGTAATATGGCTCAAACGGTACGTTTTCTTTTGCATTAACTATCTTTCGGTCCCAATCTTTGGAACGGTAATCCCCACCCACTGTGTGTCTTTGTGTAGCATTTCTATCAAACACATGTGCCTCATTTTGGGCATTATCTGATAACATACTATCTTTCTTTTTAATAGCATTTGTGGTAGCTTTTGCCGTTTTTGTATCATCGTTTTTCTTTTTATCTTTCGAAGAACCGAAACTGAAGATCTTTCGGAAGCTATTGCTACGCTTCTTCTGGGGTTTTTTCTTTTGGTCCTCCATTTCTTCTTCGAACACTTCACAATATGTTACTTCACTGGTGTTACTGCTATTGTCAGCGTCATCAATACTTATTACATCTTCTGATTGGTTTGGTGTTAATGTTTCTGAAATCGTGTCGCTTGATAGAGGACGATTTAAAATTTGACTGTCTTCACTTTCAGTGAGCGTATCGGAGGATTGTTCACTGGGATCATCTGTTTCTTCTAGTGATTCAGCTACTTGTGGTGTGACTTCTTGTTCCGAAGTTGTCTCTTTAGGAAATATTTCACTTGATATGAATTTGTTTTGGACAGTTGGAACTTGTTCAGCATCTACAATATCTGTAGACTTATTTTGTAGTTCTTGTTCTGCAATCTGATCAGATTCGGTTGGAAGAATATACAATTCAGTTCGAAATGTCCTTTTTCGATTTACTGTAGCTAGTTTCTTCGATGGTGTCTCCCGATTTTCTTCAGTTGTCTTCTCGTCACTCAATGCTTTATTTTCTTCTTTAGTAGCTTTGACTTTCAAAACGGATTTGGTGGGAATCTTAGAAGTGTCATTTGGTGGTTTAGGAGCAGTTTTCGGGTAGCCAAAACTGGCAGGGGAATATTTATTTTTTAATGATTCTACTGTAGCATCACTTAATTTACTAGGAAGACTTTGTTGAAGTTTCGCGATCTTCGACTGGGATTCCGATAATCGAGATTGTATATCAGAATCAAACGACTTATTTCTGCTTTTTAATGATTCAACCGCTGCATCGCTGAGTTTCGTTGGAAGACTTTGTTGTAGCTTTGCAATCTTCGATTGCGATTCAGATAAACGGGATTGAATATCTGAAGTTGGAGACTTCGGTGTTGGTATAGATTGATTGATATTAGGCCAGGGTTTTGAAGGATTGTCATTCGATTTGACAAATTCAGAACGTAGGCGTTCTGTGGTAGTTATCTTTGATTGGGTTTCGGTTAAACGGGATTGAATATTAGATGTTGGAGATTTTGGTGAAGTAGTCGCTGTTGATGTTGACTGACTTGAACTCGGCCAGGGTTTTGATGGACTATCGCTTAATTTGACGAATTCAGCACGTAATCGTTCTGTAGTAGTTTCTTTTTTCTCTTTTATCACATCAGTTTCATCACTGTTGTTATTGCGAATTTCGTTATCAACCTGCCCGGTATCGCATATGGTAGTGTTTGCTTCACCTGGGCTAGTCGGCTTATCACATTTCTTATCTAATTCATTTGAATTATTACGCAATGGGACTGGTAAATTTGGTTGTACACTTGTGGTTTCTTTAGTAAGCTCTACTTTGATATAATTATTATTTAGAAAACCAGCGTTTAAACTATTGGCCCGAGCAATATTTTGTTTAGTACCATTTATAATCAGTTCACTGTTCGCATTTGTGAGTTTCGGAATACTTTGACGGGAGTTCAAATTAAACGATACCCGTTTTGGTGGTTTTGGAGGTATTTTTTTACGCTCTCTTATCAGTGGGGGTTCGTCCAATGTTTTAGCATCGCTGGCTTGGACTGCACTTCCATTCGACTGCATTGCACCAGGTGGGCTTGGCTAGCAAACTTGTTTGGAGATCCTGGGGAACAAAAATGACGAATGAGGACTAATATATATGTTTTCGGCACGAAGCACGTATTTTTATGCAATTATATTCATGGTCATTGTACAATTTTATAAAATAGACATTGAACATGACGACGACAAAAATGTACGTCATTATTTGTAATTATAAGTTACAAGGTACATTAGCGACGAGTAGACATAAATGGATTTCATTTTTTTTTTTTCAATTTCCTATTTCATTTAAATTTATGAACTGACAGATTCATAAAATGTTTAAGTAATTTATGAATTTTTTATTTGCAAAGTAACTTAATTAGTATTTTAACATTAACTTCTATGCAAATTACATTATTTAATTATGGGTCTACGCAATAAATAGTGCGATATTATATCGACATATTGGCAATGATTGAATTGCTCCATTATTTTAAATGATAAAATTGTTGTTGATAAGATAAAAAATATATTTTAAAAAAAATTATTATTATTTACGTACATATCAGACATAATAGGAATATTTAGTTTATGATTTTATATAAATGATATAATTGAGTAATACAAATATGAATATGGTAACCCATATTTTTCTTCAATATCGTAAACGATTACTTGTTATTCAAACAAAATTTGTTTAAACTATTTTTTTCACAAAGAGCAAACGTATTAATAGTTAATATAATATTGATTTTGTATAAATTTAGTCATTGATAAGATAACGCTAACACTATAGGTTACAAGATATATATATTCAATTTCTAATAGCGAAGCCTGCATCAATATTATTTATTAGATTTAAAAGGAATGTGTACGTTATAAACATTCAAAAGATACTATACATCAAAAATTAAATTATAATTCAAATACATTAATTAAGATATTAATTAGGCTTTAGTAACATTAATAAAATGTAGTATTTTAATTAAACGAATAAATCACAATTATACGAAGTATTTTTATTTACGAAAGAATTATTTCTCACGTTTATATTATTTATAACCACAACAAAGAAAAAAAATTATTTAAGAAAAATGTAGGTTACCTTTTATTTATGAAAACAATCACACAACCTTCAAAAATTTTTTAGTTTTTTTTCTTTAAACTATTTAAAAAAATAATACAAATAAAGAGATACGGTCAATTACAACAACTGTTATTTTACGCATGAGTGACTTTCTGTCAGTTTTTTTTCACTATAACTGCGTAGATATCCGCATTAGACTATCGAATAATATAAATATTATATGGCCTAATGCAGTACACTAGCGTATCACTATATTAACGTAACGCTAAATATTTATAAAAATTGGGGAAAACCGTAACAATTATTTACTAAAATAGTTTAAGAAGGAATTTAAATAATTCCAAATTATGATAATTTAAAAAGTTTTAATTTTAGACTCAAAACGGAATATTTATATATATCCAATTATTTAAACACTTTTGTAGATTATTATTCTATACGTCATTATAGTTTACAATTTGAGCAAGATCCTTTACCGTTATTTCGCACGTTCTATACTAACGCAAACTGTGTGAAGAAAACAAAACTCCATCAGGAAAAACAGGAGGAACAAATAAAATAGCAAACGAACAATGGACCAAAGAACAGAAACAGAGCAAAAAAGAAAAAAGAGCAAAAGTCGCATTAGGTGCATTATTTACTTCATGGCATACACATACAAGTACAGTACAATACAACAACGGAGTTACCTAGCAACGGACTTCGCGTATAGACAAGTGGAATGAGAACAAAACGTTAACCCTTTCACAGCAAAACATACACCATTAAAAAAACAATATGAACTCAAGAAATAAAAAATTATATTTACGACAAATTTATTTGTACAAAACTACAAAAGTGGACATTTGAAATAAAATACAATCATGGCTATGATTGACGAGAAGCAAAAAAATTTAATATTTCTAAAAAAAAAATGTTTGCTTATATAAGTTTGAATCAATTTGAAAGTTTTTCTGCGATCGTAGATAATAAAGTCTTTAAAGTTTTTTATTTATTTTCTTATGAAATATGTTATGCACAACCAGTCATCTCCTGTGGCAGTGGGCAAGTCTAGAGTGTGCTTGTGTTGATGATTCATCGAGTTTGAGGTTAAACCGGAGAACTGAAGCTATTAGAACACGATACAGTAATAACACCAACGAATGAACTGGAATCGCGGCTGCAGCCATTGACGATATGTGCACGGGCACATGGCTCTCCCGTTTCAGAACAACAAACCGATTTCAAGTTTTATATTTTCGTAGAAGTAAAACTTTAAACACGACCGTAACAAATGCTCAACAAATAAATAACTTATGAGTTCAAAGATTTTTATGTTTAATTTCAAAGTGTTAACAACACTGGCTACTATAGACGCAAAAATTAAAATACACAAAATAAACTTCAATTAATTGACATGCCTAATTAGTATTATATTTATCAGATAAATATAAGACTAGTCTCATATCTCTAAAAGTAATCTTAGATTTTTACGCCACTATGTGACAGGTTTAGTATAAATGTTTGAAGCATGTGTAAATAAAAGAAAACATAGTGGAGGTGGAGTGCGGTTTTTGATTTATCTTGAAACGTATGAAATTTGATAATTCTGTGAAAACAAGTGGCAACAACTGTTGTTATAAAAACCAGAAGAAGTAAAACTGCTTTTCTTTATATTCAACACGATGTGTATTGCGGAAATATGTAATAACATATATCAGAGTTTGTTTAACGGCAAATTGTTACAGAGTGGTTGCACAAACCGGAAGCCTTCAAAGTTGCTTAAGATATTTAGACAAAACTAACATCGATGTATTAAACATTTATAATTATTATATAAAAGTGTACACCGGATATTCGCTAATACAAATATCACTCAAATATAACTTTTATTATTCAATTTCCGATCTTAAATATCCTACATTCCCAAGTTGAAATAAATTGTAAAATGTTTTGTTAATTATTATTATCGAACTCGATTAATTATGTTTATTATTGGTGCAAAAATAAATGACATATCGGTATTTAATTCATTTTAATGGCGTTTTACATTATTCATAATTTTCTTTATGTATACTGTCGGAACATTTCCAATAAGTTATAAAAACGCTGACAAGATTCCTCATGGAAAGTCTATAACATTTTTTAGTGAAGCTTATGTTTAAAAGATAAGTCTATTTTTCTCACAATCAGTAAGTTTCTTAGAATAGTTAAATGTAACGCTATAATTTGTTTTAGATGCACACAAAAAAAAACGTAAGTTTGAAACTAGGCCATTATTTTGAGTAACTATGAAAATTATGAGTAATGTGCTTTAAGAGAAATATATGTGCATAATAAATGATTTGATTAATTTTGCTATAAATCAATCAAATTTTGAAAAATGTATTTCTAGGTAATAATAATTATATTGCCTTCTTTCAAATAATAGTAGTTACAAATTTGTGTGCCAAAATTATGTCAGAAAGTTCATTTATTAAAACGTGCGTACATTTATTGTGTATTGTCTTTAATTGCTTATTTCTATTTTAATTTTGAATTGCGATGATTTCACATAACGGTATGCAAAGATTTTCGAAAATTAATTTTCCTTGACATTGTATGCTATTATATATTATTATCGTGAGAATAATACTTATAGACCTTGTAGCATGCACAGAGTTGACTTTAGCTCATAAACCCACATGTGTATAGAAAATGCCAAGACTGATTTAAGTTCTAATGCGATTTAAAGCTTTTATATATTTTGACGAAAGGTCCCTAATGTGACTAAATTAAAACGACATATATACCGCGTTTGATATTCATATCTCTGTACAGATAAAATATAAAGTAAATATTACATAATTCCAAAAAGTAATATAGTAAAATACATTAAAATTTTAATAAATCTTCTAATTGACAACAGATAAGCAATCTATATCATTTGCAGCGATACTCAAACTATTTTCATAAAGTTTAAAATTCGCAATGACGATAATTAAATAACCAAAACATGTAAAATAAGTGTTTGCAATTCAATGGGAATTTTGTTCGAGGAAGAATAGCATAATTCATATTAAAAATGCACCAATGACAATAAATTTTATGAGGTATTTTAATTTAAAGGTGCGTTATGAGGGTTAAGAAGATTTTAAGGAAAAGTAAATACAATTTAAGGTGAGATGAAAATAATGGCATGTGGAATTCTAAATACTAGATAAGATTGTGAAGGTGTAAGAATAAATATTTAAATGCTAACCAAAGAAATCGCGGTAAGGAAATGAGGTTAGAGTAGATGAACAAGTGGCGCCATCACTAAAACTACACACGCGCACTGGACACTTTCACACACAAGCGCACACACATATAGTCTCGCACATGCATATATATATATATATCCGGAGCGGTGTATCATTTGACGGCATCGGTGATTGTATTGTGTGGATGTAAGAACACGTTGAGAGCGGATACTTGACTAGTTGACGGACTCCAAGCAACGGGTTAACCCATGGCTGGGCCTCCCACCATAGGCAAACGGTAACTGATAACATACTTAAGCATGTATGTGTGCATGTATGAAAAGGTAGATTATACAAACATCAATGCATTCGCGCGTGCTGTGCCGAGACCGCGTTAATTATTATTAGGTTTGCGATTTTCGACGCGATGCGACGGCACTCGCGGGAAATCCAAGATGGCGCGTGAAGATCTAGTCGCGTTGATTTATGAATATGACATGATTGGAAATTACATACGCAAATTTGAGATGGGATTTTGGGATTTGCATAAGTCTCCATACTTACACCAAAATCGAAATCAATTTTCATAATTGATGAAAAAATGCAGCATAAAGAAGAAGAGTGCAATGTTTGATTTTTAATTTATATATTATAAATTGAAATTTCGAAAGGAAACGCATAAAAATACAAAAATAATTAAGCTTAACCTTGGCTTAAATTATTTAAACACTACAAAATATGTACCTGGTTCCGGAAGTAATTAAAAAATTATTTATAAATTTAAAACCCAAGGTCACGCATATAAGGCAAAAACAATTGGCGTAAACAGTAAACATATTATGTAACTATTTAGACGCTTTAAAGACAACAAATGGATATTTTGAGATATTTGCACCAGGATAAATCGAGAAAATATGCGCCATAGGTTATCAAGTCTATATACTATCAACATATATTTTAATTATTCAATTAATTTAATAACACCCATAATAAAAGCAAGCATAAATCTTTGAATTAAATAGTCGATAAGTAAATACGTAGTTAATCATAATTCTTCGGATAGATTTTATGCACTTATATAAATAAGTATTACATACTTAAAGATTTATTACTCATGTCTTACAAAGTATAACAAGCAATAATTTACGCTGAAAAATTGTTTTATAAATAAACAATAAATTTTGTAGTGAAAGCTACTAATAATATTAAAACGGAAGTACAGCATAATTTAAATCTCTTCGAGAATTATAGATCGCGATGAAATAAATGTCGAAATTAATTTAGACCACAAATATCAATACAAATCTTTGTACAATGTGTACTTTAGTATTAAAAAGCTCCCTTAGAATTAAAATAAATTAGTTATGATCAATGCGGGCTCGTAAATTATGATAATATCACAGTTATTTATTTTGTGAACCAAAGTTGAATAGGTTCTTAATATATAATATTATTAAGTGCTTGTTTTAAAATTTTTAAGTAAAGTAGAATAACTGGCTTAGAATCTCGAAAGTGTAAGACTCCGAAAGATGAAATAAAACAATGGTGTACGTTAGAAAGTAGGATGGTTTTATTTTTGTTGTTTTAATATTGTACATTTATATTTTAATTAAAGTAAAACAAAAAGTGAAATCAATCAAATATGTATTATTTAAAATTGTACTTCTACATTAAAATAGCACATGTCAACTAACATCCTTATATCTGATATACTCATAGGTCATAAAGTCGTAGTCTGTGCTACGATTACTATTTGATAAAGTTCACGCGAAATGTCGAATTATGAATCGCCAATTAGTTGCGTTACACATTGAAGATATTGTCGAAACCAACTACTTTCCACGACTGCGCATTAAGCAACATTCCTGACGGAGTTAATCAGAACTAAACCATAACACCAAGCGTGAATTATCCCCTTAACCGATTGCCAAGCAAGATAGTAAAAGTTTATGTTCATTTAAGTAATACATTCATGAATAATACGTAATAGTACGCTACTGATCTCATTTATTTCGCGACTCTATGCGAGGAATGTGTTTTTCAAACATAATTGTTTAGCATATAAACACAAAACATTCTGTTAATTAGAAAATTATTAACAACATACATGCATTCTTCATTGTTTAACTAATATATTTTATCTATGACTTCACTATCATTTTCTCTGGTACACATACTTAAAATAATAAATTACGAATCATTGTGGCCTCATTTTTTGAATATTGCTTAAATATTGATTTTTAAACGAAATTTAATTAGTATGTGTGAAAATCTGACAGAAAATTGAACATGTGCAGAACAAATGAGCCGTTAAAACGGTGAAAATCAACCATGATTCATGACGAGTTATTTTTGGTTAAAAGGGCTCTGCACCTTGTAATAGGGTAACAGACGCTGTTTGATTACAGTGTACTATTTATATCCCTCTGCATTTAAGATTATTATTGCGCGCACCAAAAGGAATATTTACAAACAAGAAATAACCTAACATCAAATATAACCTAACATCAAATATACAACCATCATGAAATAATTTGAAATTAAAACCATATTTAGATTTAGAATGTTTGATTTTGTTATTAATGAAAGAAACATAATAATTAATGAGGGATCAAAGGAATCCAGGTGTATTAGTGGAGAAATGAAGGTAATATTAAGGAAAACTCAAAGAATTTGAGGAAAAGAATAAGAAAATATTTCGACTTTTTATTGTAGATATGCGTGTAAGATTTGTATGCAGTGTATTGTCGTAAGTTCATAAATATAACGAGTAAATAGACCAGGATTTATAAACGAAAACACGAAAATGGTACCAAAATAAAAAAAAACCAAACAAGATATTCTATTGTATTCAATAAACTCATTCCATTTGTTCACGTAATGTATTTCATTGTGAGCACCTCTCTTTCATGTTGCTCTCCTACTATAAATGTCCATCAGTAAGCGTGGCACGTTTTCTTCACACACTCTGATTGCCCGAAGTGCTTTTTTTTCTTCATTTTATTTTCCACGGTTGCATTGACCGGTCGACCTACCATAGAATTGACGGACGTCCGCCTGTGATGTGTGCATTGACTATAGCCATGATTTTGTCGGTATTATTGGGCTAAATAGGCTTGTATTTGTGCCCATAATGCTTTGTGTATCGTGAGTATTTATGAGTCTAGTGTACACCTGGCTATGTGTAATGCAAGCTTTATAATAGCATGTTTCACCTCTTATGTATGCTGTGTTGTGTTTATGTTGATAGACGACGTGTAGGAGTTCATCGCCATTGCGTCTGGGAATATTAATGGCGAAATTTACCTTTACCGGTATCACAAACCGTCATCAAATCAATTTTATTCTACATTTTTAGGTTAGTGACATTAGTTTGGACAATTTTAGGTTCATTTCGAGTAAAATAAAAACAATGCGAGTATTAATGGCGAAATTTACCTTTACCGGTATCAAAAACCGTCATTAAATCATCAATTTTATTCTAAATTTTGAGATAAACGAAAGATAAGTTTGGACAATTTTAGGGTAATTTTGAGTCAAATAAAAACAATGGGAATATTAATGGCGAAATTCACTTTTACCGGTATCACAAACCGTCATCAAATCATCGACAATTTTATTCTACATGTTTAGATTAGTGACATTAGTTTGGACAATTTTAGGGTAATTTCGAGTAAAATAAAAACAATGGTAGTATTAATGGCGAAATTTACCTTTACCGGTATCAAAAACCGTCATTAAATCATTAATTTTATTCTAAATTTTGAGATAAACGAAAGATAAATTTGGACAAATTTATGGTAATTTTGATTAAAATAAAAACTATGGGAATATTAATGGCGAAATTTACCTTTACCGGTATTACAAATCGTCATCAAATCCTCGAAAATTGTATCCTAAATTTTGAGGATAAAAGATAAGTGTGGACAATTTTAGGTTAATTTTGAGGAAAATAATTACATATATGTAATGTTGGTTGCGTTATTATTGAATACAAAACAATTTGTTGGTTATTAAAAAAACACTTAAATCTTTCGTTGTGAGTGGGCAACAGTCATTTATTTCCAACCCGTCGGAACTCAAATCGTTTTTTATACAAACAGTCGTTTTTTAAACCTCTTTTTCTTATTTTCTGCTCCCGACTAATCCGAATGTTATTCACATCCGGCCCATTCGAGATGATATTACAGTGTAAAACCGGGTTTACACATACACATTCATCGAACAGCTGACTCAAAGAATATTCTCAGCTCTTGTCGGCATAGAAGGATGCAACAGAGATGACACCACATGCATTTCAATTAAATTAGACAGAGATGTAGAATTTCATCTTTTTTTTGCCTTATTTGAAATAAACAAACTATTGTACTAGGAGTTACTATACAATAATTATCTTGTCATTGAAAATGATCTTGCGAATAATTAAGATACAAATGTCTATTTTTAGCATTTTGCTAAATCATAGTTAAAATCGTTTTATAGCCTCATTCAACTTACATTCGTACTACTAGTAGATATAAAAATATGTTTTTGTAAAGACGGTATTCTAGAATAGATTTCAAATACCGATTGGTCATTTCAATTCCACGAACTGACCAGCTGTTAAGAGCAAGACATGTTTGATTATTTCTTTTTGTGGGTTTTGTGTACCTGGTTTTCGGGCTACCTGTACGTCTGAGTCAACCCCGCGTTTTGTAGACACAAAAGAAACGGTTATAACCAAACAGAAAATCTGCACTTATATTTTCCATTTAAATCGTTTCACATTCTCATATTTAATACAAAAATAACCACTTTACATAAATTTTAATCTGGAACTCTCAACAATATTTCAAATTGTTTATCAAGTTTAGTCTTATTGTTAGTCGAAAATTAATCCTTCACTATGAATAAGGCAGAGACTTCAACGTTAGATCAAAAAATATTTTGGTTGCGCGTAATTTTTTATAAATACAACAAAACCAATTTTTATTTAAGACAGTAAGGAATTTAAACTAGTATTAAATAATAATATATACGAAATTTAATTTATATTTAAAACGCCTTGGGGCTTAGTAAAAATGAGAGTTGAAAAAAATCATTAATAAAGTCACCTATAATTTATCTATTTGATTATAGCTATTTAAATTTCATCTCAATGCCATCATAAATAAACTATATTATGCTAAAATGACATCACGTGTATTTATATAAATATGTATGCAACAGACCTATATGAGTATTATAATTATTCGATTTGCAATTTTTTTTTTCGCCATTCAAAGTCATGAAATGACATATATAAGTATATTTAAATGTGATCTAATCTACTAGTTGTAACATTTGCTCTTTTACCAAAATATATCCAATAGTTAATCATAATATATAACAAAAATTACGATTATGTTCAACGAAGTGTACATAATGAATTTCGAATAATTAAATATAATTGCCCTGCCATTTCAAAAGTGTGTACTTTAAACATTATATAATTCTTTTGATACATGTCGAAACAATTTGTTTAATAAGTACACATTTTATTTTATATATTTCGCTCAAATAAGTACGACTATAATTCATAGCCTTTCGCCATAAAGATATATTAACAATGAAAGTAAATTACAATAAATAACAAAAAATGTAAATACCATGTTGGTTGTCATGACAGCACAATGAGACCTTGTTGTTGAAAACTTTGAAAGAAACATAAAAGTGTTTGTCGTATCACTTGCATTCACATATTTAATATTCGTAGCACATCATTGTATTATCACGCACTTGTATTAATTTATTATATCTAATAAAATCATCGCGAAATCGAAATAAGAGCAACAATAGCGTACACAGCCGCCTAAGCACGCGCACACAGCTACATTCAACAAGTGACTGATGCGGCGCGCGCGTATTTACGCACATATATGGCTTCGATGTTTAATATTTCGTTTGAAATACAGCGCGGAATATACACCATATATCTATTTTTTTTGAATGCCTATTGTTTTATGATATAATATATTCGCAATGAAATAATTTACATAATAACTATTGCACCAAATCGATTATATAAATTTTTAATACAGTTGTAAAGTATGAAATATAATTTTAAATATTGCTGATTAAAAATTATAATATTTATCACTAATTAATATTGTTTCATATTTCAATTAACTTACCTGTAAGTTATTTGGATGTGCTATATACACTACATACGCAATTAAATGAATATTAATAAGTTATTTTACTATATACAGGATGTAACAGCGAAACGAGCTACCTCGAATAACTTCTTTACTATTAAAATTCCATTATGTATTCATTTTATACCCTTACATAAGTAAAATATTGAGAAAAATGCGATTGAAAGTTAAATAAATTTTATTTTTATAGTTACTTTTCAGTAGGCTATGAAACAAAATTGAGCTTAAATACAACGAAACATAAATTAAACAAATTAAATTATTTGTTATTTACTTTATAAATAGTGTTATAAAGTAAATAACAAATAATTTCATGTATTTAAGCTCAACTTTGTTTCATAGCCTACTGAAAAATAACTATAAAAATAAAATTTATTTAACTTTCAATCGCATTTTTCTCAATATTTTACTTATGTAAGGGTATAAAACGAATACATAATGGAATTCAGAAAAAAATACTCTATCGAATGGGCTTAAAAAATATATAGCATCTCATTTGAAAAAACATAACTTTGTGTTGTTGCTTGAGAACCACTGCTTTAAAAAAATATTTTCTTTTATAGTTGGATGTCCCCCTTGGTCCTACACAAGATTGTTTCATACGATTTTATTGTATCTTTAATAACATAGAAGTTATTCGAGATAGCTCGTTTCGCTGTTACACTCTGTATATGACGTAATTATACTTACTAAGTTCTCTGAAAGAATTTTTGACTGCGATTTTGTTGAAAATTACAACAAATAATGAATAAATTTATGAGATATATCAAATTAAATTCGACTGATGTGAATTATAATTTTCGATTTACAGACTTACAGATGTGTGCAATGTAGTACTATTAGTTATAAAATGAAATCGAAATGTGTAAAGATTTGAATAGAACGTTAAATGAAAGTGATAAATGAAAGTATAAAAAACGACGGTTACATTTTGACTATTTATTTACTATAAGTATTATTGTCATGAGTTATTGAAAATGCACTTCTGACATACATTTTTACAGACACATAATGTTATGTTCAAAGGCATTCAAATTTGCAACCATGATTAGAGAAATAATGTTTTTTTTTTTTAAATAATCATAGTAATAAACGCGCCGGTTGAGTTTGCAAACGAAATGTATTCTGTACGAAGAAGCAACATTTGGTAGATTTGCAAAATACAGAATACATATCTGTTTATCAATCAAATTGTATTTTTCATTCTTATTAGGTACATTATTATATAAAAAGCATTATTCATCAAAACAAAACTTGCCATATACATATATAGACTAAAAAAACATTTCATATTTAACATTATTTATAATTATTGTTAATCACGATTGCTGATACGTTTTAGTTTCGATTCAAGAAATCACATTTTATCCAACTTTTGCAATAACGGTTTGTTTTGTTTCGTTATTGCTATTCTTTAAATTTAATTAGTTATTGATTATGTTTATTCTTCGATAGGAATAAAATTTCTTTTTTTTTTTTGCGAATGAAACTAAAGATATAATATCAGAATAATTAGCACCATCGTATAAAGAACATGAATTATATGTAGTTATACAATTAAACAACGACGAACGTATTAGGTTGATTGAACAATTGAGAGACTATTTTTTTGAAATATTTCACTAGTCAACTGTTTAATCATAGCATTCACGCTCATTATATACTGAGAAGCATGTTGCAATGAGTGTTATATGCAACTGAACTAGAAAACTGTAATACATGAAAATGGACATGAAATTAATGTGCACGGAGTTGTATGAAATAAAAACAATAATGGCACATTTTTTATATCAAAACCTAATGATACATGTTGACTACGGTTAAAAATGTTATGTCTATTATAGTTAAGAACAAAATTCAAGACCAGAATATTTGGCAGTTAAAATGTTATATTTGTATACTAGATTTCATCTCGTATATCCATGTGTTTAGCTCCATAACATTCATTGCTTCAAATTAATATTAAATAGAAATTAAAGCTATGTTTTATACAAAGGAAAATTACAAAAATTGTTTGACATCTCTGAGACAAATATTTAAAATTAATCATTATGATATTATTCCCAAAATAAACTATTTGAACACAATTGGGAACACAAAGTAAAATGAGGGAAATTATGAACACTTGAACGGTTACAAAAAAAAAGTAATCAAAAAATAATTGTCGTCTCTATAGATTTGTTTGTTTTTTTTTTTTAAGTAATCGAGTGACATATATTTGCGCTCATCTTGAACAAGCGGCCTTCAATAATTATTGCATTTATTATTTATTTACAAAATCGTCTCCATTCAAGTCATCGTCGTCATCATCGTCCAAACTAGAAACCAAACAATTCACACAAATATAATAAAACACTTTTACAATTATTAATTCTTCTGTGGTAACATTACACAATAAAAAAAAATTTAAATAACAAAAAAATACGAAAAATTGTTCACGTTACCACTGAAGTATTAAACTTACGCATCACAGTACCTTATGATTAATTAGTCTCATTCATCAGTTTTTTGCATTAATAAAAAAGCATCAACATTATTTTATGTACACAACCATCAAACACACTATTATATAAGTTTTTGTTTGTATTTATTAGTTGTCCGTTTTTTTTTTTTTGTTATTATTGAAAACAAGCACCACAATTATTACAAAATGTGTAAACTAGTAAAATGAAGCACAGCGCTAAACTACCGTTGCATTCGTGAAACGAACGCGCAGGACTGGATGGTTTCGGATGGATTATGTTTACTGGTGGTGGTTGCACATACTCATCAAATTGATCTGAGTCTGTGAATACCAACGAAGATGGTATCCATCTTGGTCTACTTATCCATTAGGTAGCATTAACAAGCAACGCCATTTTATAGTTAATTCGTAACACAATTTACAGTAAATACACTAATTAAACAGCTATGATTATTGAGATAATCGAAAGAGTTCTAATGTGTAAATTTGGTTTTCTTACTTGCTCATCTCTATAAATATGTAGGGTAATTATAGATTTTATAAAAAAGTATATAATAGCAAAATTATTCTAAATTTAAAGATTACTTTTTCGTCTTTATCAAGTTTTTCTTATATTGCGTACTTGAGGAGTTATTGAAAGAAATGTTAATAGTGTATGTATTGCGGGTGGTATTTTAAATCGTGTACACACGCGAAAGCTTAGAAATTAAAAGAGTTATCATTCCTGTTAGTTAAAAATTTGTAGTGTACAGTAATATGAATGGTACAACTATAAGGTATTATTATAAGATACAAACGTTAAATTAGTAGACGGTTCGCTGTTTAGTCAAAAATGCATTATAATATAGGAATAACAACGAGTGAGAATATATAATAAATTACTTTAGTTGGTCATAAGAAATAAGTTTTAAATTTAATAAAGCAAAAATATTAGATATTTTACCTTGAACATGGTTTAACATTAACACCATATAATGTTTTAGCACCGAGGTCTATTGTGTTCGAATCTTGTAGTTCAAATCCATGGATGCAACCACTGAATCCTCTAGTGAATTTGCCTCCCGTCATTAGGTGTAAGTTTGGTGTACCACCTGAAAATAAAAATTCGATTTGAATTTATGCACATGTATGAATAAATAGTATATTTACCTAAATAGATATTTCCTCGGCAGTTCATTGTTCGAGTCAATCCTTCAGAGCTTCCGAATTCAGTAAAATCGTGATCAACTTCAATAGACCCATCAACCTCTTGTCTCTTCAAAATGACACTGTGTCTTCGGCTATCATCTATTCTGATCTGTCGGTTCTTAATAGTAACTGGACCAGATCCAAGATCGAAACTGAATTCTAAGTAGCCCCCAACAACTATAACAAAAAAAAAACACGCTTAGACTTGCTTGCTATATAAAATAAATTTCTAACGAGAAATAAACAAAATATTTTGCAAAATATAATGACCTGCTAATGCAATAAAATCATCTCCTCTGCCATCCATGGTTGGCTCCTGTCCATGCCAGAATATCAATCCATCGCTGCTGTTTGTAGAGATATCTAATGCGATAACTTCAGTTTCCTCATCAACTTCATGGGAAAGAAGTGAACGGTCTAGTTCTAAGTAGCCATCCCCGGTGAAATGTACATCAGTTCTTATATCAGCACCTGCACATACAATTTTAAAAATATAATATATTTTTTTATATATTTGAAATAGTCAAGTGGCATACGTTGCTCGCAGTTGAGTCCGGTATATCCGAGTGGACAATCGCATTTATAGTTGACTGTGGTCCCATTGCAAGATCCACCATTTTGGCACGGTTGAAGTTGGTCACATAGATTTGGTGCTATTTCACAGTCGTCACCACTGCAATATTAATTATATATTTTTAACACAATTAATGGAGTCATCCTTTTAAATTATTTTATTTTTAGTCGTAATGTATCTATGAATATTTTTATGAATTGATCAATAAATGTATATTTTAGGAATTTTTATTTATGTTAAATACACTAAAGGATATAAATAAAATCATTAGTTTGTACCTGTATCCATTGATACAGCTACATCTGTATTCGGTTGGCGACAAGGGGTAGCATTGGCCGTCGTTTCTGCAAGGGTTGCTACCGCAACCTGTTGCATGCTTTTGAGAATTGTGGTGTCCTCTGTTATTGTAGTCTTCATCTGCGTCGGAGAGATCGTTGGCTTGGCTGTTTCCATCGTATGTTGCTGCACTGCAATCCTGTACATTCGCTGACTCAACCACAGATGATACTAAACTCAAATTGAGACCAGATACATCAATCTAAAACAAAATATTATTCTCAGTTTTAATTAATTATTATAAATATATAAGATGTTTAGGATATTATAAATAAAATTTAATATTATTAAATAAGTACATACTGCTGAAATACATCCATTGAATCCACCATCAACTCCTACTCCTGAATTGATTTCAATCCTATCTTTATCATACCCGCCTACATACAGCGAAGTGTATAATTCGACAGGTTTATTGCTTCCTTGTGATTTGCCAATAACAGCAGATTCGCCATTAACGATAAGCTTTCCTTCGCCCAAGTATCGACTAACAGTAATTGCAACCCATTCGTCAGGCACCAGCATATTTGCGCTGCGCATTATTACTGGTCCATTACCAACATCGAAACGGAATTCAACATGTCCTTCTTTCAACGACAAACTCGTAAAGTCCCCATAGCCTTCTTCGTTTTCGGCACAGTATAACAAAACACCGTCTTTAAGATCGGCTGGCTTGATTTTCAATGCCATCTTGAGTCGCCGGTTTTTTGGAGTTGGATATGCGACGAATGCATCATCGGAAAAAGCCGGTTCGTATATATCAGTTTCTCGTTCGCAACGTTTGCCAATCTTCCCCATTGGACAGTAACAGTCGAAACCGTTTTCTTTATTTATACAACGACCTGAGTTGCAGGCACCTATTATACAGAAAATAAATGTTGTATCAAATTTTTGTCCACTAATTTTAAATTTTAATAAATGGAATTCCATATTCAATTTTAATATTTACCTGGATAACAAGTTTGTCCAATCATATTACATTTAAGTCCACTGAACCCAGAAGGACATAGACATTTATATCCTTCTTTAGTCTGGGCTTCCTGGCAAACACCTTTATTTTCGCATGGATTTTCTGGACAAGTTTCACATGTAGTAATTTCCTTCTTCTCCAAAGCATCTTTCATCAATTCGTGTTCCTTTCCTGATATTATGACTCGACTAATACAACCTATAAAATAAAACAAATATGAAATTATTTACAAATTTTGACTGGGACAAAATTGAATATAAACTTAAACTCTTGGCGTTTAAGTATGATTAAAAAATAGCTTACCAACAAAACCAGTTGAAGATCCAGCTTGTTTGGAAATATCACCAAAATCAGGTACCCCACCAATGAATAATCGTTCGCTTAAGTCCAATCCTTGGAATTTACCAGGCGCATGGCCAATAAATGGTCCTTGTCTGTTAACGTACATTTTACCTTCCTTACGTGTACGTGTTACACGAATTGTATGCCATTGCTCCAATTCCAAACGCTTATCGCCACGAATTACAGCTGGGCCTGATCCACAATTAAATCTGAATTCAGGATATCCATCATTCAATACCACTGAGACAAAATCACCAGTAACACCATTCTTCTTTTGATCATTATACAATATTAAACCTACATAAATAAATAAATAATGTAATGTTTCAGTATATATTTATAATTGACTTTAGTTTTACCATTTGATGATTCTGGTTTGAATGATACTTCAATAGAGAACGATAAGTATCCATCTGGTATTGTTGGTAAAGATAAGTAACTGACTGGTGTTTGTGGGAAGAATGGTACAATACCAGTTACAACTAGAACTGTTGGTAATTCAATGCTATTACGGCCGTTATTTGCTTTGCAAATGTATGTGCCTGCGTCATCAGATTTTATATCGCGCATATGTAATCTTGCCTAAATAACAAAAAAAATAGGAATACAATTAAAATCCAATAATTTGACTTGAATTTAAAGATTTAATTTTCAATAATAATTTATTAAATTTACCACTTCGGTGTTAATGTGACTTGGTAAATTCTCGCCTTGTTTGCTCCAATGATATGTGACCGGTGATTCTAAGTCTGTGCGACAGTCCATAGTAATTGAGGATCCTTGTGGGGCTCTCTTAATTTCGATAGTTGGTTCGTCTGCGTGCAATGGAGCATCTATATTTGCACAGTAAAGAACCAATTGGTGTATACCCTCGCCAGTAATAAGTTAGTACTTTTGCATGCAAAATTTTATTATATTACTTACTTTTTAAACAAAATGACACAGATTAGTCGTGCATAAAGAAAAAATCATGTTAGATTATATACCACCACCAATAATATGGAACGAATTTAGTAAACGAACAATTCGCACTTAAGAATTTTTAATGTAACAGATATGTGAAGCTTATTCACTTAAATCGAAATATTGACTTAAATTGAATTCAAATATAATTATGTAATTCATTTCCACCAAAAACATTTTAGTGCGAATGATTTACTCCCAAATCGCCCATATACAAAATAACAATAATAACTTACCGATTAATCTCAGATCATAATCAGTATCAATAACACCGCGTTGGCTAGTTGCTTCGCAACGGTAAACTCCAGCGTTTTCAGGACGTAATGATGTAATTCGTAATGTGCTACCTGAATAGTGGACATTATCTGCAAGTCTACCAGGTGCCTTAGACCAGATAATATATGCGTCTGGATCTGCGCCATGGCACATAAGATCCAAAATATCTCCTAAATGGTGTTCATCAGAAGATGGTTCAATTTCCAAAGGTTGCTGCCTTGTTACATATGGATCTATGGAATATCATTTAAGTCAGCAACTATTATATTCCATGTTGCAACTGGTCAGTGTTACATATAATGAATGATGGTTTAATTTAAATCTAATTGCAAGTCAAATATTGTTGATTACTAATGGAAATCTAAAATGATTTACATATATGATTATTATGAATACTTAATACAAGAAGAAATTAAACATCTACAATTCTAATACTACAATCATTATTTTAAATATCGAACAATGAGCACTAATTATTTACGCATACAATACAAAGCTATCTTAAGGTTGTACGGTACTTTTTTATGTAATTTGTTCATTAAGTATCAATTAAAACATAAACTAGGACTAGACATCAAATAAAGTGAATATTTATTTTTATATTTCCATATCTCTTAAAAGAATGATATTAGTTAATCCGAGTTCTAAATACATTTAGCATTTTCATCGACTTTATGTACTCCCTTAAGACAGCACTGGCACAAACATATAAAGGCAAATATAACAAATGTACTAAATATTAACCCAGCTAAAAAAACATTGCATAACCACAGGTCATCTATATAGAGAAAGAAAATTAGCAAAAGACAAGAGATAGCAAACAACACAACATATAGTAATATGCAGACGCAGCTAACAAACCCCTTCGTATACGCGGGCAGTTGTACTCATCACTACTGTCGGTGCAGTCGTGGCGTCCATCGCATCTTCTCCTTGCATCGATACATTCGCCGGAATAACACTTGAATTCGTAATACTCGCAACTAAACGCTGCAAATGTGCATTGCAAACTCAAAATAATCATGCAAAATTAAATTGTGATATAATAGCTTTCAAAAAAAAATTGGTGTCAAAAATAAAAGTATAGCAGTACCACAAGTCCTTATTATAGCGCTTGCTTTCAATTATGTCGGGTTGAATAATAAAACACTTAATACATATAATAAGTGTAATCAGTAAACATATATCGTCAAATAGCAACGTTAGGTGAGGACTTACTGTACTTGAAAAAATAACTATGTACTTCTACAATAAAAAACAAAAACAATTTTCAAAACTACGTGTTTCAAATAAGCTTCAAAAACAAAACTTTCAAAAGTGATTTACATAACGAGTTATCATGAAAAACTATATTTACCGTTGACGATCAACTCGACGTAGTCTCGGGAGCTGCCATGTTCATTTGTAACTTCACAGATATATTTGCCAGCATTATCTTTTTGGATGTTCGTCAAATGTAACACTTCTCCGCTTTGATATGCGTTGTATGGAAGTTCACTTCCTTCGCGTGACCAGCGAGCAGTCGGTCTTGACCCGGTGTAAGATGGTGAGATACGACATTTCATCTCGACCGATTGTCCAACGGATGCTTCTTGAGTTCTACTCTCAGATGTGGCAGTTGGTTGTGCAGTGTATTCATTGACAACGACTTCAGCGACTGCGTCGGCTTCACCAGCTGCATTATTTGCTTTGCAAATATACTTGCCGGCATCTGAGACTTGGATGCCGTAGAATTGTAGACTGCCGCCGCTTGCTTGAACAGATCTTGGCAATGGTCTGCTCATTGCTGACCAACTGATCTGGATCGGTTTGTCTCCTGATACGTCACAGTAAATTACGGCATCGTCTCCTGGGCGAACTGTTTGTTTTGGTGGTGTCAATGTGATTTTTGGTGGGGCTATTAAAAAAGATACACAACTAAAATAATTGCACATACAAAATAAATTATATTCCAACAGGAATTGATCGGTATTATACCTAGATCATGATGAAATTACTTTATTATAAAAAGTGCATAACTCAACATTGTATACCTTTCAAAACACAATCCTCGTCATCTTCATCTGAATGCGTAGTTATAATATTTTATTATTAGCAATTAATAATGTAAAATAAAGCACGAGACTTACCAAAGATTTGGAGGTCGTTTGCTTTTTATTCCGAAATATATGTTTATTAATCTTAAATTTATAATTCATGTAAAACTTACCTATTATTCGTAGAATTGTTTTTACAGAGAACTCTACTCTTCCCCTCACTAATCCTAAGCAGTGGTATTCGCCCGCTGCAGAAGCTTGAGCATTGTTGATGTACAAAATACCATCTTGTACCAGCGAGTTTAATGGCAATGACGAATTATCGGCACGAATCCAGTCCAAATTGACGTCACTAGTACCTAAAAAGAAATTGATATTTTATTAGTTAATTAATGTTAATATATATTATTTTAATACTGACCTTGTACTTGGCATCTCATCTCAGCTCTTGAGCCCACAGGTACAATGAATTCACTATTCAAAACCAACGGGCTTCGACTTGGATAACGTGTTGGATATGATGGTGGATATGTCGATTCAGGATATGTTGTATCTCCACCTGTTATACGAATACATATTTTAATTATTATAAATTACTTATTACCAAAATACACACTTTTACATCATTTTTTAGCTATGCTCAAATGCATTAGTTGTATAATTTTGATTTATATTGCAAATATATCAAGATATAAAAATATATCGCCTATGGTAAGAAAACTTTCTATTTTAATAACAAATGGTGTACTTACTTTTCCCTTTTTCCACTAATAAGTAGTGAAACATAAACAATTTAGTAGCATATTAAAAAATAAGTTAAATAATACTTACGTGGATTATCGCCTCTTTCAGGTAAGCGATCGTGTTCCTCGACCAACAAATGAATTCTTTCTTCAGTCCTACCAGCATCGTTTATCCCTGTGCATAAGTAAATACCTTCGTCATCCTTAGAAACTCTTGAAATTTCAAATATGGCAACCGGTTGTAATCCTCGGTTTACATCCTCACGATAAGAAACTGAAGCAGAACTAAAATAAAAAATAATTAATCTATGGAACAATGACGCATACAAATATAATTTACTGTTTCTTCCATTGTACGTTTGGTAGAGGGTATCCTGTAGCCCGGCATTCTAGTCTTACTTGACTTCCTTCAGAGACTTGGTATTCATGTGTGCTAGGTGTTAAAGTTAAAAGTGGTAGAGTGTGTACGTCAATATTGGCAATAGCTGTAGTTTGTCCAGCATCATTCTCAGCATGGCAGATATATTCACCAGATTCCTGCATTGTTATTTGAGAGAATCTATAAACAAATAATATTTTCATAAAAAAAAAACAATTGGTATTTGTAATAAATCAACACTCCTACCTAAGTATACCACCAGCTAATTCTTCAACATTACGCCCAAATGGCTGTCTGTTAGATCTGGTCCACCAAACTTTTGGTGTTGGAATACCATTTGTAATACGGCATTGTAAAATAGCACTAGCGCCAGCCGTAACTGTTTGTTTAGAGTTTGGATAAATTTCAACTGCAGGAGGTTCTCGTTCTATAAAATAATTAAATTAAATTTATGGTCTTCATAATTGAATAATTTCTACTTACGTTCAACTTCAATGATGGCAGATGCTTGGTTCAAGCCTGCATCGTTACTCGCAATACAAACGTATACACCGCGATCTTTTACTTGAGCATTCAGTATTCTGAGATTAGCTCCGGTTTCTTCAACATTTGGTCCAAATTCGCCACCAACTTTCGTCCATTTGACGGAAGGTGTTGGGGTGCCAGTTGCAATACATCTCAACTCAGCGATTGTACCTTGGGAGATTGTTTGACGGTCTGGCTCAATATGAACGGTTGGATGCGTGCTTAAGTCAAAAAATATTTATAATTAATAAAAAGAATATTAGTTAATTAGTTACAAATCAAAAACAAAATTAATACCTTGAAGATGTAATGGTAACTCTAGCTGAAGCACTAGCAGTTTCACCAGAACTTGTAGTTACATTACAAATGTAAATGCCAGAATCTTCAGGTCTTGGATTGTAAACAACGAGTACACCGTTGTTTTGCGAAGAACTATAAGGAATAGGAGCTCCAGGTCTATACCAGATGAAACTGTGTTGTCGGCTTGATGATGCTGCACATGTGAGTGTGAATGTTACATCGGATTGACCATGGTATTGACCAGGAGTAATAATAGGAACTATATCCGGTTCTGGGCCTGGTGTAGCTGAACCAGCTCGAACATAAATGATTGTCGTTTTTGTGTCGGTACCAGCCGAATTTGTGGCAGTGCAGTGGTATTCTGCTTCATCAGATTTACGAGCATATGGAATACGGAATACCCCGTTTTGGAATGTATGCTATTAAAAGAAATCATAATAAGAAATCCAAATAAATACTCTATCGTTGACACATCGCAGTGGTGTGTCGAAGCGGCATACCTCTGGGTTGAGTCTATTATGTTGGCCGCCAGTGAACACAAGATTTGGTCGTGGATTTCCAGTAGCCAAACATCTGATTTCAATTGGATCTCCTTCTTCTACATTGAGATATACCGGCTCAAATGAAACACGAGGTGCTTCAGCTTCGTTGCCTGTAAAATATATAGTACAAACATACTAAATAACATCATCTAGTAAAAAATTAAAACACTTTTTCAATTTCGCCAGTGTTTTGATTAGTACGATATATTTATTTGGGATGAATAAAAAGGATAAGAAACAAATTATACTGCATTTTACCTGGGATAAGTAATGCTGCTGCTCGTACACCTAGCAGCGTGTAAATTATTTCAAATATTGCATACGTATAACTATTATATCTTCTACAATATATTATAAAAAAAAACTTTTAAAATAAAATCACTTACCAATTGTGATAGTAATAGTTTCAGTAACTATTGATGTTTCATCGGTAGCTTCGCAAATATAAACACCAGAATCAGAAACGCGTACATCGGTGATGACAAGGTATCCTCTTCGGTCGTCAATCGCTCGATCTCGTGGTAAACTACCTCCGTCTTTGCGCCAGTTAACTTGAATTGGACTGTACGATGACACTAAAGACCTAGCTTGGCAATGTAAACGAACTGTGCTTCCGATATCAATGATTCCAATACTTGGAGTTGAGATAGAAACTTCAATTGTTGGATTGTCAGGCGTTGGTGGTGATACTGGTTCTTCAGGCTCTGGTGGTAATTCTAGAAAACATCACAGATTACATGATTTATATTTGCAATTTTTGTGTTTCAATTAAGCTAAATGTAGCACAAAATAGTACAGAATCGCCGTATTTATTATTAGACACTTGTTTTGTGGCTATAACTAGTATTTTTAATTCGGTACTGTATGTTTGAGTGAATTTATAATTGGACCACAATTAGCTATAATAAATATGCGATTTGTTTAAACATATATTTAGTATGTGGAAATAATGAGTTGTTAAAATATATTGTTTTGTTAGTAGCAAAACAGTACACAGTTGTATTAATTTATTAGATACGACTACTACGTGACCACCTCCAAAATGGTTTATGAAACCTTCGATAATAGCCACCTAAATGTATATAATACTACAGAATAACGTAATTTCACACAAAGAATATATTCAGATTTATATGCCAGATAAAGACAGATCTAAAGTAATTTTGAAATGATTAAATATCCAAAAGAGTATGCCATGTCTGTGAAAGTTAAAATAAGAGTTCAACCTCAAAGCTATTTGAATGTTTTACTATAGCAATGAGGTAATTTAGGCATACAATGTCGTGGTGTTTTTCTGTAGATTTCATATATTACTTAGATCTTTAATAAACATAAACAATTAATACACATAGAATATCGACGGACAACACAATTCCAGCACCGTAAAACGGTTGAAATGGATTTATAACAAGGCGAAGCGATATGGTGAAGAGGTAATCGACGTCAAACCTGGGTACAGTCGTGCTCTTAATACGCCTACAATAAAATTCTCCTTATCCTTTAGCATACATTGTATGAATATCGGCTTGTAACCAACTTGAATGTGCCAAGTTTTGTAAGTGTTGTCATCGCATCGCATATAAATATCACTACGTCGGGACTTCGGTACTCCATTCTCTACTATTATTATCTCTAATTGTTCACGGTTGTAATATTTGCATGTAAATTCAATAATTGCTCCAACGGGTGCTCGAACAGACGTTGGTGTTAATTCCATCATCATATGCGTATTTCCTATATTGTTGTTAATTTTAAAACAATAATTTTAAATTAAAGTTAATTCTCGCTCAAACTCATGCTTCATTCGAATGTTACAATCAATTTTCAAGCTAAATTTCATTATTATTATATAATAATTGTTCAATAATTTTCAAACACTAACATCACAGTTCTTAATATTAAGCAGACTTACCCGTTGTTTCACATCGATTTCCATAGTATCCTGGTTTGCAATTACAAATGACTTGATTTCCTGGTCCTAATACGCAACTGTATTCATTGTCACTGCATGTACAACGACGACAAGAGCCCAATGGTCCATCAGCACGATCATTAATATCTCGATAGTAACCGGTTTCGCAAAGCTATTCAACAAAAGATTCAAATATATAAACGAGTGCACATATACAAATATGACTTATAAGTTAATTTAAAAAAATAAAAGCATACTTCGCATGAAGGTCCTCTATACCCGGATGGACATCTGCAGTTTTCAACTTGACTAGCATTTCCTTTTCCTGTGTAAACAGGCACAGCGGTGTCTAATGTAATATCACTGACATAAGTACTAGATGTATCACTGGATTGTGAAGCCCGAATCAAAATTGCATCAAGATTTGCTAGCGCTGTTAAGATATCATCTCTGGAAGCGCGTCTTGGACCTGAATGATGTTCAAGTCGTTGCCAGTTTTCACTCGTAGAAATCGCAACAGACACATTCTGTAAAGAAATATTTAGTTGCAATGTTATTTCTAAAAGGTAACTGCCGATTTACATTTTGTCGATCGGGAATCAACTCAGTGGGATTTGACCAGTAAATGGTGATACCGTTTCCTACTAGGATAACATCTTTATCGGGGGTATGTCTTGCTTGTGGTCGTTTTGTGTATCGCTGCATGAACTCAAGTTTTCCACCGTATGATGTAACTTTATCGCCGGTAAATTCTCTTGGTAATGACCAGAATAATCTGTCGTTGGAACTTGGGCGGATGAGGTAGCCAATTTCGTTCATTGCAACATTGAGTTGGAATCCATCAGAAATGCGTTCTCTTTGAGTTCTGGAATCCAAATGTAATTTATAATTTAAAATATTGGTAAAATATAATTTGACCATATAAGCGCATTTCGACAATTTAGTTTAGTTTAAATTAACAACTTACTCATCCGTTAGTGTAAAACCATGATTTTCATCAATAATTTGACTAGGGATTTGTTCAGTGTATAAATTGCTTTCATAACATTGATCAGTTACTCCAGAGCAGAAACACTCTGAACAACCCTCAGGATTTGAACCAGATAATCCAAAGGTGCCTTTGCGACAGATATTACATTCTGGACCTTGTACATTAGCCTAAAATAATAATAAGTAAATAAATATTCTCATTTGCGTAAAAAAATCCAGTTTTTTAGCAGTCATTGATAATCTGAGAGGCGTAGTACAAAAAAAACTTACTTTACAGTCGCATTGAATTCCATAGCATTGGTCGCTGGCAATACCTCTTTTATCACATTCACATCTTTGGCTTCCAGAATCAACAATTCTGCAGTCATAGGGCGTACCTGCTGTAGCATTTCCTTCATAACCAGGAGCACACACGTCGCAGTATTCACCATCTGTATTATCAGCACAATGCTAGAACAATACATACATAAATAAAATAAAGTTTCTTTTTATCCCATTGTACAGGACAAATATTCCTGTTATGTCTAATTTTCCAAAATAACTTACGATGCATTGGCCTTCATCGGGATCACATTCAGTTGAATGGCCATTACAGTCACATTCTTTGCAAAGTCCAAGATAAAGTCCTTCAATGGTACGCGTAAATCCAACATCACAATCTTCGCAAGATAATCCACGGTAACCGCGCGGACATGAACACTGTTCTACTGCCAATGCTCTTTCAATGCTTCCAGTGTTACGCTCATTGGCAATATCAAGTGATACAGACACCAAACTATAAAACATTTAAAATAAAATAAAATTTAAGAAACTTTTATATTTTATCTAATACATATTTTTGAGTAACTTACGATGCTTCTCTAGTATTTGTGGTGTATGTAGCCTTGATTAAAATTGCTTCAATATCAGCAAGTGCCATGAGTAGATGTTCACGGTCAGCCTTCTGACCATCACTTCTCTGCCAGTATTGTTCAAGAATTGGAACAGTGAACGTTTGCGGATTATTCGGCTGTGGTTGATCTTTTCCGAAATACAACAGTTTGATATCGTTTGCCTAAAAATAATAAACAATTTAACAAACCGAATTATTTAAAAGCAATCCAAATTTAGAATGTAACTTACGCTAATAAGTTCTACATCAGGTGCGGTATTCCGTGAGCTGAGACCCCCTGGTGTTGGTACATATCGTAAAGTGTATTTCAAATTACCACCATACGATGTTACGAGATCACCAAGATAACGCGCTGGCAATGACCAGTAGTATGTGTCGGGCTGGCGACGTGAAAAATCGTTGAACGTTATTTCTCGTGAATTTGAGTTCACTGTGATTTCATCTTCGATGTATTCGTGTTTCTTGAGCGATGCAACCAGCTTGAAATCGTTGCGAGATCGCGCGAATGATGTTTTAATCTATTAAATTAACTAATAAGTAAAACGAATTATTCCTAAAATTGTAAAAATATGCATACCTGATCTCTGTACCAACTAGAGCTGGTACATTGGCTGGTAACTCCCATACAGAAGCAGGCAGTACATCCGAATTGATTATTTGGACCCAAGTTAAATGTATTTGGCTTACATTGGTTGCAATTTGGACCATGAGTATATAGCTATAAACATATAATTAAAACTTATTTAGAAATCATACATTTTTTTTCATGTGTTATTTGAATATATAATTCAATATATTAATCTAATTATAAGATACTAAGTACGTAGTAAGGCTTACCATAATAGAAAGGAATGGGAGCATAAAACATATTTTACATTATTTTTCTTTTATTCCGAATATCGATAAAAATATCTTCATAAAATAGAAAACTGCATTTTTATTCTTACCTTGCATGGACATTGACCATCTTGATCGGTAATGGCTGAAAGGGAACCAATAGCATCACAAGTTCCTGGTTTACATGAATCTCCAGGAACCAATGGGTTGCCTGAATAACCAGCAGCGCACTGTTCACAGCGACGTCCTACGTAGCCTGGAGGACAGTCACAAGTGACTTGTCCATCTCCGCTCAAAGAGCAAGTACGAGCAAACCTATAGAAAAATTATATTTATATGAGATACAATTTGTTAAACAAGAAGTACTCTACTTTAACACGCTTCTAAGACTTACTGGTTACTAGGGTTGGTAAGTGGGCATGGACAAACTTCGCATGCAATTCCTCGTCTGGGATCGCCATAAGTTCCAGGTTGGCATGCATCATCTTCTCGGTAACATTTACCCAACCATGGACCAGACATATGACGTACATATCCCGGTGAACAGTTCTATAATATATAAAAAGATTCAATTAATAATAAAAAAATTTTTGCTTCTGCTAATCAGTATATTTAATTTTCAAAACATAAAATGATCTGTACCTCGCAAGATAATCCAGAGTATCCAATGGGACACTTGCATTCTTCAACGTAAGCGGCACGGCTTTGTCCAGTGTTACGAACAGCTGCAGAATCCATTTCAATGTTACTGAGCGTAGTTTCAGTTTGAGCTTCTGTATGGTATTGCAGACGCATTAAGATATTTTCCACTGAAGCCAAAGCCATCATGATTTCTTCGCGTGTAGCTAATTGTTCTCGGACACCATCACTTCGCTTTACCCATTCACCAACGAAGAAACGTACAGATACTCGATGTTCTCGGTCTGGTGAAAGTGGACGACCAACATGAAGCAAAGTGTATCCATTACCCTGCAAGAAAACAACGCAATATATTAAGCATTATAGAAGACTAGAACCTAGAAATGTGCACAAATTTTTAATTCAATTACCTTCAGAATGACATCAGGCGCATTATTACTAGGTCCTCTAGATCCAGAAAATTTAAGATTATATTTAAGATATCCACCGTAACTCTTCAGTTGGTTTCCATTGTAATTTTCCGGCATTGCGAAGTATGGTACAATATTACTGTCAACACTGCTGTACGGACTTGTTGCAAAAGTAACACCATTTCTACCGAAACTACTAATTTTGGGTTGGGCACCACGGTAAATTGGTTCATCACGCACTTCAACACCACCATTTGGTTCAACTCGAACGCCTACCACTTTATGTACATCTAGTGGTGGATGCAATTGATATGTGAAAAGATCTGCTGATTCACATTCAGATGTAACACCGAAACAGAAACACTTGATACATTCACTGGGGCTTTTCGCTTCATTATTGAACATGCCAGCAGGACAAACTTTGCCAGTTGGTCGGACAACAAGTATAGAATCAGGTACTGCAAACACAGATCCACGGATATTGATGGCTTCACATGAATATGCACCCTGGTCGCTTTCCTACACAAAAGACATTGCAGATATTTGATAAAATAAAAGCTTGTAAAATACTGAAAAATTCTAATTAGATATAAAATAAATCTACCTGTATGTCTGGGCAAGTTAATGTTCCAACACCTCCTTCACTCTTGGTAGTACATTTAGGTGGAATATGTCCCCAATTCAATCTCCAAACAACTTCAGGTGTAGGTACTGCGATTGCAGTACAGCTGATTACAAACAATGCACCAATATCTAATGTGACCATAGGTGGAGGTGGTGTTTGTATATATACAGCAGCTATTGAAAAACAAAAAGAATTAGAAAGAACTAGACCAGCAAATTGAGTATGCTTACAGCAACCAATTTCGTCGCTGCCATCTTGACAATCCCGTTCCAGATCGCAATGGAAACTCTTTGGAATACATTGGTTACCACTGTGGCAAGGGAACTCATTGTACCGACATGGTGAACCGGGTGGATTCGTGGCGCAATTACGCTCATCAGAACCATCGCCGCAATCATCATCAGAATCACAACGCCACGTTTTGAGAACACAACGTTTATTATCGCAACGGAATTCATTTGGTTCACAACCAGATTCTATAAAACAATTATGTTAACAAATGTACCAAATAGTACACTATGTGTAATAAGAAAATAATAAATACTTACTACAACGCATTTCATCAGATCCATCTGTGCAGTCGTATTTACCATCACATACTTGATTCTTCGGGATACAGTCTCCATTGGAACAAGTTGCTTCATATAGTCCACAAGCTGTCGGTGGGCGAGTAGAAGGATGTTCATCTAACAGACAAAAGAGAACATTTTAAAAACATGGGATGATATATGTTAATTTGATGAATATTTGGCGAGAGAACAAATCACAATTATGCAGAAATAATTGCTTGATGAACTCGTACAATAGTTGAGATATTTTCAAAATGTTTAAAATACGTCTAAAGTATTTTAATTTCTAAATAATTAGAGAAATTGTTCATTCGACAAACTTTAACTATTATGTTTTTTGAAACTTACCAATTTCAAAGAGATGCATGAATTTATAAATAAATATTAGTATATGAAAATTCCTGCATGTAATATTTAAATGTTAAGATATTACCTGTTCCATGATATTCAGTATCAATGGGAGGTAATACTCCAAACTTGAATAAAGAAGATTGTAGTTTATTACTAGATGAAAATTTCCACGCTGCTTGTTAAATTTTGCAACTACTTTTAGTCGCTGATTAAATGAAATTGCTTTGACATAAAGATAGAAACACACAAAAGCGGAAAAGACAACGAGGAAGACGATTAAAAATGTATGGAAAATACGTACATGGCTCGACGGTAAGAGATACGGTTACGCGGCTACCAGGCGTCGAGGAAGAATATCCAATAGCTTCGCAAATGTAGCTGCCAGTGTGATCGACTTGAATATCAGGCATCTCAAGACGTCCGTTGATGTCCTTAGAGCCTAGGGGTAGAGGCAAGTTGCCACCACGAAGCCAGTGTACCCTAGCGCGCAATGGTCCTTCGTCACGGCATTGGAATACAACTTCGCGACCTGTAGTAATATACATCGATTAGCACTTCGAATATACCCCATTACATTGAACCATGCATAGATAAAATGTACATGAAGAAAAGAAAACTGTTATTCAATGCCACAAAGAAACTAAACAACCATTTGTATAGCTTCAACCTTTAGTTCCAAACAATGTAGAATTATTTAATGATGATATTGTTTTGTACGTTGATCTGAGTTAATCTATACATTTGTTACATTATTATAAATATTTAATTCTCAATTGCACACCAATTTATTATATATTATATATAATCATATTTATAATTTTTTTCTACAAATGTTTAGATTTTCTTCAAATCGAACTGAAAAGCTGAAATGCAAATGTATGTACAAATCTGTATTGCCCTAAATGTTGTTTCTGCTAGAAGTCCGCTCCTGATAAAATGAAATGCTTGTTTCGTGAATTATTATGGAGATTTATTTACATTGCTTTAATTTTATTTCATACTACATGCCAATCATATCTTAAATGAATGAAAACTGTTACATTTAAATTTGAAAACCAATGTTTTGTAATTTATATTCATGAAAGTTAAATTTTTCTTTTTATAGCATACAATGTAAGATTTATTAATATTTAGCAAATTGAAGATTTCGATGTAAAAACTAATCAACTCCAAATTCAATATTTCAAACCATCCCAAATATCAATATTTCACAATTATTTATTGCTTTTATTTATATTAGATAAACAATAAATAATAAAGAAATAGAAATCTTCAAATATATCGAAAAATTTTGTAAATGTACTTAGAAGAAACTAATATATTTTGGCATAGTTCGTCTTAAGTGTATTAATTTAGAGTTGTCTAATTTTGGTACCGAAATAATTCACCGCATGATTGAAAACAAGCTTTCTGCCAAAACTGATGTTGATCATATTTATGTACTTGATTAATATGATATCAAAAAAAAAACACATGTATTTATTAGCCATGATCGTGGTGGAATGATAAAAAAAACATTCTGGCTTTACTTGACTCTGTACTCACCCTGTCTTACAATGTCTGGTTTCGGACAGATAACAGACAAAAGAAATTTAAATTAGTAACAATATACACAACAACAGCCCTACTCTCATATAACGAAATTCGATATGATAACAATATATCTTTCTTCAAAACATTATTCATTGCAAGTATTACAAATTCGTTATATGGTAGTATGACTATGTTTACTAAAAAAAAAAAAGGATCAGAAGCAAAATATTACTAGGATATTATTGCCAAATTTTGACTAGTTACTGTTATATTAGTATTAAATTAGTACCGGTCCAAATTAGTTTGACAATTATTTAATTTGATATTAAATACGTTTTGAGTGAAGAAAATCGCATTATTCCATAATTTTAATTTCATTAATACGGTATGAATTTTAATTTTGTAATTGAATTTAAAAATGTATCATCATAACTGTCATTTGGCTTAATTGTGCTTAAAAATATGAAAAAGAAAAGCAAAATATACAAAAATATATATACTCACTTTCTTTGATTATTTGATCATCTGGGTAAGTCTTGAGTTTCAGTTCAGCTATAAAATAATAAACACATATAAGAATGATATACTTCGATACGGCTTCCATTTTAATTAATAATGCGTTATCATTCCATTGTTGTCATACAGGAAATTATTTTAATCTGTTATTAATAGTAAATATCAGTGATGTTTAATGGGCCGTGTGCAATTATAAAGAACTCCCTCCAACTTGTTGATAAGTGATGGATAGAATTGCATCCGTACACCTGATAGTTACGCCACTCAGGCAGTTGTAAGTAGAGACTGAACTTTACGTTGAAAGTGTGTTAAATAAGTTCTCACGTTTTTTTTTTTAAATATTACTTATTGGTGCTAAACTAATATAGAATTTAGTTCAAGAAGAGTCTAATTAACACAAAATTATAAGTATGCACTTAACATAAATCGATGCGTACGAAACCAATAATGAATCGTTTTAAAAATATATTCGTTAATCAGATATAAAATTAATGTGTTAGAATTAATTATGAAACTTTCAATTAATTGCTTTAAAAAGTTCTGCATGGAACACATTTCACTCATACTGAGATAAAAATAAACGCGTATATTTCTGATTTCAAACTGAATAATTTATCTACTAAGGTTTCAGTGCGTAGTGCTTGATTCATCAAATTTAATAAGAGTATGTACAGAAACCGTAAGTGAAAAGTACGTCTAGACATAAATAATTATATATCGCTATTGAATATTGGTGTTTTTGTGAATTATTGATAATATTGTTTTTAAGTGTTTTAGTAAAACTAAATCGAAAGAAACTTGGTAAGAATAGGTAAGTTAATACAGCAACTAATATATATATATATATATATATATATATATATATATATATATATATATATATTTTTTTTTTTTCAACAAAACTTAAAACGTAGTTGTGTTGATTTAAGCTAAAAAGTGTTTATTTCATTCTTAGTTTAGCTGAATAATGTTTAATGTCGTAAAAATACACCATGAGTTACTGTTAATTTTAAGAATATTATTAAATAAGCATTTGGTGTCAGTCGCTTTGTTGTTGTTTTTTTTTAATAGACGTCGATCTGTGCGACTGACTTACTGTAGTGAGTTACAGGTCGAATTGTGTATGCAGGGAGAGGGCAATCTAATTCATCGCTAGAATCACGTGGACAATCCACTTTTCCGTCGCAACGTTGAGCTTCTGGGATACACGGTCCGTTTTCACAACGGAATTGACCTCTTGTACAACCGCGACGATTATCAATCGCTGGCGTGGTTGGGTACACAAATAAAGCAACAATAAAATAAACATAGAGACATGCGACACACAGTTTTAATGATTTTTGGTGAGCGAACAATTTTCACTTGATTACTTGTGGTCGTGGTGTCAGCGCAAAGAGTAAATATTCAAAATATTCGCTACATTGCTTACATCTCAAAATAAAATGTTTGTGGTCGTGATTTCGATCACATATGCACTATATACTCACCAAAAATCACCGTAGATTTAGTTTACACACAATAATAAAACACATTAAGCAGTAAATATTAAAAAAAAAAAAAGTAGAAATATACTTACAGCAGCTGTTTTCATCGGAGTAATCATTGCAATCAAATCGAGTATCGCACACGGATGAAGCAGGTATACATTCTCCACTTCGGCACTTCCATTGACCATGTCCGCAACCCGGTGAATGGGTTACTTCAATTGGATGGGGGGTTGTTGGTGCTGGACAATTATATTCATCGGAGCCATCGAAACAATCAGGCTTGCCGTTACATATAAGCGAACTGGCGATGCATTCACCAGATGTACAAGAAAACTCATCCCCTTGGCATACTGTAACATGGATGAACAAATATTTTCCGTAAATTTTTATTCATTTACCAAATGTATAATTTGATTTATATAATACTACCATTCGCTCATGCATATCTTGTAACTAGAATATCCTAGACATGAAATTTGATTAGAATAAAAACACATTGGTACGGAAATAGAAAAATATTATAAACTTTATTGCATTAGTTAAAATGAGTTGGAAATTAATTCGCATTTAACAAATATTATAAGGCTATAACATCTATTTTCAGTACCATTACGTGACAACACAAATACACATAAAATACACGTATATAAATATATGTATATATATATTTCTATATCTACAACCATACAAGTATTATTATATTACTGCTCCTATAACACAAAGTAATTTCTAAGTTACTAATAACATGCCTACCAAACTGAAACTATATTTTATTACTTAGTTAAAGACGTCGATTTGCACACTGAAATGAGAAACCATTTGTTTACGTACTAAAACACGAAATTTAAGTTACCTACAAAATGATTCATGCGTTATGCGTATATTCAATAATAATATAAATAACGTTGACCTATATTATTCAAAACAAACAAATTGTAAATAATATTACTTTCTCTAGTAATACTAACAGTATCAAAATACAAAATCACATAGTTATTCATCTTCTAGATAATTTAACAAAAATATGGATTGGATTATTCCAAAAAAAGAATTATAATTAAAATCAGTAAAAAATTTACGTCACATTTATATTCATGACATCCAAGTCAATACCGCACAAAAATGCTAAAAAAATATATAAAAGAATGCGTATTGCTTTGAAATATACTATTTTAGAAACATTTTAATTTTTGAACTTAACATCAACGTAATTCTTATTTCATGGTAATAAAAACAGTTTAGGTTCGATATATTATTTAAAATAACTTTTTAAAGGATAAACAGCGTAAAATAATTACGGTATATAACAAATAAAATGTTCTGCGTAAACGGAATCGAAGCGTTAAACTTAAACAAGGTGCTTTTAAAATATGATTTGATCCGCGTGAAAATAAAATAACTGTGGCCTAATCCAACCATGAAAATATCAACAACAAAAAAAAAATTTACGAAAATAGAAATAACTGCACACGTATAAATATAAAATACTTATTACAATGGGCATTCGCAAATAGGTAATAATATATAAACACTGGTATATGTATATATCTAATGAGAAAATGAATAAACACCTAGTAGACACATAATATGAATATAATAATAATGAAAAATAGAATTGAAAGTCTAATGAATAAAGTCTAACCGAAACAGTTTTGTTCATCGGAAAAATCCTTGCAGTCGTAGTAATTATCACAGCGCAGTGATATTTCAATGCAAGTTCCATCGGAACACTGGAACGATTCAGAGTGGTCGCAAATTCCTGGCCGTAGGGCGACACATCAGAACACAATATAATTCTGGCTGGCAAGGCGTCAACGCAGCATTTATCATTATCATAATGTATATGCTTAGAGCATAATGTTTCGTATCAATTTTATTAACAACATATGTATAAACAATCGGATTTTTAACCGAACTACTTATTAGTTATAAGAGCAATATGCGTTTATTTTATTCAGTTACCAACCTAGTTCAGTTCCATTTATTTCCTCAGTATGCTTTGAGCGGTATAATTCATAATAACAATGGTTATTTTGATTTTTTACACACAATTATTATCATTTTCGCTCATAAAACATTAAATTAAAATTGAAATATTTTATACGACAGTATCAATTCCATTATAAGTCAAATAGAGTGAATTATAGGCATTCCCCGTTTGGAGACAAACAATCGCGTAATAGTTAAAAAAAAACAATATACTGTTCATTCCACACATATATTTAACGGGAAATGCCTATTGGGCTTCAATTTTAACAAGAACATTCCATCATATGTTAGTGTATAGTTATAATTCAGTAAAAACTAAACCATATCCAAGATAAAAATAATGAATAATTCTTAATATAAATATTTAATAATATCAAAGGGTGGTACAAGTTAATAATATAGAGATACTTACCACACTCTCTTTCGTCACGGCCATCACTGCAGTCAGAGCGTTTATCGCAAACGCGGTCGTTAGATATGCACACGCTACCTCCACAGTGGAATTGGTTTATTGGACAATATCGTGGACAATCCTGTTCATCCATGCCATCTTCGCAGTCTTTGACACCGTTACATTTGTCTGATAATGGCAAACAGGTTTCGTCGCATTCGAATTCGTCGCTTCGGCATCCTGGACCTTAAAATAGTAAATTTTATATTACTATTGTTTCAAAACTATATTTTATATCCATGGAGTAGTATTCGGATTGAAAAAACATAGTCAATCATGTTTGCTGAAAGTTATTATAATAAAGAAGAATGAAAGAATGTATTATACGTAGTTTACTAACAAATAAATATCAATCCGTGCAAATAGTAAACATTCCAGGATTATCCGAATTACTGGATGTTCTCAGCAAAGCAGATAATAATAATGAAAACATATGCTAAACAAAATATACACAACATTCAATGTAATATTTGTATTTTATTTAACATACGCCCATTTCATACTCACACTCTTTTTATACGCTTTTTTATTTAAGCTATTAACTTTTCATACGTATGAAACGTTTATGGTTAAATATAAAAAATACATTTTAAAATAGTTTCTAAAAATAATATTTTCGCAGAACAACTTTAGCTTACAAATTACTACTCTTTTTATGTAACAAAACAAAATTGTTGATAACAAAATGACTGATTTATGTAAAACAAATTGTTTATATAAAAAAATAAGAAACCTTTACTTACGCTTTGGACAATTAAACTCATCCGAACCATCAATGCAATCTTCAAATGCATCACAACGAAAGCTGTTCGCGATACATAATCCATTATTACATCGGAACTGATTGGACAGGCAAGCTGGATAACACAACAAATGCAAAAAAAAAAAATCTCAAAAACCATGCACACAAACGCATGTCACAATAGCGCTTATCCAAATAATGCTTCATTATTTGTTTCTTTCATTTTAAATGCAGCTTTATAGAAAGCTAGATGTGAGTACACACACGTAATATTATTCGGTAATGTTACGCAAAACACCACAGATATGAAAAGGATGGTGGCAAGCTTTAAAGCTATCATTAAAAGTAACATGCAAATGGAACAATGTATGTATGTTGACGCGATAACCGAAAATGTCTGGAATAAGAAGCCGTAGAACGCGATAGAAATATATTTTGCGTAAAGTACAACACGCTGAGAACACATAATACTATAGTGCAAATAGTTTCTACATACTTACATTACATACCAACGTAAGTTTCAAAATATTAAATCCATATTTTTTTATGAAGAATAACTAGTACTACCAATATAATATTTATTTGTTACTAAAGATGTGATTAAAAAAAAAAGAGTAAATAATGCTTCTTTGTATGTAATTTATATTTATAAAGTTATAATTGTTGATAAAAATTGTCTAAAACGTGTTGTGATGCAAAATATACTTATAAGCTGTATAAAAGAGTAAACGTAAGACGATTGTAATATAACTAATCTTAGAAAGATAGTAAAGAATAGTAGCATCTAAGGCTGCAGCCCAATTAGGCAATTGCTGCCGATCGATCACCACAGTCCAAAAGTGAAACGTATAAGCACGTTTGATTTTTGGTCAACCGTGTGTAACGAACAGCGCCTAACGAGACTGCACTCTACATATGTATCTATAAGCGAAAATTGACAAAACAAAAAAGATTTGAACCTACTCAAAGCCCCACAATTATTTTCGTCGGATGTATCCCGACAATCGGGGTATCCATCGCATCGGCGTCTCGCATCTAAGCAGAGACCATCCGCACAACGAAACTCATGACTCCGGCATACGTGTGCTACAGATACAAATAATAATAATAATAATAGTGCAAATAGCAAAAATCAAGGAACACGGAATTCTAAATTTGTTTGTTTCATTGTCTAAAGACTGCAACTTACTGCAATTCTGTTCATCGCTATGATCGTCACAATCCATTAAATCATCGCAACGTTTCTCTTCGTCGATGCACATACCGCTATTGCACCGGAATTGATATGGTGTACATACGGTGCAATTATTCTCATCGTCTTGCGTTTTACAATCAAAATACGTGTCGCAAACTTTCGATTTCGGTATACATTCACCGCTTTTGCAACGATATTGGCCATCAAAACATGCTGCATAATCCCAAAATGAATTAGTTTATTGTTACATGAGATATGGGGTAGATGAATAACACACAAAATGATTCTTAAACATTATAAACAATTAAAAGGGTGAAAGTACCAGGAAGCAAATTCCTACCAGTGAACGAACAAACATAGTGATAATAAGGGACTACTAAAAATCAAACTTTAATATTTTCTATAAGGATGTTATTTCTTTGAAAGCTTTAAAATTTCACAACCAATACTGAATGGATTCGTTCAATGATAGCGTAGTCAATCACCAAAATTATTTTGCAGGAATGGATTTACAATTCTGAACCCTCTAATTTTAAATATACGGAATTGAAATTATTTATTTATACAATTTGTTTCTATTAAGATAAAAACGCAATATATATCTAATTGTTTTATATATATATACAAAATAATATTAAAAACAAGCAATAAATAAAACATTTATCTAAAATAGCACAATGACTGTACATTTACTAAGATGGAAAGGTAAACAACAATAATTGATTGTTTAAAGTGTTATAATAGTATCTATATACAGTGTGTGGTATGTAAAATACTTTACGCACCATCTGATACCGAGGAGTAGCAGTTTTGTTCATCGGACTTATCGGGACAGTCAGGATAACCGTCACACTTGTAATTAAGTTGTATACAAGCACCATCAGCACAACGATACTGGTTCGGTGAACATGTTTGCTCTGCCAAAACCATAAGCGACGCACATTGTGAACGCAACAAATGATTAGGTACACATTAAGCACATAGAAGTTGTTAATCGATATTAATCGGATGCATTTTTTTTATATAATAACTAAACTATAAGTTTTCAAATACAAAAATTCGTTTTAAAGAAACAACATTTCCTTTATTGATTGTTTAGTTATATACTCTTGTTAAGAAATGAATTCGATTAAAGGAAATACTCCAGCACAATTATTTGTAATTTAACTTGTGCGGAAGTATTGTGTTATAAGCTTGTATAATGGATAATATACACTTAAAATATGATATAATGAACATTAGTAACAACATGAGGGACATGAACTAATTTACAAAGCATTATTGCATAATTCTACAGTGAAAATACTTTGTATCCTCTATAAGTCTATTCATCGCTAGTTACCCCCTAATTAGAACATTAAATACGACCAATTCTAGATTAGGAAATTATTGTCTATGAAGTAATTTAAAAGAATAAAGAAAAGTGTATATTTGTTTGAAATTTTGCAGCAGAAGTAATATGAATTGATAATAAGAGAATTTACCCAATGGTATATCGCAGTTGTCTTCATCATTACCACTGGGGCAATCTTTAATTCCATTGCATTGTTTGTAATTTGCGATGCAAAAACCGGCACTGCACTGAAACTCAGTGTTCGAACAGCTACCCGCGATAAAACCTAATATAACTTTACTTATGTAAAAAACAAAATATTAAATGATAAGTTAGCTGTGATCTGGTTAATAAGCTTTAATTTTCCTTGATTAGAGATTTCATGAAATATAGTACCTTAAATATTTAAATATTAATTGTATTGTTAGTGAGACAATTAAGTCTCTTTAGAAAGCATGATTTGTTTTTAAGCGACACATAGGCGAAGCAAGGATTCTTATATATATAATATTGTATTATGTACAATTGCTTTGATCGCGTGTATAATTTACAAAGGAAAAGGTAATTTTGCACAGTGAATCATGCTAAAATAAGCACTGTTAAATTATCAATCGGAGCTACACCCGATAGATAAAATTTATACAATTCTAAAATTCTTGGATACAATACGATTATTAGTAACAAATCAAAACAATATTGTTTTATGTAATTATCGATAAGTTTACGATTTGGTTCTTTCGCCGCATGCCTAATAGTTCTTAAAGTTGTTAACTTACCACACTCATCTTCTCTTTCATCGCTATTATCGGGGCAATCTCGTCTGCCGTCGCATTTGTAACGAATATCTATACAATCTCCGCTTGCACACATAAATTGATACTTGTTGCATTTCGCTGTTGAAATAAAACAATTTTATATAAATACATAAATCTTTTCGAGTGGCGTCTATCTAAATATTTATTATATTTTCTGAAATACTTCATTTTGCGCACGATCTCTTGTCAATATTGAAAATTTTAAAATTAAAGAACAATACGTTCCTGTTAGTAAAATAATTTTCAATATTAACAATTAATTTAACAAAAAAATATAAAAATATAGTAGATAAACGACAGGTTTAAAGAATGAGATTAGAAGAATGTTTCAGATGAATTATGTAATCAAAATTAATAATATTATATTGTCAAGACATTCGATTTTAAATTAAATAAATGCATGCAAAAACACCAATATCCAAACCTTTTACAGTGAGATGTACTTTTATTTTATTTATGATCTATTTAAGTTCCGAAAAATAGATAGAAAATTGTGAGGATATAACATACGCTCAATTTGTATTATATAGCTGGTTTGCAACAATAATTGGATATTATTTTTATTTTGTTCTAGAGAATTAAATGTTTATAGCACTAATATATTTTAATGAAAATAATTGTTAATTTATATTTAGCAATAATATTAAATATCTATTTGATTGTTTCTGATTTCTGGAAAATTTAAACAAGTCTAATACATGTTGATCGTATGTTAGATACTCGAAAGTAGATATGCAGATGGAGCTATTAATAACTAACCGAACGATGTACAATGTTCTTCATCTTCGCCATGTATACAATCGTCATTACCATCACACAGATACGAAATACTCAAACAATCACCGTTGATGCACCTGTACTGATCTTTAGCACATGCAGGAGGACAATTTTGTTCATCGGAAGCATCAATGCAATCCTTTCGCAAATTGCAACGATCTATTTGATCAATGCAAGTACCATCGTTGCATTGGAACTCATATGAGGCGCATGTTTTCTTCGCTGGTGGATTAGTTCAGTTTTAAATTTCGACCGATTTTATATGGATTGTCAATGGTTTTGTTTGGATGATATTATAAACCATGTACCACTTAGAAAAGCTACATGCTTAGTGTAGTCAACATGCTGGTTATTTTCATTTAATTTTATAGTAATTTAATTTAGTTTGCGTACCAGCTACCACGCAGTAAAAGAGAATATAAAGTAAAACATACTAACATTTTATTTTAATAAATTAGAGACGAGCCATTTAGCACAGTGGTTGACGAGCCGTTAAAATGTTCATCGAAAAAAACCCATTTCTCACGTAGTAAACTTGTCTACCGTTGTACTCGGTAGATACTTCGAAAAGTAAAACAATTTCGAATCATCGTTTCGCTTAGTTTATATTCTCTTTCGTAATTAATAATTTAGATAATAGAAATAAAATACCAAATAAAAAGCATGCGTACTAGTATTGCAGTTTATCTCATCTGCCCTATTGTTGCAGTTTGTGACGCCATCACATCGTCGATCGAAAGGGATACAAATACCGGGTTCACAAAAGAAATCATCAGATCTGCACGCTGGAAATGATACACGATTTTCCTAACTCATCATATATAATATATACGCAGAAGAATATATTTTCATTTTACTGAAATAATTTGAAGAGACACTAAACACAGTCACAATAGTTGAAAAATGAAGATTCACAAATAGGTAAGGTAACTTCTTCATGAATAGAAACTATTGTACGAAGATAGACATTGAACATAATCACAACAGTAGGTATAATTACGTCTAAAATACATTTGGGAAGACACATTGGATACAAACACAAAAGAAGGACATAAATACACACACACACACACACATCTACAGTTTAGGTGAATATGTGGATGATTACGTAATCAATTTAGCGGAAATATAAGCATTGCAGATTTACAAGTACTAGAATAGTATTTAATTAAAGTAAATCCAATAAATTACACTTGAATAAGATGAACATAAAATTACTGCGTAAAAAACCAATTAAAAGAAATATCTGAATTACTTCTATACTTGTGCATTAGTGGTGAAATATTATTCAAAAATTGGTAGTAAGTGTGATATTCATAGAAGAAATATAAATTAAAAAAAAGATCATAGACTTATGAGGTTTCCGTATAAAATTACTAATTATAAATTTATACTTTGTATATTTTTATAATTGAAAATATGTCCTCATCATTAAATAACTGGTTTTAAATGAAGATAATTAACAGATGCAATAGTGGAAAACACAATTTGATAAATCTGGTAAAGGTAGAAATTGTGGACATCACAAATAGAACAATATATTGTTATTTATGAAAGAAACATATATAAGATGTGATATGGATATGAGAAGAGTATGGAGACAACAAATACTGAAAAGAATCAACAGTGGAAAAAACGATTTGTTATGTAAAACTTCTCTCATCAAAAATGAAACAACGTATATGAGGTATTACAATGTTATTTACAAGAGAAACATGTATTTGATGGCCTACAGGAGTTTTGAAGACAACGAGTCACTGAAGATAAAAAGATGAAGATTTATTCGAATTGGTAGAACTTACGACAGTTGAGTTCATCCGAGACACCCTTGTTTGGACAATCGTATTTTCGGTCGCATTTTAAAGACAACGGTATACAAGTACCATCTTCACATCGAAATTCGTTTACAGGATTGCATTCCCGTGCTACAGGTATGGTCAATACACCAGGAATCACATGAAATTTGCATGCGTTAAATTAAATTCAAAAACAAACTTACATAATTATGTTGCGGTTTCTTTTATTTTACAAATTGGAACACGCGTTTCATGCATTAATCATTATGTTATGAACTGCAAAACCTTCCGTTTTCAAATTGTATACCGTAATCAAAGGCAATACATGCTGTGTGTATTGCGATTTACATTTGATACGATACTTATCGAGCAAAAATACAAATGGATACTAGTAAAACTTTTCGCTAGTATACTCTATTCAAAAGAATTATATTATTCTGCAACATTTTCTACTATATTTTATTTATTATTTATTCTAGCTGTATATATGATAAATGTTATAAAAAATATAGGGCTTTTGTGCTCATTTGCAACATTAATTATTCATGAATCTACGTAAAACAGTATTAACAGTTCCATTTGTCTTTCGTAATGTTAGTGCATGTATCATGCAAAAAAAATAAGTTGCTCTTATAGCATAATGTTGATTTGTACACAAAAGTGTACATATGTAGTTTGTTTTCAAATGACAGTGTTACAATACTTACGACAACCGCTTTCATCCTCTCCTTTACGACATTGAGCAATTCCATCGCATCGTTGAGATTTATCTATACAACTTCTGTCATCACACAGAAATTGGTCGTCAGTGCATGGATCTGTAACAGAAATATACACTTTGATTATTCACTCCTCTATTAAGGATGATTACTGCAAATACATATGCTTAAAATGCTAAATATTTAGTGTGCAAAACGACTATCAATGCATTATAGCATGAAAATTTCATTAAGCAATTTCAGAACGTCCAACTTTATCAACAAAACAAATTGTATCATTAATTTATTATTCTGAAATACTTTAGCGATCGATATCTACTTACGCGGTTACTTGAATCAATGAGGTTTATAAACAAAAATCGATTATATCCATATTTTATTTCATTTCATATGAGGCAATTTAAAACAATGAAAAATACTTTATATAATATATTGTAGTTTATAACGTATTTATCGCATTTGTTCCCGTTTAAATTTTATTGTTTATTAATTATAATGAATTCAAATTACGTAATTGTGGTAAAACTCAGGATTAAATAAGTAATACTTTATTTTATTTATGAAAATGTTCTACTTATAATTAATTATATAATAATAAATTATTTGTTTTACAACAAAGTTAAATCATGAGAAGATTGATTTGTTCTGTAGATACTTGGAGATGTCTTCACTTCAAACATAATAGCCACAAATTAAATTCTCCTTAATTATAAATGTTGGATGGCCAAACATCCTGAATTGTAAACGAGAAGTTGAGTGGGTGTAAATCAATGAAGAATTCTCGGTGAGTTTAACACTCGGGCACAAAGTAGATAAGGAGGTGTCGAAACTTGATAAACAGCTAATCGAGAAACTTAAAAATCTGCTTGGGAACATGAGACCATTTCGGCGTTCGTCTTTTACGAAGCAAATACTAGCGACAGGAGCCCGAGTGGTATGGTGGATAGCAAGGTGTCCCGTTACCAAAACGCTCACCAAGTACCAAACAGTCACACACACACACATGAGCCTTTGTGACATAGAACACCCGGGTTCAAGTGGCTAAACAATTTTAACGCTGCATCCAACTCAAAGTTCACCTTTAAACGCCCACTACTTAGTGCTCAAATTCGCGAATTATTTGAACATAGGAACGTGCAAGCTGGAAACTATAATACAGCCGGGCAGACCACTTTGTACCAGGCACAGGATAAATATTAGTGAGAGCGGAGGGCCTCAGCGCTGTGTCTGTCGACGGAATATATGGTTTATGATGGCAGTTCGCTCAGGAATACGTAAGTATTCTGACGTTTGTAAATTGATTGTTCTTGATATATGATATTAATGTTGTTTCCGTATCGTGTGGCACGGAATTATTTGATACAGACGATTTTTTAATGTTAGCTGTCCTGACGATTGCTAAATGGTTGACATTCATGCCCGGGAATTTCATCCATTATTTATTATTTTGTTGCGGTTTCCAAATTGCCTTGATATATTTTCAATTTGTATACTTATAACGAATAATTTCTTCATTATCAAATTACATTTTTAAATAAATCCTTTCGAAAAGCGACTCCACCATTTTTTACACATGTGCATTAACTCACTTAATTGACTACCATAAGTGTAGGTGTATTTAAAATAAATACCAAAACCAATTTTCTAACGACAATCATCTAGTATTTGATTAAATCAGCGAAAAGAAAATTTTGAAAAATTCTATATACAACTTTAATATAATTTTCAATCATAAAAAGTTTAGATAATAATTTAATTTTGTTTTTTTTTTTTAAACTTATTAGATAGGCAAAAACGAGAAATATTCTTGTAATTAAAGAAACGTTAAAAGCGTAATGAATTACTAGGAAATACAATAATGTAATATTACAATACAATTATAAATTTTGAGAAACTTTTGGGATTTCTGGAAACAATTAACGACCAAACCCTACAAACGTCCAGCCGTCATCTGATATTAGATTTGCTTGTTAATTTGTTGTTTATACGTGGTCGTCTTCACTACCACGCCTAGCACTTGTTTTATCGACAGCAAAAACAATATACAAACGATGTATACTAGTTGTTTTATTATAATATATATGAAAATAGTTTATTAATGTATATAAAAATATAGTTACACTAAATAAAAAATGAATAAACATATAGCACAAATTGTATCTTTATTCTACACAAATATATAAATCAAATAAATATACAAATCACTATAAATGTATATAATCTAGTTAAATTATTATTAGAACGTTTTTATGTATGCTTTGGTTTTTTTTTTCTTATCACTCAATTTCTACAAATTACTACTTGGCAGTTACAAAGTGCATCTCTTTATATACTACATATGTAATTATTTTCAAATAAACAGACTGCTTACTTGAGATATGTTTAACCTCAATTTATAATAAATTCATAGTCTATTTTAAGATATGTTGCGTAAGTTACGTAACATTTGCTGTAAGATGTAAGCTATCAGTTTACCTAACAGGCAACAAAACATCAAATACATACACATGTGATCAGTCACTTGAGTATGTCGATTGCATTTTGGCGTAAATGTAAAACATCATTCAATCATCAAGTCAATTCGGGAACTTGTATTTTATTTTACAAACATTCATCTATTTTACAGTAATTAAGATTACAGTTGCTTTTGATTCATTGTAACATAAATTTACATATGTTGACAAATAAGTCATATTTTGTATTATTCTTCAACCGTTAAAGTTTAAGGTGTGTTCCTTCGTGAGGATAGGTCGTTTAATTCAACCATAATTCCACTTCTTTGTATACTTCTGCAATCCCGTTATGGATGACGACAGACACGCGTTTACACGGGATCGATGCGCTTCTCTGCGACAAAGTCACGAAACTCTTCGACATTAATGTTTGATGACAAACAATCGCGACTTTTGACCGGAAAAATTAAAGTAAATTAGGATTCGTGGGATGCACACACACACATACAAAAAATTACGACCACCTAAATGGATGATCGATTGTTAGCATTTCTTTCGTAAATAAATAAAATTTCAACAGTATTACTGCGCAAAAGCGTATATAGAATAAATGATTTGTAAATTATTAAAACTGATAGTACATTTTATTATCATTTGTTCCATAAAATATTTAATAAATTATTTGAACAAAACAAATGATTATTACCTACAAATCACACTCACAATCAGACAGTAAGAGTAGAAAATCAAAAGTACGGGTATTATAATAGCAGCAAATTACGCGGCAGCTTTGCGCGACAGAATGCATTTATTCCAGGCGGCATAGAGCATCAGTTTATTTGAGTACAATTGTGTTGATTTTGAGTGTACAAAAGTTTTATCAATGTATTTACTACTATATTATTCCATTATATCCAACAAAGGCTGTCATTGTTTTAAGCCTATTTGATGTTCGAACAAAATTAAATTTACCTCTATACATAAATTAATAATTCAAGTCATATTTTGGAATATTCGTTACAGAAGTTAGACATACGATTTTCCTTTATTTATTTGATACCTAGCTTTAAACCACATGGGACATGGCACACTTTTCGTTATAAAACAATTTCTTTGAGACGACATCGTCGTATAAAAGCAACTTTGATATTTCATTCGTTACATTCATACTGCAGTCTAGTAGTGCACTTACCAAAATGTAACCCCAATCAATAAATAAAACTACAATGATGTGCAACTTCAAATATTGCCTCTCAGCAACATTAATAATACGAGAAGGAATAGAAATATTTTTCAAATTTCCGTATATCAAAAATAATATAATTTATATGTACGTTTGTCTGTCCCTGATGCATGAAAAGTCAAAATAAATGAAATTAATTAAATTTCCTGATTAAATGTAAATTTAGAAAATACTCGTCATATGACTAACTAAGAATCGATAATATACCCTCTTTATCCTAACTAATACTTATGTATATCTTTATCGTATCCTAAAAGGTTTTCTAAACGTCCTTTATCTGTAATTGAAATGTAGAACACAAAATTTTTATGTAACATAATCCTTAACTTTGTGATATTATAAATGATATGAAAATTTATAAATATATGAATACGCTATGCTAAGTTATATATTTTTAACATTATATGTCGTTAAATATAATACTTAACGATAATGTCGAACGCATTAATTTAAGATAACGACTTTTACACATCATAATTTGATACATACAGTGCAAAACACAATACGATAATAGCGCCATTAAATTTAAATCAATATTTCTCAACTTACATATGGATCAATCTTTAAGTAAACTCCCTCCTATTGTTGAAGTTTACCAAAGAACTTACTAAACGAATGAATATTTAATGATGGATATGTATTATTTTTACAATTATGAGTAATGCATTTTTTTGAATTGCAATGTGTATTGCACATGAATTATTAAGTAAGTTTTATTTTAAGTTAATTATTAACGATTTTTAAAAACATTGTATCAACTTTTAAGCAATGAACACTGTAGAAAATAAAATATTAGTGTTTTTTAAATGTCATGTCATATGGTATAACATTTTTTGTTTCGTGAAATATGTGTGTTCGCAAGGAATGTATGTATCACATGTCCTTGTCCTTGGCAACAATTCACGGGCCCATCCTTAAAAACCAGCGCACGTTTACTGGTCACAGATGATGTAAGTCGCAGTTAATGATTTCAGAATGAAGGAAAAAATATTTTATACGCTAAAATGTGTGTAAAAGCGGTCACGGGTTATTATATGTGAATCGTGATGGACTTATGCTAATCATCTATTCATTCATGTATCATATACGAAGATAAATAGTAATTTATTACAACCGTCAAGGTAAACTATTAAACTTTTAAGTGCATGATTTTCTATTTAACACAATTATGAATTGCTAATCAGCGGTAAATGAAATATTTTGATAAATTATCTACTCTATCGACATTAACAACGTAAATATTATATCTATATTTATAAAATATTTACATATTGATTTGTCTGCATGGTAATAAAATGCGTAATTAAAATCATTGTAGGTTTTTAAATTATCGCCCAACCATATTGGTATGGTAGAAAGATGGAAGTATATTTAAAACTTGGACAATTAAAAACATTCTAACAACTGAAACTTGGATAGATAAGAAAATTGTTTTGAAATTATCAATGGGACATATTAATGTGAATTTACAGCCTAATTACCAACTGGTATCTGCCCCATTTGATCTAACAATATTTCGTATATCCGATCCATGGCTGGGGGCCGATCATAATGTAGTTCTATCGAATAATTAACTTCTAAAACTTAAGGTTTTCATTGAACAAATTTATATATTTATACATTCATAGACATAGTATACACTCACGAAAGCTTAACACAATATATCGCCTTACAGCTGTTACTAATTTATAGTTTTCCCTGCAGCAACGAATATTCACAGTTGCAAACTTTACAATGCAGTGACACCAATTTACGACTAAAGATAAAATGCAACGATACAGAATACGTATACATTGCAGATATTTAATTTTGTGCTTGTTGTATTATTGATATTCAAAAAATGTTTATGAATAAAAATAGTATAAAATGCAATTATTATGATTAATATTATTTAAGTACGTCTAGAAAATTGCTTGATTACAAATAAATATGTACCAAGATACCACAATATACAAACGTATTATTGTTCCCAATGAGAACCTAATAAATATGTCAAGGATCCACAAATTATGGCCGACGGAAGATAATTCGCCGGGTTTATGATTAACCGTTCAAGAATTCACCGTTCCGCTAAAATATACTGCTTCAGCACACCTCGAGACACACGGCTAAAAAATTTATTGAAAAATAAAAGGTTTGGATTCGTGTACACATGACCACGTGCTGAATTTACAGATACACCAGTATCGTGCCAAAACGACCAACAAGAAATAAACTCGCTATAATAATATATATACGCAAGTGAAACGAAGATAAATTCAACATGAGGTAAGTCTATAAATTTATAGGCTCTGAAATAAAATCTTCGAGAAAATCTCTTTACAATAAAAACTGTTTAAATAAATTTCATATTAGTTATTGTATTGTATGAAAAACATACGAGTTATATTACGGTTGGGTGATTTAGGAAATGTTAAGTATATTTTATATTTGTAAGCATTTTATTTTGAAGAAACATTTTCAAAATATATTTAAAAAGTGTACATTTAATTAAGATAATGGATAAATGTTTCAACCAAATTACCACAGTTAACTGAGATTTTTTTGCTATACTATATTTCGAAAGTATTATTTTCTTTTTATGACAGCAAACACAATTATATATATTAAAAACTTGAATCGGTTACTGTGTTTATAAGTAATTGCACTTGTTTATCAAAGTTGTATAAAAACGTATAAACATAAACATTTATAAGCACTACAAATCTAATATAAAATAGATAAAAACAATTAATAACAAATTAAGAAACTCAGAAATAAATCAATTTTATTTATATGTATGTATGTAATTTTCAATATCTTATTTTCTATAAATATAAAATATAAAAAAAAGTAAATATTTCGCATTGAGAAAATTATATCCGATGTCGCTGGGGATCAAACGCAAAACTTTCAGATCTGCGCTTTGATGATCTATTACTCTAATGATTTACCACGCAATACGAATATTTGACTTAGTACTTCCTTGTTTATAGCTGTTGCTTTCCCTCCCAAGAGAATAATAGTACTAGCTCGGTACTAGAAGAAGTAGTACTTATTTGAAAAATAAATAAATGAGCTGAAGAATCTGATAAATTATTGGGTATGCACATAAAATAATTATTATACATACAACCGGTTTCATGCAACACATATCCAACATACCTATAGAAGAAAAAATAAAATGGCATAACTTACAGAACATACCAGATGCATTTCCTTGTTATACAACAATTTGATATCTGATTAGATTAGAAGATACATCGAGATATTTCTCACATGGAAGATAAAATTCTATATACAAAAGATCCATTTCAATAAAGACTACGAATAATGAAGTATGGAAAATTAAATAATGCAGATACACTCAAGTAGCTCAAGGTAACAACCACTGCGATCTATATAATGTGTGAAAAGTTGAATGTACGCTCATGTGTTAATAATACGCGCGGTAGATCGCGCGTTGCGTTCCCAATAATAAGAATGCTAATGCGAAGTGCTATTGTGCGAAGCACGTTCTATCACAGGCACTGACTGCGTTCGACGAATCTATTTTTACGTCGACAAAAACATCTGTGGAACTAACAAAATGCGATAAAACCATATTTTAAAGCGGAAACAATAAACACAAAGTAAAAAGTAGTTCACACATCGCGCATAAAAACGAAACCATTCATTGCGTGCGCAATCATTTGACCCCAAATATGGGACCGCGGAAAATGAACAGATGTAAGTATCAACACAATTTTGATGGTACTCAGAATTAGATAATTGCAAAGCGTTCTTTCGATTACGTAACTCTAAGAAATTCGGTTCATATCAAAGGGTATTCATCATAATTAATTATTTTGTATAATCATTTATGATCATGTATTCACATGGAGAAATAATAATTTTTATATGGAGAAAACTTTTCAAAATTTAAAAATAATTAAATAATACCATATATATTTACTAAACAATGAAGGAATATTAAAAATAGCATACTTATTATGTTATAAAAATGAAAATTTATTTATGACGAATTACAAAAAGTATCTTTGGATAACATTAAATAAAAAAATTGTTTTTTATTGCGAATCAACAAATTTTTGAATTTGATATCTGAATTTATAAATAATCATTAAATACGTATTTAAAAATATAAATCTATTTACGGACGAAGACATTCTCATTTTAATCCATAAAAAGATGAACGTAAATATGTTGATTAATTTTTCTGTGTTTGTAGTAAGTTAATTAATTTTCTAATTAAAATTGATAAACGTGTCAAATATAAATTATTTATAGCAGAAAAACTATCACGAACGATTACGTAAGTCTCATAAATAAATCTAATAATAAATTATTACACTTTTTAAGCAGGCACAAATTAGTTTTTTTTTTTGTTATTTTTGCTATTAAATTTATGTATATCGAATAAAATAAAAATTATTGAATTAATCGTCATTAGCTGCCGGGATTAATTCATGGTTAACAAACCTTCATATGATCGATTATCATTGTTTAAACCAATCATTACAAATAAACACTTGATTCATTTATGATTCAAAAGTGAGAGGCGTTTAGAATTATAATCGCGATCAGTAGGTTTTAATATTAAAAAAAATGTTTAATAACCTTAAACTATCGATGATCTATAATTAGAACTCGTTAAATATTTACAAAGTTGATTAAAATTTGTGGTGAAAAATAAATTAATTTTAACATGATTTTGTATGCGCAGGTTGAGTTATAATTGAGACATAATTGTGCGTTGCGCGTAATGTATAATTAATAATAAATGTCTTATTATATTAATTAAAATTAATTATATATTGTGGTGTTTTCAATACGCGCAAAGGTGGAGTTAGTTCGTTAGTTCTTGTGTTTACGAGATTGGTTGTGGGGAAGGTGAAGAAATATTGCTTTGTTAGTTTCGCTCCTTTATTCGGCGAACAATGCGCTTCCTATGATCTATTGATTTATTCCTGAAAATGTACCGCGAAAATCGAACGATTTCTTATCCATTCTTTCATTTAATGCAGGATATTAGTTCGTTCTCACTCTTATATGCTGGTCGTGGTCACAACTCAACACCTATACGATTTATCGGCTAAGTTTTCTGCACGTCAACAACAATGTGTTGGCAAACAATTAGAAATATCATGGTTTTTCAATTGCAAGAAAAAAGTGTACGCATGTATGTTTTTTATTCTATGTCAAACCTAATATGCTTTTGTTGTAATTTTCGAGAAAATTTAATGGTTAAAAGAATAAAAATGAACGAAGTGATAAGTAATTTTTAATCAACGCTAAATCGCGGTCCGCACTCGCGTATTCCACATTTTAATTTACCGAAGAGCATCACCTCATTTAGACTGTGATTTTAATTGTACTTAATCATCATATTTTATAAAGTGAAATATAAAATAATTGACGCTAATCACGAAGCCGCTATATAAAACATTTGTGTCAATTGCATTGGAAAATGCAAACAGACCATTATTTTTCATTTCACAGAAAATTTAATTCCAATGCATATAATTACATCTAATTATCGACCAATGAACAATCATTCTAATGATCATTAACATGATTTTATATATCTTCTCATATATGTTGTCCCACATAAACATTCGTGTAATTATTATTTATTTACATGAAAAATAATAATAGACGCAATAGAGTTTAATTAAAAACGCAATTGACAATGAACAATAGAAATTATTACATTTGATAATGTATTGTTTATTTTTATTTTAAAAATATATTTATTATTCAATAATATAAACCTCAAGTTTTAATATATTGCAATAAATTACTGTAAAAATAGAAATCATAAATGTAAATCAAAGTTTTACGGTTTTCAAATAAAAATCATAATGACCGTATTACAGTTTATGTAATGGTTTCAGCGCAGCTTAAAAGTTAATTAACCAGCTCATGGTTTCATGTTTTACTATGTTTTTTATCGTTGAATTTGTAAATAAATAAACGTAGAACCATGGCTTATGAAACATACATATGTAATCAGGCGTTTGCCATTAAACAACGCAGCAGATTGATGTGATATGTATAAGTAAGTATTGTAATCATGAAAATTTTCGATCTCGAGATTTTACAGGAAATATACCTTTACATCTTTGTTACATATCAAATTGAAGCAAATTTTATGCTCTTTGCTTTTGAAACTGTTAAAATAACTAAAAACCTTTCAGATTAAGCAAAATTTTGGCCACAGATAACTTCATTTTTCAAATTTTTCTATGCATGTAAATATAGTTAAATAAGAAATCAGTTATTATAAAAATTCGTCTCTTCTTGTTCAACTTATATAGGGCCTCGATTTAATTTCCATATTTCTGGTTATTACTTGAAAACATGTCCAAATTTCGTCGACAATAATCAGTTCGATGACGACCTTCGGTTTTAACGTATTGAATGCATATAAATTGCTATAAATTGTTGATACATAGTGCGGAATAATGTGTTACAGATTCATACGAACGTTGGTGCTTTTACATTAGTAAGTGAGTATGTGTGTGTGAGAGCTGCACCTTTTGGCAGTTCGCCTTCTAATGCAAATTTCTTTCAGTTTCACATAAAATGCATGTATGTACATAATTATGTGTGTTTGCTCCGTGCTTATAAGCACAAATTATTACGTTCAGTTAGCAATATATATCCACTACGTATAAGAAAGTCCAGTGCAACATACTGCAGATATTCTTCTCTATAAACTGTTTTCGATACTTGTGACATCCAATAAATGTTTATGCCTGGTTTATTGCATTTAGTAGGTTTTCATTCATTTCTAAGCATTTTATGAATTGTTCTCTAAAGCTAGTCAATCTGCTCAACAAAAATGTCAGCCAATATTTGAAACAAAGCTATTATAAACTGAAGTTATTGTCAGCATTGTTCAAATCGGCTGAATTGCGGCTATGAAAAAATGAATCTTTGACAGTTCCCATCACCACTGAAGCCCACTTCCGATTTTTAATGAAGCGAATTCAAATTATTAGCTGTCAATCTCTGATGTTAATATGCTTTTATAACTAATGGAGCATGAGTTATCATTACGAATTAATTTGTGTTGTAGATTTAAATACAATTTGCACATTATTATTAACTAGTATTTAAAATAATTAATTAGTTATTTGTGCAAATGAATAATTTTGATACTCTATCAATTATTTATACATAAATGCACATGCACTTAACAAATATTAACTAGACTAATATTTACAGTTTGTCAGGAGTGAATAACATTATCGTAATAAACTTTTACAATATACTAATTAAAACCGCGAAAAAAAGCAATAACATTCTAGAAAATATTGTTATCGCTGCATCAAATGATCTATAATATATATTTTTAGCTTTAGCAGCGAAAAACTAACAACATACACCTAAGTTGGTCTTTATACTATTAAGTGTCAGGGAAATGTGAGATGAGTTTTAATCAAATTTATTAAATTCTGAGAATGTTACATGCATACAACTAAATATTTAAGATCACAGACTGTACGGGGAGCAAAATTGATCAATTATGTGTTTTTCTTATAAATTTTGTCAAATGGATCTGTATCTTACAGATGAATCGAAAAAGAACATATTTATTTGTAGTAATATTTAAAGTTAGTAATATTCATTTAGATTTTTATTGGTAAACTTTAATTGATTTTGCTTATTACTTTTTTATCATATTAATTAACTTAATGAAAAACAATAAACGGAAGTAATATAGACGTGTCTATTGAATCTCAATAGACGCTGTTTGCCAAGCAATGTAGCAGTTACATAGCTTCGCATGTCTGCGTGTATTTTAAAACCATGTACACGGCTATAATTGAACAAAGCTAATTCTTCGTCGATAATTTTTTAATCTCTTTAATGCGTTCGAATATCATCGAATCCTTTCGCGATCGAACGCTTGTCGCGGTCTCGGTGTCAAGTGGAACCTGTGTTCCAATTCCACAAAAGAAACAACTTATAATTGACCGTTTCGTTATATGTATGTATGTGTGTGTGTGTGTGTGTGTAGGCGTGCGTATGTGAATTGTCAAGGTTAATAACAGTAGCTTTTGATCAATCGAGTACGTGTGTACGGCAATGCAGACACTGATTAAAATACTTGAAAACGCCTTATGAGGCTCGCGAACAAGCGAGAGAATAAAAAAGAAACATTGTAATTGACTTTGACTTCGGCGACCACACTCAGTGGGCTGCAGTTAAAAATGAACTTGACGTCATTACTACAATAAATACTTATTGCAAAATTGCATTTAATCATCTAATGCAAAAATAATAAACAATTTTTTGTACAATCATTTTGACCTTTACTTTATAAAACTATATATATTACAATTTGGAACAATAAATAAAAAATGTTTTAAATTAAAATAATAATAAATGAATATCGTGGTATTTTTACTGTATGGATTTGTTATCAATTTGTGTAAATGTCAAAGACGCGAACGTGTCCCATAATTTGTAAGCCAGTATCGAGCGTGTAATGCATCTTGGGAACATCATGCTCTACAGTCACGACAAGCCTTTTTTTATCACATATATACATATATAGGTATGCATGCACGTTATTTAAACATAATAAAAAAAAAACTTAGCAAACAAACGCGTCCTACATAGAATAACGCGGCAGCGATGCTAACACGGCGCCACTAAAAGAATATCCACTATAATAGTTACAGTAAAATACGATTCGACAATTGTGCAACTATTACCTGCATTATTGCAGCATGCATTTAAGAATGCTGTACAGCATTTTCAATTAGTAGTGTTTGTACACTGCATTTTAATTCTTTTCCACTATAACAATTACGGAATTTAATTATTGATTTGCCACTTATATTTTATGTCTGCCAAAAATATACTGTTACTCTCAATTTTATTACAAATTTTATTGTAAAACTTTAGCCAACAACCATAAAACTTATTTTAAACTTATGAAAATTTATTGTTTTCTTTGCAAACTGGTGGCCAAAATGTGACTATTCTCAAAACAATATTGTATTTGACGTATTACTTTAAATAATATATTTTCTGAAAATTTATTAATTTTTTTTTTATGAATTGTTTAGTTTTAAATTTTAAAGAAATAATAACTTTTTGAAGTAAATGCCTATTGTTGAATATGAAATATTTGTATTTTTATGATTTTGGTGCAAGCAAAGTTAAGAACGTGTTAATATATCTAAGTAAAGGAAACACATCAATTGACCGGAAGTGACAGTGAAACAGGAAATGGGTGAAACAGATCGCCACACTTGTGGCAGCTGTAACATGATTCATGGATGTTTTCTGATGGTCTAGATGTTATCAATTGAAACAAAGATATTAGGTACATAGAAATACTCTATAACTCCATAGCGGCAATATGAGGTTGTCACAAAACTGTGACAAGATAAAGTAACTCAAGTAAATATATCATTTGACGTAAGATAAAAGTTCAGGTGAAATGTCACAGATAGTGTTTAAAATGAGTGACTGATGTATAAAACTCATTGTGATAGCTAGGCAATTATTTCGAATTGCAATTTCTTTCAATTAATCAATATGTCTTTAAAAACCAACAAAGCTATTTTTTTTTGTATTACTGAATTGTTGGACAAATTGAAAGGGGCTATTTATTTATTTACGTGAACTTCTATTGCGTTTTTGCGGCAATTTTTTACTCTCATTTCATTTGTTTGTACACGCAACACAACGGATCCAGATGAATGAATTAGATGTTTGTAAGGAGCTTCTATTTCTTTTTCGAGTCTTGTATTCACATTTGTGCAAACAAGAACAGCAAAAGAATACATCGTAATTTATACGCGAACTCCATTACACATGTTTTTACAAATCCTTATTTCAACCAAGCGGTTTTCAGTAATTTATATCTTTCCTAAGACAAATAGCACAAGTTTTTTTTTTAATTCCGAAGCATATATTTTTATATTTATACATATATTATACCAGGCAATAATATATTTTTAACTCAACTACAAAAATATTGTACGACTCGTGGTCGCAATAAATTGAATTCGCTTCAAGTTTTGTTTTGTTGCTTCAATATTTTCTTTTCTCGTAAATGGATTATTGATATTAGATGGCAAATAGTAGGGAAAAGATTCTTTTAGATAGATATACCTTTCAATTTCGTAAAAATGTAGACTGAAATCCAGTTTGAAATCTATTTACTGATCGAGTCGGTTTCAATATTGGTCGCAAACATAGTTAGGGTTTCGAACAACGCTGTTTCGGTGTTTTATCAATAGAAAGTCCGCGAAGGTATATTTCGTCCGCATTAAAAAATAAAATAGGTCTTGCCCGTCAGGGATTTCGAAAATTTTAAGTGAAACTTAATATTACGGCGCATGAGGCTTTATTTTGAATCATGCGATGAATGTTTTCATGTTTTAAGTAAAAAATATTAAATATGATATTAAATTTCATATAAACTTTATCTATATCATATAACGTTCGTTTGAGGAGCAATTACAAATGAAATGTATGAGGATGTTAACACCCACAAAGAATACACATCATGTAGTATGTTATGACACTGAGCACTTGAAAATATAACATACTGAAGTTAATTATTGTGGGTTCAAGAACTAGAAATAAGCTAATAGCTGCAAACCCAATAAGTAAAGTGTTATTATAACGCGAGCGACTTTACCAACCTTAGAACAAACCACAAACGAAATTAAACTAACAAAAAGCGTGTCTAGTTGTACAAATAGCTACTACCTGCAAATGGAGGTCGTTTGACAAAATGGTGACGAATTCCCTAGAAATACTAAGTTGACAAATAATTTAACACTTTTTGACACGGGTCATATTTAGAACAAAGATTTGAAAATTATATTTACATATATAATAATTTAGCCAAACAAACTTTCCTTATATGTCAACGATGTTTATAATTACAAAAGTTACATTACACATTTTAAGTGGTGTGATTAAGTCTTTGATGGCAGGACGATTTACACCTAGTGCTAATTTATTTGATCATAAGATGCTATTAAAGTAATTTAAGTTTGAATTTACCACTGGTTTATATGCGTGAAAAAAACAATTTCAATTAATAAATATAGTGCTGATTATTTCACATAATAATAATAATTAATGGTGTAATAGTATGCATAAATCGTGTATAATTCATAAATAATCGATCTACCGCATACTCTTTATAAATAATTCTGAACATGTCAAGTGGAACATTACCTAATGGTTTCAGGTTGAAAATGTATAAATAGATCATTTCCCTAATAATATTAGTATACCTAATAAAAATATCACAAACCAAACATTTGATTAATAAATATCAATAATTGTAAATATGTGTACACCTTATAATATCATATCAAAAAATTGAGGAATTAAAGTATATTTCGAAGTAAATGTTATTTTAAAAACTAATAACAAATATTGAGAAATATATTTGATATGTAAACTAGGTGGCATATCATCTGCTTTCGATGCAATAGATGAGGATGAGGGCATCCTCCTGTGGGATACTACAGGCTCCTGGGAACAAACCCAATTACTGTAAACCTGTACGAACACGACGCCATACATGGCCGCCTCTCACGAGGGACATGTCTACGTCCACTCTACCACTTGTACACCAAGTTCCTTTGAAGAGATTATGAATATGTTTACATAAAGATCAAATCAAAAAACCAATGTTACATGAGTGAAAAAATACTGGGATGAAATGCAATTTGATTTAACACGTAAAAGTATCAGTAATCATCTCAGAAAAGACATCTTATATATTATGAAACATCACAATGAAAATAAATAATAAGTATCACATAAATAAGTAATATATGTCCGTAAATAATAAATTATTCAACAATATTTTATGAAATAAATGATACATAATATTTGCTATTAATATGCATCTAGTCATGCATTATTAATAGTCTTGAGTTCACAAATATTCAGTTAAAGTATGCTATAAGAATTTCGTTATTTATTATTATAATAAACAGGCACCGAGAAATAGTGTATATGTGAAAGTAATCATTACAAATTGACGAAGAAATATTCTTTGACCTACCTTTTATATGCTTTATTAATCGATTTTTTTTATTCATCATATTATGACAGTAATAACTAATAACTCATAACTATTATGCTCATTTAATATCTTCGAAATGAAGAATAATTATAAAATAAGTATAAAGTATTTAAAAAATACTTTATATATATATATATGTATTATGTAATATACATTACCATAAACATGTTTGCTAAGTGGATGGAAATCTTTTGCCGTGAGCATATGTCAAAAGAAATTTCAAAATAAATTATTTGTAATAAAATGCGTGAAACGTATATAATTTAGAATTTTTGATGATGGCTATTTTAAAGGTGTACCTTATACTTAGATGACTTGATAACAGGCCTGGATTAGCTCCATGATTACCAATATTAGATGAATTTACCAACATATTGATTCCTTATTTTTAAACATGTTTATTTATCTGATTTAAAAAAAAATCGTGCTACTTTTTAATCGTTTTATTTCTTTCATATTTCTGGAGTGTAGCTATATTTATATATTCATAGTTAATGGAGGTGTAATGAAATGTACAATATATTAATTGAAGTCCGGTTCTGGTGTAACGCGTATTAGAATGCAAAACTGTGATTAAAAATAATTCTAACGTAATACAAACAGGTGTTATATTGATCGATTTATTGATATGTTTAGAGCATTTTTGCTGATGATGGCTCACACCCATAATAGCAAACCCTGACCAACAAGAACATTCATTCCACGTGCGTTGCTTGCTGATATATAACATCCGTTTTATAAGAGTTGCGCAATATCTTGCGCATTGCTGACAACCATCATTCATTTGTACACCCACAATAGACACAAGTTTTTCACTATGTGATGCCATTAGAAAAGTTGAAAACTTTCGGGAACAACTTTTCAATTTATTATGTTTTAAGTTTAACAGTCCTTTTAGAAGTTAACAATGAAATTTTTTTATGAAGTAATAAAAATGCCAATCATATTTGCAATAAAAAGTATAAATCGAAAATCGCGATTCTTATACTATTTAATACGAATATTTAAAAACCATTTTTTATTACGAAAAATACATGAAATTAATTGGATTTTTATATAAAAATCATTAGCACAACTCACATGCTCATGCGTTTGATTGTTCTAGATATTCTAGTTATTCCCTCTTGATTTATTGTAGTACTATAATTTTGTCGAGCATACGCCAATCTTCTAAAATTGTTTTTTAATGATATTGATATTTCCGTAAAGTCTTTATATTCCCCGTGTTGATATTGGTATAGCAATTGTATATTTTTTTTCTTCTAGAACTCGAATTAATTAAATATTGAACGAGTATACATGAAATGCAGAAACATGATGTCATTTTTCAAATTTGTGGTTTTATGAAGCTGACTTCCTATCAACCACAATTTCCTCTAGTTGGTTATTTTATTCAATTATTGATCATGAACGCAAATTATATTATGTATATACTAATATATTAATTTATAATCAAATAAAAAAAAAAACTATATAGTCTTAATTTTCTCTTCTCCAAAGTACTAAATCAAAAACTTATAATCATGATATTATCTAGTCCATTAAATGATAATGTTTAAATAAAATGATTCATTCTTTATATAATACTAAGAATTAACATACATAAATGAAAAAACGAGCAAAAAATAATTAGCATAATCTTTTGAAACAAGTTCAACTGTTGTCAATACTTCAAAATAATTTTTCACACAGTGCCGAACAAAGAATTTAAATAGTAAAAAATGTGACCAAAACAGACTATCCTGTTTTTCGCAGAACGAAAGAGCTATTGTTAGTCTTAGACACGTTTATAGTATACAGTATTATTAATTATTCATGAGTTTGTTACGTGGTGGAACAAAAGTGGACCGTAGGTGAAAAACGTGATCCCTAGTTGCGTTGACCATCGTTTTGGTCAACAATTTACTCCTAACGAAGTTAAGAAAACTAGAACTGCCAATCTAATTCATCTGTTAAATCATTATTTATTCATGATCTTATTTTAAATGACTTGCAATCCAAGATTCATTGAACTTATTTTTTGTTATTATATTTGCCCCAAAAATAACTATTATACATTTTTTTTTGTAAAATTGAAATATAACATTAGTATATTTAGAATATTTAATAGTGTTTGCTGAAGTAATAATATTTGTTCGATAGGCACAGTCCAATGCACTCGATCCCAATAATTGCATATGTTTTAAAATAGATTTGGCAATGTTTACACAAAATCATTTCGGAATTCAATTTCTTCGCCGCGATCTACGCAATCAGTCTAAATATTTATTATGTAGTACCATGACGAATTGTTTAAATACGAAACGGTGACATCAGTTTCACAAACCACTTGCGGCTGTTAAGATTCTTTCAATTTCAGAACAAGAATTGTTTCATAAATACCAAATATGCTAAGCAAAGATGGAGAAGTTTTTAAATGAACACTAGTGTGTAATTTAAATTTTTATATTCTTTATTTTTATTGATTCTACTGCCGTTTTCAAATCAGACAAATAATTATATATAAATGATTTTAAACGACTATATAATGAAAATTATGTTGGGTATATATGAACTATATGAAAATAGATTATATTTTCATTGTTTTCAAACATATATATTAAAACAGTCACCGATGTAACTTTTCATATAATAATAACAAATCAATTAGGAGGATTCGGTTATTATGCATTCTTAATAATCTGCTAACAGCTTTTTCACGTACTTCACTAACTTCCTGATTCTGAATACTCTAATACTGTCACGGGTAATTATCAAACGTCCAGGATCAATTCTAGCGCAATGTTATCCAAGTACATTGCTACTGTATATGGAAATTAAAAGTTACACTGAAGCTTCTGGCCATGACATAGTGTAAATATGCAGGTGAAGTAATATCATTTATCAATTATATCAGTAAACACATGATATAGAATATAAACTTACATTCAACCATAAAGAGATAATAAAGATAGCACACTGTCTTCATTTTATGCAATTATAATTATTTCATATACATGCGGGTGTGTGTGTGTGTGTGTGTGTGTGTGTATATACTGAATTTATAGAAGTACAGATATTTGTTGAAGAGCGATATTTTTGTATATTCAATTCGCATGTGCATACCTTATATAAATACATATTTGTATGCACGAGTAACTCTTTTTTTGTATAAATAAAATTTGTTTGTCAACCGAACAATGTTAAAAATAACATATAGACTAACTATAAAACTATAATTTTATCAATAGATTTATCCGTTATATATGGATAGCATAATAAAAAGTAAACAATTTAAATAAAATATTATTTTTATTATTCGTATCACAAATAAATAAAGTTTGTATTTATTAACAATTCTACAAATAAAAATACCAATCAGATTACGTTACTATCCAATAAGCAAACAAAGTACTGATTCAGGATATTAAATTCATTAATAGACTTCTTTATGTTAAAAACCAGGATTTATTTAATAATTTTAAAATATTTCATTTCATTGATTTTATCAATTGACAACAACAACAACAACAAAAAAACACATGATGATCATTTAGACCAAACAAAAAGAACAAACAGTGATAATAATAGGTGAGTGTGAAGTTAACGCGTGTAAAGAAAAGAAGAAAGTAAAATGAATTGTGACTTTTACCTCCACGCCATCGTGATTGCGCTGTTGTTGTAGAGGTGAACAGCGTTGCTATGGCAAACAGGTGAATCAACGTCGTTCTTCGTCCTTTGCTCGTCCCGCTGAAGATCATTTTACACAGTTTTCCTAATGACGTTCACACAGGTTTCAGGAGGACAATGATAACTTACAAATGACACTGATAGCATAGGATCGCGTTCAGCATTTTCTCACTCTCTCGTTTGGTGATTTGTTTTGCGCGAAACGTTAAAGACAAACCCCTTAAAAAGTTGAGAAACAATATAGTAAATATAAAATATCTACGTCACTGCCGCACTCAATGTTATCAGAGACCAAGAATGATGTTTCTTGTTAAAATCGTACATAAATAATTTGATACTGGATAGTTTGAGGAGTTCGTGAGATATTTGATCTTTGCCAAATCAATTAATAATCATTGACTAACTTCTTTAATTAGACGCTTATTTTTTGCCGTTTCTTTATTTGGATCGTAATTAATGTACTCGGATTTCAAACCAATTTACGTTTTTTTCCAAAAAGTACAGTTGCGCACAAAAATATATCTTACGATTTTATTCACACAAAACAAAATTGAAGTTAATTGTTGATGATATTTGCCATTAGAGAATCAAATTTAAAGCTTTACTGTTTAACTTTAAAATGTATGTTAGAGTTAACGAGTATTTCTCAATAAGCATAAATACTTTGATTAGATTTTAAACTAACAAAGAACAAAATACTCTTTTTGTAAAAATGCTCAAGCTTCTAGTTCTTAATTACTGAGAAACTAACTTCTTCGTACGTTATAGGCAAAGTTCGTGTTAACTTTTCACATTTTACAACAGTATAAAATATAATTAACTAAATCATAGAAGTGAAAAAAATAAACGTGATACTGTTGAATATTTATAAAATTAATGTGTACAAAAAGGTGTACAGGGTGATTAAAAAGTAACACAATCCTAAATATACTGCGCTTAATGAACTAGATAATTTAGATGTGCTTTATATGTTTGTAATGTTATAGACATGTCGCGAGTTTGCTTTGCTTGGTTCCGCACCCACCTGTAGTTTAAGACTTCTCGGAACACTGATTAACAATTTACACAAACACCCTGTGTAACTTGCTCAATTTACTAACTAAATTTGTGGATTCAATGATCTAATTATGTTATAAATACGATACTCCTAAACCCACGTATTATAAATATTTTGTATATATTATATTCTGGTTTACAACCTATGATAGATTTAATTAATAAATAAATAAAAAATAAAAGTTTTGAAAAGGAATAGAATTTAAAATTTGTAATTTTTCGACTTATGATATGGTGTTTATATAATAAGTAAAACAAATCTGTATATAAAGACATTTCAAGAACAGAAATTTATATCTTATATCTGAATTTATATGTAAAATAATACAGAAAAAAATGAAATCAAATAAGCAAAAAATGACAAGGTAGAAAGGCGAAGAAAAAGTAACAAAAATTAATAATTTCCATTTTAAGTAACTATTGCTGTCATAATTTGACGGTTCCAAATATAAAAACAAATTCTGTCATGGTAGAAGCCATTGGAGAATTCGAAATGTGATTAATATAAAAAGATACGAGCAACACAAGATGACAAAAATACCAAGATAATAAAATAATCTGAAAAAAGAATTCATTCCCAAGGAACGAAAGTGGACACCGTCGTTAATTCAGTATCCAAGTTTTGTGAATACATTTTTATTTGTGTGTGTGTGTGTGGCACCATTGAATCATTGGTTAAAAAGACATTACCATCCGAGGAAACCGGAGATTCGTGGTGGCTGATGGTCTGATGTCGGTGGTTATTCAAATTAGTTAATTCTATCAAATAACAACAACTGGGTGCGAACGTGAATATATAGTAAATAGGAAATCCATTACCCAGAGTTCTCGGTTGTACCTCATTTACATATACAGAGTAATTCGCAAGGTATCGGGTTCAGATATAATGAAGTACGTTACTACCGGATGTTTGCACAGTGACAATTTAATTCAGTTTTTCACTGCGCCTCCTACACTGCACTTCTCTCATTTATTTTAAGTTATAAATTAATTTTTATTTCAATTTGATACCTTACATAATTCAATCAGCGAAACGCTCGACGAAACTCTATATTGACTTAGCACGCACATGCAGCAATTGCAAATTTATTTTTAATAGTTAATTTACGATAGAATAATTCAACAATAAATTAATTGTAACTTAAAAAGTTTTATGCATTAGCATAATTGTTTTAGTATATTATATATGCAATAACATCTAGTATAATTATCATATTAAATTGTCATGGATAAATAATTTTGTAATATCTATATCAGTATATAGCTGCAAGCACAGATTATTTAAGTCAAATTAAATTTGAAAATTATTTGCATGCACTTATGTAGAGTGATCAAATTTTGGAATATATATATTCCGATAAAGAGAAATATTCATCAATATACAAATATGTTTACCAGCCACAGTCCATTCAAATAAGTAATTATTAAATTTGAATATGAACATATTAAAATTTATATAATTAAATAGGGAAAAAATAATTGGTAGAGTGAAATAAAAAAAAATTAGAATAGAACAATTAAATGAGAAAAATTGGAAAACGTTGCATGTTTAAAAAGTTATATATTTGTATGCAGTCACGAAAATCAACGTAATGCTCTCATTAGAACAGCGCCTACTATGAATTCAAATAGCCATAAAATGTATAAACCTTACCTACGCAGTAGATTTAAAAATTAGCATGAGTCGTTTTCTAGTGTAATTATTCATATTTTTAAGAATTGTGAATAAATATTTAACCTTTTTTTGTTTGTATATTTTTAAATGACCCATTTGTTCATTAAAGTGTATAAAGTACAAAACGTTGGGCCCCATTTAGTTCGACATTGTCTTTGGTCCGTTGTCCGTAGCGCACCGACATTAGCGCCACCAATTAGAAAAAAGTTGTTTAGCATAGTCATTAACACCGGCCGGGCACAAGAAATTAAAAGCCACGCGTGGTCTGCAACGAAGTACCATGTCTTTAACGCAAAAATACAACACACCGTGCATCACAATTGCACTAAACATACCATTTCCTACCCCATTTTTGACTCTTTTTTTTTTTCATCTACGTCGTTCGTTTCACTCTTTGCCAAAACAAAACGAATTCAAAGAACAATCTCTTTTCCCTTTAATTTAAATAATTACTTATCAATCTATCATCGTTAGAATTTTCCACAATAGAAAATAAATAATTGTATAACTATTTAAATTTAAATGAAAAATTTAAACTGCTACCAATTCTGTGTAGCTTTTATATTCGTAGATAATTTGACCAAATAAATATTTGATTTCTGAGAATTAAATCATATGCAATCTAGCATCTAAGCAAACACATAACTTTTCAATGAGTCGTCAAATTTGTAGTGGCTGTAACAATTTTTTTTTTCTGCAAGAGCAAGCACAGATAACGTTTGTTTTACTATCTCGTGGTAGTTGTTACTTTAAGTTACCGACAACGGCAAGAGAGAGCGGCGGCGAAAAGCGAACGAAAGGCAACTTCATGTTTTATGAATTCGCCTATATTCTACCGATACGTTCTGCGCGAACTCAGAAATGCGTGCCGATACAACGAAGCGAAGCTACAAACGGAATCGAACTTACTGGTCAAATATTAATCACACTCATATACCAACTTCCGCTGATTTTATGTACAGTTTTGTATGTGTGGAAGTCTTGCGTGTGCCAAAATGGAAATACAGTGAAAAATTGGAAATTATTTAACCGTTTCATTGATTTTCAGTACCATTCGTCATAAAAAATGTATAAGTACCTTTAGGGTCTAACTAGCTTCCAATGTTTAGATATTGAGTTTTTTAATATACATATGTACACGAGTAAATCAATTCAATATAATTTAAAAGCTACCCATGATTAAATACGTAAAATATTGAATAAATTATTAAAACACTTGAGGATGCTTAGATAAATAATTAACCTTGTCGTAAATAAGTTTTTACAAAATAATGTTAGTGTTACTTTACTTAATAGAAATTATTTAATTTGTACTTTTATTAAAAATTGTTTTCTAACAGATATTTATCAATATATGTTAGAACAAGGTTGTTTTGAGTTCGCCACAAGTGAGGTCAAACCCTAGTAGCATACAAATACAGTATTGAGTTACCAATAACTTATCTTCTATATAGGATCAAGATTAAGGTATGCTTGTCAAAACTTAAGCACATTTCCCTGGATTTCAGTATTTCTTCGTATATCCCTACTAAAAATTTACATTTATCAAAGATAAAACTGGACGACTGCGACTGTACATATCAAAATTTAAATCGCTTTAAATGATAAAATAATAATTCTTTGAAATTATTTATATTTGTTATCAAAATTACTCATTTTTAATCTCCAACTAATTACAAAATATGATTTCCACTAACAAAAACAGAGTTTCATTATATTGAAATAAAATAATTAAAACAATTCTATAAAACCTTAATTACAAAAACAACACCAACTTTGTTCTAATTAATGAATACCGATAGAGATATTTAAAATAATGGTTTTACACAAATAATCAAAAAATAATAATATTTTGACGTGATTATAATAGTTTATTACAGAATAAAACATTTTTTGTATAGTGAATATTTTCGGAATTTTCAATATACAGATTACAATTATTATACAATTTAGAAATATACTCGATTTGAAATAAAACATTATTTTATATAGGTGATTAAGAGTAACAGTAGAAATTCTGTAATCTGTAATTTCCATTGCAAAGTTTTGTAGAATTATAAATAAAAACAAATACTAATTTGTCAAAGTTTTGAGTTAATACATGTGGTACTATTAAAAAAAAAACAAATAAAACTAATTTGATATAAAATTAGATATCAAACAACACGTAGATGATATCAATATTTCCTGTTTAGTTCAGAACTTGAGAAACTTTTCAACTTTAACAAACCACGTAGAACACGCAGGACAAATCGTTGGACATACGAAACATTTAAAGAAAATCAACAACTGTTCAAATTTAATGTCATCGCCAGTAAAACAAATTAAATTAATGTTCATTCTTTCACAAAATACTTAAATTAGTTAATCGCAAATTTAAAATATATTTATTTAATTTTCATAATGCAACAAATTTCAATTTTTTTTTTGTTTAATATTACAAAACTAGATCGAAAAATATATATTTTAATTTCTAAAGTGCTTCGAATATAATTTTAGTTACTATTTATAACAAAATCATTAGATAGGACGTGTATGTACCAGTATTGAAAGAGTTGATAAATAAATTCTGTAGTTTTGATTATGATTGACAGATTTACATTCCAATGTCAATTGAATTAAAATATTTCTATATGCATGCATTTTTTATTGACGAGATTAAGTATTATTATATTTTTTAATCAATTTGTATTTGATAATAATGATTGATTTATATTAAATACAATGAACTATTTATAAATAAATTAATAATATATTCAGTACAATAACATATTTTGATAATTAGCTTTACTTAGCAAACGAGAAAATTTTGCGCATAATACACCGAAATAGTTGTGAAAATTATTTAGGTGAAAACTTTAGAAATTTGCGCCCAATACGCCCGGAGCGCGCGATCTTTGCGAAAATTTATTCGAAATATCTCAGATTCACCTCAAATAGCCAGCATTCAATACTATTAAAACAAATCATACCAGTTTGGGTAAAAACCACACTTTATGTATATGAAAAAAGTTGCGACAAGTCACTTGAAAAGTACTATAATAATAATAATAAAAAAACTACCCTGGATCGGTGATCGATTTTTGTGAGTGAGCGCAGCAGTGATGTGAGGGGTTAATTTATTTAATGTAGAATTGTAGTACCCAGAGAGTGACAACCGACGAAAATCTGTGGGTGAACACGCGACAGTCCTTCAATTGTTGTTCACAGTACACTACGACACGGGTAAACCACGACTGAATGAAACAACCGTAATCCTTGTGTAGGTATACGCGCGCGACTTGGCCCACCGCGGTTTGCCGGAGCGCAGACGCCGCCGCGCTCGGATCAACCGACGTTTTCCATCGTGTGATCTCATCATCTTATGTTAGACAATGTATTTTTATACATTCATTAAATCATCTTTAATAAATATAGAAGCAAATATCTCATTATTATAAATTACAATCTGGCTCAAATCACCTCCACCCCTTTATCTCCATCATTTTTTTACAGTTGATATTGTTGTGAAAGCGATTTAAATTTTGTTATCCTTGTATGATGCATTTTGCACTCATCTGGAATTTGCGTTATGACAAGAAAAAAATCTGAGCTCATCGTGACATTTTGTAGTTTTGACAGTTATTTATTATTATGTGTAATCAACAATAATTTTTACAATATTAGCACCAGATGCATGCGTGGCTTTAAAATAATATTATTTAAATTCATCGTCATAAAAATTGATATAGAAACCCTGCAAAGTAATAAATTGCCTGTTGTTCTAAAGCAAGAAAGTAATTTACTAATAAAAATTACATTCTGATTCATATTTTATTTCTTGAATAAAATATAAAATACAAAAAAAATTATTTAGTTTTATATCCTACAAGTATTTTATAAATATTTCCTTCATAACAGGGTTATCTAAAAGCTTCGATTAGAATTTAAAACACTTGCCATTTTAATATCGCAATTGATAGCTTTTAGATAGACAAATAACGGTTTCATTAAATAATGACTCAACTTGCTTAAGTATCATTTATTTATTTTACTAAAACAACGGATTGAAACAGACCATAGCATCCGCAAGAGAAAATAAGTAAAATTATACAATGTTGTACGTCCGATATGAAATATCAGGAATAATTCATTTTAATGTATTTTTAATGTCAAACCAATCTGTGGCAAAGAACAATAAGCTTTATGTGTTTGGTTCGATGGAACTGTGCAGTGCAGAATTTTCACTGAGAATTCTTTTTTCGTTTTCAACAGAGATTAAATTTGATCGGTCAGTGCACATTGGTAAATAATAAATATTTTCTCTCTTTTTTATATTGTTTCATAGAAACGGAGACCGGTAGTCATTTTCTGTAATGCATTTTTTTTTTGAACCAATATAGTAGCATAGGTATTTGTTCAGCTACAATCATATGTTCATAACTTCGTGAAATAAAATTACAACAAAAAATAAAAAGCCACTTCAAAAACTCTACGTTGTATATTGGCTTATTTGTGATCAACTCGGTTGTTGCTGTCACAATATATTTTAAGTAAACAATAAGTATTGTATTCTTATTAAATTTTATTGTGAATATGGATTAATACAAAATATAATAAATAAAATTACACTAAAGTTATTTTGTAAATATTTGTGATAATTTAAAGTCGTATATAAAAAATCATCAATTAAAAATAACACAAATGATTCATTTTCGTTAGTTTTACATTATTAGTGGCATAAAATGAGAATAATTGCAAAATATTAGAAATTTGATGATTATAATAAAATTAAATGTTCTAAAAATTTTACGTATTTTTATATAAAATTAACGTTTTACAAACTCTCGGTGCATATCCTTCTAAAAAAACTATTGATGTATACATATATACGAATGAGTAATATCCAAAAGTATAATATTTAATCATCTGCTGCCACATATTTTTCAAAGTATCGAAACCATGGAAATATAGTACAACTGTGATGTATACAACTTGAAACTTTACAACTTTGGGCTACTAAGGTTGATCTATCATGTTCGGGTTCGTTTATTTATTGCACATGCGTACTGATTGGTGATGTTCAATTGTATTAGTGCGTGGCTATTTTGGTGGACTCGGTCACTAATGTTACGTAATAAGGGCGTAATGTTTTGAAACAAGATCACGTCTGGTAATTGCTACAATTTATACTATTATGGATAACTCAAGTTTGACTTAAATTAAACTATGCAGATATTTTCAAAATGAATTTTAAAGAAACGTGTTAGTTAACAAAAATAGTTAAAATAGAAATAATCGATCAAATCAGTGCGTAATGAATGAATAATTTATAAAGTATAATTTTCAACTGGGAATTAATATTTCAAGCAACTACTGAATCAAAAGACAAAAACATGTTTAAACTTTGATAAAGTCATTTTTCATTCGACTATTTATGAGTGTGTGTTGGTATCCACCTTGCATGATTATTATCAAAGCATCGATTTTCACTAACGACCTTTTCAAAGAAAACACAAAAAGAGCATTGAGTGAGAAATCAAATCCAGCGCATAGAACAATGAGAACTAAAACAGCAACAAATGAATTGAACTTTTAAGTTAAAACAATGACCATCATTTGTTTTACGTGTGGGTATCCAACAAGCGGTAATTAATGGATAGAATTTCTAGTTTGATGGACTAAATTAACGAAAATCGTCAGTTTAATTATGTTTTGGGATGTTTAGTGGACAGTTTAAAAGTCTCGGGTATCACACATGAAACATGCAACAGGCCAATTCGTTTGTGACATAAAACCAGCTTTTTTCTATACATTACTACTGCATTTTATATTGTAATTTACGTATAAAAATATAATGTAAAAAAAAATTCACTTTTTTTTTATATGATAAAAAAATAAATAAAAATAATACAATTTACTTTACCATTAAATACGTATATGCTATCTTTAATAAATGTAGTATATTTCGTCCATGAGACTGAATATAGCCACTGTTCAAATATCCGGCAGAAAAAATTGTAACATTTTTGATATTTTGAAAAACAGGAAGAAATTAGTTAGTTATCAAATATTATAATTAGATATTTAATAACTTTCGGATATGTTTAAACAAATAAATGTTTAAAGTTATTATCCTGGATTAAAAGACCGGGAGGTGGAACTTGATATATTTATTTTAATAATGTATAGTAGGTCATGTTTGCTATACATTTTAAATAGAGTTTTGCGAAATATTCTAAGTTATTCAAAATATAAATAAACTACTTTCGTAGTCTATAAAGGGAACATGGATGACAAAAACTTCTAATTAGCAAAAGCCAAGCTCTTTCAGCTATGAGTATATATTATCCATAATATATAAGTCGATGTTATGGTAATGACACTATTCTTATGCTGCAACCATAACACTAAGCTTTTTATTTTCTATAACAAACTTATGCACACATTTTCAAAATGTTCTCTTGTACTATTACTATTAATAAAATATTTTAAATGTCTATGTGCAATATGGGAATCGCGTTGACGTGATTGCTAATAAGGTGAAGTTTTGTCATCCGAGGTAAAGTATATTATGATCGCGTGCAGTGCACCAGCAAGCGCGCCCAGGGAACATGTATTTATACATCATGTGGATTTATTTATGATAATTACACCGTTTAATTTAACCGCCATGTTAAGTTTCCAATGAGTATGCGATTATCAACAACGTATTCATAGATGATATATTGCTTACTATTATTTTTGGATGAACACGAGAAACAAAAATAATCTATTTCAACTACAAATTATTACGTAAATACACAAACGGCCGCATAAATATGTAACTTGTAATGTGGGATGGGGTGATTTTAAGCAACTAATTGCATAAAGAGTGTCTGCAAAATATTTAACATGTTTAAATATTTAATATGAATCCTTCGTCACTTTTTCTAACTTGAGCACTGTATTACATTTGTTGGTTGCTTTAAAGTATTCAAATTTAAATTATAATATAGATTTTGTTCGCCTAAAAATAAATATCTTTTAATATGAGACAATTTGAAATGACAGTTCATTTCCTTTAGAAGGGTAGAGTTGAATAAACTATTATTCGACTCGGGTTGTTTTAGAAATATTGCATGATTCGAATAATTGTATAATTATGCAGGAATGATATAATAATTCAATTAGTTTCCTTGGCTATTTTATTTTGTTATTTTGTGGAAATTTCATTCTCTTTCCATTGCTGACTGATAAGCTATAGAATAGCGCACGATTAAACCCTTAGTAATGAGTAAGCTACGTCAACGATCCCATTATGCAAATATTAGAAAATAGTGTCTTTCATTCTTAAGTAATTTATATTTTACAAGAATTTATTATTATTTAATTTATAGAAATTTAGATTTCCTAAAAAACTCCAAATTCAATTTTAAACAGTCACTATTTAATAATTCATTACACATTTAAGAAATCCGAAAAACATATTCAACAGCTTTTTAATGTGTAGAATTATTTAAATATAAATAGATTTTCGCTACCATACCAAAGTAAAAACTCTGTATTGTGTCTACTGGTACTAATAAACTTTTGTAATCACAGTTATATGAGTTAAAACTTTCGGGACATGTAATCAAGAATGTTGCACATTTGTTTATTAACTTTTTGTAATTTGATACACATATAACGGCGGTCAGAGAACAAAAAAAAAATCGAAACAGAAACAAACAAATTTTATTAGATATGTATACATAAAGCGCAGACAACAATAAATACATATCAAGTAATTCCATGAAATATTATAATCTGAATAATATAATATTTATAATTTTAAGCATTGGGTTGATAAGCTATGTTTTCTCAACTCAAATTAAAAGTCTCCAATTGAATCTCTATCGAATGAGGTAATATTGAATGAGCTGAACGTCACCTTGGCGATGATGATCATCACAAATGTTAAACAATATTTTACGATAAAACATGCTAGTTAGCTCTTCGGTTATGTTGCTCATGTTTTATTTATAGTGCGTGCATATTTAATACTGATCGTCACAATTGTAAAACGGCCCTGATCTCGATTAGACGGCGCACCACTATTTAACTTTTTTAATTGTACTTTTCGAAATTCGCCGGCTAGCGGTCATACTATTGACCGCTTTGAATATTTTCATTTGGTGTAGTTAACAAATGGGTGCTTGAGCTTGTGTAAATAATCTATGCGTTGTTGTAAATTAGTGTAGCACACTTAACATTAATTGATAATTGAGTTATATTGGTGAATGCATTTGCAGCTGTAAGTGTACTGGACCTTGGAAACAATGTTTATGATAATTTTTGAATGTAAAATATAAAGTGAAGATCCCAGCTGCTTCAGATAAATTTTATTGAAATGTGTACGTGCGTTTCATTTCCTATAATTCTATTTTATGATTCACATCTATTGTTAAAACAATCCGATCCTAATTGGTCGATTCTGCATATTTATTTACGAATTTTATATATATGGATCTGTACCGTACAGATGACTCGTAAATGAATCTGCTACAAGTTTACGGAAATGGTTATTCTGGGCATAATCCTGTAAGTGCTAACGCTACTAAGCGTCTGCTACAAGACATACTTAGACTGCCTTCACTCGTGTTTTAACAATTCAGTATTGTCTTATAATTTATGATTAATAATTATTTTTTGTTGGATTTATTAAAAATTTAGTCTTGGATTGTTTACAAAATAAAGAACTTATTAGTATTTAAATATTGACCATTATTTCGTTATAATGTATTACGTTTGTTTAGTTCGCGTGTTCTTTCTATGATGGCAGGACCCGCTGCCCCTTTTCCCACCAATTACCGCATACCGACGCACCGTTGCCGCTATATTTACCGGTGTTGTCCTGTGAATAAAATTGCACAACAATTCAACGCCGGTGATAGCGGTAGAGTGTGCGGGGAAATCGAGCGCCGCGGTGCACCAGGCACCGGTTCACTCCACTCGTAAAAATACAACGAATGTCAAAGAATTAAAATTATTTTATGTCGTCTTTAAGGTTCATTTGTTGCCTCTTGGCTCCGCTTTACCCTTAAATGGTTCACGTGATTTTTTATGCCTTTTCTAATTGCAAGGCAAACCATAAAAAGACATCACATTTCTCTTTCCTTATTTCTATTTAATAATTATCATAAAATATCCTAAATGAAGGCAATAACTAATATTATTTAAACAAATATTTATAGATAACATTAAAAATGTACACCCTATCAAAAATTAATTTAAAACATTATTTTTTACTTAAATCCTCCACCGTATTAATTTCAATAAAGTTATAAACATCATCAAATATTATAATATTTTAAAATAAATTTCGTCATTCCAAATCATGTTTTAAAATGTGCATAAAAAATGAAAATCTGATAATTTATTGCAATAATCAATTACCCACATAAATATTTAAAAAAATTTAAACTATTTGAAAGAACCAAAACAACTTTTTTTTGGCGGATAAAAACATAGAACAAAATTTATGATTTGGATATATTTTCAATCACTAACACAGAAAAAATTAAGTTGAACAAAAAACCATATAAAAATATGATAAATGAATTATACGAGCTACATATACGATCAATAACAATAAAAACGTTAAATTGTTTCCCTAAAGACTTTCCAGATTAATAATTTATTAATCACAGAGGAAAGTACTTCATAAATTAAATGCCTGGATGATTAGGTATGTACATGAAATATACATATTTGTCTAAGCGTTTAAAACCGATCGTTTGTTTTCGTCGACGCAAATTGACCGACATTACACATCTAAAAAAAATATTTTACTCTAATAAACAGCAGCGCTGGTCAAACATTTTATGAATAGAACAATGAAACATAATTAACCATACACAAATGTGCAGCCTTATTGCTTTTCGCATCCTTAATTTATGCGTTTTCACAAGAATTTCTATAAAAGCAACTTTCGATCTTTATGTAACTATGCCAAATAATATAGTTGACATTGTTATTTTAAAGCAGCTTTAAATATTTTTATGAAGCTGTTTTTTTTATTTAATAAATGAAAACCATGACGTAATGTTTGCAAATGAACTTTAAATTGCATAACTATCAAAATAAGAAAATTCTTGTGTAATAAACAATCAATAATGCAAACATACTTATTACAATGATTGCAACATTCATATATTTATTTTCTATTTTAACTGGCTAACCTACCTATTCTTATTATTTTAATCAACCAAGACTATTAAATAGTTCTTTAGAATATTGCTATACTTTTAAAGATAAATAGCTTAATACCATCTACAGCTGAATATTACCTATTTTAATGTATATAATCATCTTTAAATTATAATTTCATTATCTTAATCTTCGACGCCTACAAAGATAAGTGTGACAGATTTATCCTGAATAATCAAGATTTTAATGTAGCTATTAATCAAAGATTACATATTTAATGCCCATTGTAAGTTTGATACTTTTTTCGAGTTTTATATTTTGTCAGTTTGTTTCATAAATGTTGAATTGTGCATTTATTTTATTGAATTAATTTTGAATACATTTAATGATTTGATTGTTATTTAATGAAGAATTATTGATTGTGTTATGTTTATAAAGGATATAAAACTATGTGAAAACAGTACATAAATAATATACGATGAATTATTATAGTGGGTAAACAGAGGGTTAATTTAGTATTAGCCTGGTTTGTGGTGTTATAAATAACACCCCTCAAAAATTGCTTTGTGTATTACGTATTATAGCGGCTGAGATCTAAGATTTATTAAATACACGCAGTCTAGAGGTGTAACGAAATTGATTAAAGTGAAAATACTTATTTAACGCTTTTATAATTATTAGGGTAAGTGTAGTTTTGAATTAATTAATCAAGTACTTGTCAACATTCTTTTAAAAGTTACATACATAGAATGAACTTTAAATTTATTAGATAAAATCTATAAAAAAACACGTGAAATGTTTTATTCTATTTAAGATAACTTAGATTCGCAATTAAATAGCAAAGAAAATTAAACTTCCTCGGTACTAGTAGTTAAAACCTATAAACGAAACATGACAAAATGAAAAAAGAGAGGAAAAGCTCATAAATATTTTCGTAAAGGATTCAAATTTATTCCAATGTGCCAGCATGCAATTTGTATATTAATTCAATTATGAGCAAGTAGTAATACAAATAAATTTATATTTAGATGCATTAACAAATAAAATTCATTACAACAATAATTCCTTTAAGACGATGTTTTTCATGTCAATGGTATGGAAGATTAATTATTAATGACAACTGTTATCGTAAATAATAAAATGTATTTATTAATTAAAATCACTAAACATCATTAATATAAGTACCATATGTTCGAAATTATAAACAAATCATAAATAAAAAATCTTTTTTTATTTTTTTATAACCAGCATCATAAAACATTAATATACGATTTCATCATTTTTCAAATTAACTTTAGACATGTTTTTAGCCACTAAATGATTTTAGATCTAGTCTAGTTGTCACAATAATTTATTATTTCTTATGCATTCTGAGCTCCCACCTAGCTACTTAATAAGGAAGTCGTTCAAACCAGTAAAACTCTAGTAAAAATGTCAGTATCATGTCACCCAATATGAGCATGAACGATACATTAAATATTATCAAATTGCATGCATTGAAATTATCAATTAAGCTTTATTGTAATTTTGCATTAAACAATAATATTTCTAAGAATTTATTTTCTATTCCATATATTGATCCGTACTATCCGAATTATTCGTATTGATTTCATATATGACCGCAAATCATTAAAATAAAACAATAGACTCTGTTATAATATTAGTTTTTTGTTTAATCCATAAAAAAAAAGATGTTATGAATACAAACTACTATAATACATACATCAATAACTTATCCTTTATCAATGTTGTGGAGAATTTATAAAAAAGATCATGGACTAACGGTGCATGTAACTGCTACAAGAGTTATTGTTAAATGTTGAAGCTTTATCACAATGCACACATACATGCATTGCATTCATACATAGTTGTATTACATAAAAACTGTTTTACACCAGCAGGTACAATAAAGCGATAGTACCATAATAAAATTGTGTTATCTAGAATAAGCATCAGTTTAACAACGAGAACCATCATACGCAATTTTCGATCGAATGGTTTTTGACACGTTTAAAATGACATTAACTAACGCAATTTCTCTGTCTGTAAGCTCATATATTTTTCAAAAATAACAAACTAATACACAAAGAGACACAGCTTTGGACACCAGCCGGCAGGTATTGCATGACAGACTGTCGTTTGCATGATGTTATGAATATCAATGATGGCCTTGTGCTTTGACGGCATTGGATCCACAAAAAATTGTTTGATTTGTTGAAATTTATTTAATTTTATAGTATCTACTGCATAAATTTAAACTTAATAGTTAAGAAATAGTCTTAAAACTTTTCTAAGAAGCATATATTTGTATAGTAAAAATTTAAAGCAATTTTTAACTCGGATTCGATCAAAAATAAATGAATATTATTTATAATTATGTTAGTGTATGTAATAAATTAAATAATTTTTATTTGCTAAATAAGAATGAAAAATAAATAAAACGAAGTTTGGTAGATGAGAAATTTCGATTAAAAATGTGATTTATATATGAATACATCGCGAACAAAGAAAAGATGCATTGGCATCGGGCCGCACGATGCACATTACTAGACTGCTGAGAACACCCACGTCAAAACCTTACTTCCTTACTGCTAAAAATCTCGCGTATATAAGAGCAGTGAGTGAAGAAGTGCTCTTCATATGCAAATTTTCCGAAACCGATCACTGAATATTCATTTTTCGTCGACCCAGGCTGGAAAACTACACAAGACATGCTATAATCCAGTTACCACCGCAGACTGGAAACGGAACCACAACATATTTAAAAAAACTTTGGCTCTATTCATTGCCATCTAATTAACTCCGTGTAGCAAATTTATGTCATTGCTCATTTATATTAAATTTGCGCTGATGATTATTCAATAGAGTAATGATTCTATTTGTAGATACATTACTAATTTTACTTGAAGATAAATATATTCAAGTGTGTATCTTATTATAGAATTGATGATATATTTAGAATTTACATCATAGGATTTTGATCTTTCGAAATTGTAGATGTAAATATTTAGTTTATATTAGGTATATTCTTTGAAGCGTGGTAGAATATGAGCATAGACTCCCAAAATAAGATATTCAATTTTTGTGAATATTTCTTTATTTAGCGGATGTGGTCGCATCACTGACTATTTGTATGCATTTGTTCGACGCGGAAAGAGGATGGCTTACTTCAATTCGTACAATACGAAGTTGCGTTCTCAGATCTACAGAGTACGGCGGGGTAAGCGGGTGGATTATAATGTGGATAAAGTATGATTACATTCTGTAGAGCATATTATCCACTCTACGGGTGGTACTGATCAGCTGGGGGCGTGGTAAGAGTGACAACTCATCGTTGCCGACATTCTCACATTTTCCCCGTTTTCCGGACATACTCCTTCCACTTGCCTTGTCACCCATTTATGATCCTTATCCCTACTCAGTAACGCAGCGTGTCACTTAAACCGAGTGTATGGAGTACCGAGGAAAATCGCTAAAAAGCGTGCGAACGACTCGTTACGTATTCATCGCTTTTCCGACACGATGGTTAACTTTTTCATTCGGTTGATATTACGTTAAATATAAACGGGTTTATTATATAATGTTTATGGACATTAACATTGTAGTTTGAATGATTTGTTGTTTATATTCAACATTTATTATTTAAAGTAAAACACTCTTTAAAATTATATGCTTTAGCACATGTTATTGTTCTATGTGACCCACTTTAACTTAAAATAGAAAATAGCACCAAGATCACATATGATATCCGCTGTTGCTAAGCATAATATAAACTATCTAGTTTGTAGTTGTCGGTCATTTTTATCGATGACATAGTACTCATGCATATGTTTAAATAAAACTCACCATGACATTCTTCATCGGTGCCGTCATTGCAATCGTCGACACCGTCACACACCTTGCTCTCTGGGATACATCGGGATACGTCACACATGATTTCACCAAGCGCACATTCTACACAACAAAAATTCACATTTATTAAAAAAATGAATTATTAATTATTGAAAAAAATTACACATACTCAATATTTCGAAAATTTCAATTTTAACAATATCATCGTATTCTTGTACCAATAATTTGAAAATTGGTACAAATAAGTAATTTTAAGACGATTTTCGTTCCTTGATATAATTTTTTTATAAATATTTAAATATAGTATATGTATTTTTTTCAATATCAACTAATATGTTTAATAAAATCATTAATACGCGCATTCTTTATATTGTTATGAAAAAGCATGAACACATTAACTTCAAATGAAGAAAATTAATTTTATCACACTTTTGTTATTAAAAATTAAATAAATTCAGATATTAGTTTAAGACGCGTAATAGTTTAAGATCCATAACCGAATTAATTTCATCACCTGGCAAATAATTAACGAGCCAGAATATATTATAAGTCGGTCGTGAATAGTTTTTAGAATGAAATTAATTATGATAGTTAATCGTAAATTATGGTAGAAATCAATTAATTGTACTTATTAATTTCGCAAGTATCTCAAGTAGCACAATATATACAATTAAAATGTACGTAGTTGAAATACAGCAAATTGCTTTTTCATTCTATTACAGGTCAATTATTTCAACTGTAGAACGATTCCAATGCCCACTCGTCCGTATCGCGTTATATTTGGTATACTAAGGGAATACACTTTAAATTGGATAAATAATCAATGTTAGAAGCAATCCAATATGTTTGTGACGATTTGTAACTAGCGCATTCCACAACTAACTTAACTGACCTGTATATATCATTTACACCTATTAAATATAAATTTTAAAAATATATACAACAATAAATTATCGGTTAGTTGAATAAATGTGTGAACAGAAAAATTCATATTATAATTATTAATTCTTATACTACTAAAAAATCATAACCGAAATTTAACTATTTGTTATCAAATCAGGAATACTTTTTTTTGGGAATCGTAGATAACGATTCGTACAATTAAAAAATATATTTATGTGTCTAGATAAAATGGTGGAGGCATTTATAACCATTTCACAGAAATAAACCAATCAGAAATAATAATAAGCTCCAAATCAAATAGAGCAATTAAGTGATAATAAACGTAGATTTGATAATAAAAAGCGATAATATATATAACAAAGTCCCACCACCGCAACGCAAGACACTTAACAAGAAGGGAAAAACAAAACATATTAGAATATTAGATAAATCGCAATCATATAAACACGTAGTACCCTCAACAGGACAATTATCTTCGTCATCATGATCGGGACAATCAAATACACCGTCGCATTTCTGGTCTTCGCAAATAATTGAGCCATCCGCACACTTCACCTTGTCATCGGCACGGCACCTATCTTGACGTGTGGGTGCAGTTACAGATTCTGCAATACTCGTTATAGCGGGCACTAGTGGTATATTTAAATGGCTTGAATTAGATTGGTGCTCGGGGGTAATGGTAATAGTACGGTTGAAGCGGTGTACACTGTCGCCATCCAAGTCAACAGTGAAGTTAAACGTATTATGGAATTCGGTCTCCTGGTGTTTGTTAGTTTCATTATGGAATGTTTCTTTGGAATGTGTACTATGGTTTTGTGATGCTGAAGACAATCCACCATGTGGATTTATTGTTTGATGGGTGTAAGTTGTGTTAAAGGATGTACTATTTATTCCAAAATGCGTTTCTACTTTTGGATCTTTCGTTTCATGGCTATGAGAATTATAGGAATGAATATCCACTTCTGCATTGTTAAAGGTAGTTTCAAGGTCATGAGAGTTTCTATGTGAATTTACTGAATGATGATTAGAATTTAAACTTGGAAAATGCTGTAATGGAGGACTTATTGTACCAGAGTTTTTCTCATTTTCTGAATTATTTAAAGTTCCATGCGAACTTGAATGATTATGAGAACTCTCATGTGAAATATGATGATTAGATGAAATACTTGAATCTATAGGATTATAATGATGCAAACTCTCTGTTGTGGATTCGAAATGATGTGTGTTATGTGATTTGTCAAATTCAAAATCACGTTCATTATAAACTCCATGAGAGGAGCCGGAAGCTGAAAGGTCGGGAGTGTGTTTGGTGTGTTCAGTAGTGTGGATGGTAATATGCGATTTTTCAGTAAATGATGGAAATGTGGGATTTTCTGTTAAGTCTCCATCATAATAATCTTCGTCGTCTTCAGCATCGGGATCTATTTCGTTAAGGCTACTTTTAGGAGTTGTCACTGTTACGTCAAACGGTCAACCAATGGTTTAAAGAAATCAAATAAAAGGGTGTATGAGTGAACAAAGCAATGAATGATGAAAGCAAGGATCGAGGAAGAAAAAATAAAAACACAATCATTAGAAAATGCGAATACACAATGACAATCAGTTCACATCTTTTATCATTTTTTTAATGTTAACAAATATAATTTGAAAATGATAAAAAATAGAAACCAATTTGGAGAATGATATAACAAACATGAATAGCAACACAAAACGACAACAAAAATGAATGACATGAATTCTAAATAGATCAAATCACCTAATCGTAAATGTAAAACCAGAATTTCAATAATAAATTTGGTACATAACTAATACATAAAACAAAAAAATGATAATCTTCAATTCATCATTGCAGCAATAAGTTTTGTTGTACCATATATGCAAATATAAAAGTTATACATATTATTTAAAAATGTCTTCAATTTCCTAACTTATAAATGAATAAAATCTATAAATAGTTAATGACAACATTGAACAAATCATACAGTTAGTGATTGATACGTTAAAATAGCAAATGCATAACTTATTTGATCAAAATATTAGAAGCTGATATTATTATGACAACGTACAATCTTACCTTAGAAATCTAAATACAATACCATGTGTGCTTAGTTAAAAATGAGCCCATCACCAAGAATGAATAATTATAAATGTATTATGATACAAATAATGATTAAACTTGTGGATTTTAGGATTAGGAATGTGAATAACCTTGTGCCTCTAGTCAGTGTGTGAGTTTTTTTTTGTCAGGGACTTAGAAGTCTCTTATATTACGTTTTAATATTATTATTATAACTAAATTCTAATTACTACGAAAATAATATTGTAATATTAAAATCATCCAATAATTTCTTACAAACCAAATAGTGATATGTTAATGTTATAATTATTGCAATTTTTTAATATTTCTTGAATTGAATTTTAATGTAGGCAATAATAATTTGTGTTATTTTGGTGCTAATTATTGTTAATTAGTGTAATTGCAAGGACTTATTTTTTTCTAAGCAAAATACTAATAAAATAAGTTTTGTTCTAATATAAATATTATAGTTAAATTTTATATATATGAAATCCATTATTGATTATATATTATTGTGAAAATTTGTCGCGCTTACTCCACCTTATAGTCTCCACAATGCAGATTTTACAATTATACTGTTATTATTAACAGTGTAAATATAAAATATATTCCCTTATATTAGTTATAAATCCTTACGCTAAAAAACTCTTATTAGTACTACTCTATATTTGAAATAAATTAAAAATTGTCGACGACGACACTAAAAGATCTACAAACTCTCAAAATCACCACTCTTCTTTATATATACCCATATAGACAAATAAAAAATTATAAGATATATTTAAAATCATCAATAAAATATCTAAAATAAAGAGATAACACTAAGAAATTAATAAAATCATAATTCATACCTGTAGCACAACCCAATTCATCTGTGCCATCAATGCACTGGTGAACACCATCGCACCTAAACTGCACATGTACACATTCACCAGACTTGCACTGTAATTCGTCCGCATTACATCGGGTCGCCGGTTCTAAATGAATCAAATAAAAGAAACAAAAACAAAAAATAAATCATAAACTAAAAGTAACCAATTCAACAGAAATGATACTAGATGTTTATCGATGCTCGAAATCAGCATACCTACGAATTTGGTAAATGTAAACTCTTCAGTGCTGACTGGAATTTCACCGAGTCGTTGGTAATTTTGAATCTGGTCGTAAAGGCGATTTTTTATCGCATCGCCATCGTAGTAGTCTCGTGTGCCAATATCAACTAAGGCTAATGATGTAAACGAATCAATTTCACGTTTTCTGAAACATTTTAACAAAATCGTAATATATTTCTTGCTTAATCTTGCATTGAAATCTTTTTTTATATTTCCTTTTTATTGTTAATTAACAACAGTTTTCATATATTATACATGACTTACTTGATCATAACAACAGTGACATGTCGTTGGCCTGGTAAATCTTCATACAGTTGTGTAATTGCATTGCTTACAGATGTTGCTAAATTAACGAACTCAGGAGATGTTTTCACTTCATATGATGGTGTATAAGGTTCATTGATTGTCAGTGATACTCGGTAGTATTCTAAAAATTAAGTCAGATTTATAAACGATATATATATATTACTATAAAAACTTACGTGCTGTTTCTGGAGATGGCACTGGGTGTACACGTGGTGCACTCGTGGCAGTAGAACCAGATTCGACCATATCTTCATCGTCCATCTGGTCTCTAAAGAGTCATATTATATTTGTAATAACTTTCGAAATATATGCAATTCGATAAAAATATAAACAAATAAAACTGAATGTGAAATAGTTTATTTTATTTTTTAAGTTATGTAATATTTTATGCCTGTTTTAGTTGTAGTGGTAAATGTATATTTACCTGTTGGTATCACCACGATAAGCTGGTAATACATGATTTAAAGACGTTTGTCCACCGTGGTTTGATAGCGAATGGTGGTTGTCGTCGACTTCATTTAAATCTTCGTGAAACTCGTGTTGGCCTTCTTCTTCAAAAGAATGTTGTCCTTGCTCTTGATGATGACCTGCTGTAGTTGAATCCTAGAATGTATAAGTAATTTTTAGTACTTAAGTACTGTTGATTATCTATGCAGCTACAAGTGCAATAAATCTACTACACCGTAATTTAATGAAACATGAGTATTTTAGTTTACAGTAATTAATGAACCACTATTACTTCGCATAGTTGCAATTATTATTCATTTTTACGTTTATAAATATTTTTTCATTGTACAATAAAAGTGAACGAATTTTGAATAAGACTAATAATAATAATTTATTGTTAAAAACAAGAATTATGTTCTATATATTTTATAGCTTTGACCAATTAGAATACACCATTTGAAAAGCTTTCAAAATATTGCATATTATCGTTTCTTACATAATCATCAGTAGTTTCTGTTTCCTCTTCTTTCGAATTTCTTCTTTCACGCGATGAAACTTTATCTTCTTGTTTCACTTCTTCAACGACTTTTTTCGGCGTTAACCAATCTAGAAATCCACGCTTTATTCGATGAACTGTTTTAGAAATCCAATGGCCATCTTCGGTTTCGTGTTCCTGCGACTCCGCTGAAGACGCTGAAAACTCTTTTTCTAATGTTCTTCGAGCATGTCGTTTTTCAAACCTTCTATGATCTTGGCCATTTGATTTTGTTTCTTGGTCTCTAATTACTGGATCATCCAAATCAAACACTAAATCTGCGTCGACCTAAAACAAAAAAAAAGCAAAAATAGAATATACTATTTGTACATTTACAAAGTTTAAATATAATAGTATCACTGTTTCCAAACGTCATAATATGCAAAATAACGATTAGAGTTCAATACTAGGTAAATGCATAAACCTCATGTTTTGATTTTCTATTAAATTTTAGTAAATAACTTTGATTATACTAAATATATATTTTTTTAAAGCTACTACTTTTATTTATATTATAAAAATGTTATATAAAAAAAACTAAAATTCGAATTATCATTTTTTTGAAATGTATATGCTTCATTGATGTATTTATGTATGTATATTCAAGTTTCCCATTTAAGCGGATTATATTTTTGATTATATGTGCGCGTGGGAATACATATACTATCGTTCTAGAATGAATTGTTGAAGATATAAATATATAAAAATTGTGTAATATTTCTTCACATACTCTTCATATCATTCCACACTTTTTCTTGAATCCAAATAAACTTTGCAAAAAATAAAATACACCCAAGAGATTAATCTGCGCTATAAAACACACGTGTACAGTTTGTTTACGTTAAGTGAGATTAATTTAAATAAGTTTTCTCGACCGCGGCTTGTCTTGATGTCTGCAAGAACATGACGTCACCATCGTCTGAAGTTACCACGCGTTTATACACAAAATCTCACACGCACTGCCTCGCAGCCATATGACCTAATTTTTCTGTTGTTATCCTTGATTACACGCCTGTCAAGATACTCGATTATACTCTATCGACAGAACAAGTATTTTTCGATATTTTATTTATGTATACATATATGTTGAAAACCATTCAAAGGTGATTTATTTTATTTATAATAAATATGCTATATAAATAGCTACAAAATTTTAAAATTATTGCCTGCCGTGTTTAATATTTTTATTACCGCGATTATTAAAAATTATAGAATTTCTGTTCAGAAAATAACAAAATCCGTAATATAAATATAAAAGTTTGAAAAGAATAGACAATTCGTGAATGCTTCAGTAGCATTGACTATTGAGAAAAAATAGTTTTGCGCAATTGAAGGTCAATATCCGCAATGCTTGAATTCTTTGTTGGTTTACTATTACTACCTATACTCTGTATACGTGATTTAGTGCTCCTTTTATAGCATTTCTTTGAAATCATAAAAACAAGATTCTGTAGTAATTGTACTTATTATGATGTACTTAAACATTTAATAATAATAATATACTATACTATCGGAATCATCAAAACTTAATAATTAATAATATTAATTGTTAACTCATTAAAAATATGTTTGTAAAAAATTGGAAAGAAATATAATTTGAGTTGCTCATTTAAAAAATATGGTTTAACCATTACAAGAAAATAATTCATTATGGATGCCACCATATTATTTATACCTTCGGGGCAACAACTTACAATTTTAACAACGTGTAATTAAGTATTTATGAACGATCTGGTCTTCAATGTCGGTGAGTGTCAGTCGGATTGTGCGTTGCGTGACTGTTACTGTTTAATTGAAAAATGTCTATAACGCTCGTGCTCAACTCTAAGCTGCGTTCATTACATACATACTAATGCTATTCTTCAAATTAACAAAATTCAAATAGCAAAAATTGACCAAATTATTAATGACTAATTCGCTCTTAAAAGCTGCGCGTATTAATACCAAAGTATTAAAATAACAAATTAAATTGATCTAAATATAAAACAAACGCGCTTATTAGCTGTAATAATAGTGTGAATCATAAAAGCATCAATTACAACTATTATCGGTCAGTCGCTCACATAATAATCGTAAATAAAAAAAACGCCAGGCACTTAAATTGATGGTAATCAACGTGCTGTGTTATTCGAAAAAAAAAGTGTTGCTGCTTACAATTGTTGGAATGCCTTTTCATAAGAAACAAATACATGGGATTTGTTTTATTTTAATAGAGTATACACACTTCATGAATCATTTACTTAAAGTGCTTTTAATAACTCATGTTATTTATAAGTTCAAAAGTGCAAGCATGCAGAAAATTATTAAATTAATCATACACATGTTATGTGTATGTTGCCATACATGTAAAAATGTGTATATTTGCAAGACACAGTTTGATATTGATAATTGTGAATAAAACATACAGTGACATACAATTTGGGGAATTCATTTATTTTCTTGTCGTGTTACATCGTGTTAATTGATAATTTATTTGAGAAATATGTAAATAATGTAAGCTATTTTCCAAGGTTGTTTTTGTGTATTGTCACTTTTAAAAACTGTTCGAATATCGACGTATAATTCAACGGAATGGAAATTCGTATAAATGAAGAACGTCATTTAAATGCAAAATGCATTTCAAAGAATTTCCAGATAGTAAGTGCACTACAAACGAAAGGACATTAAAGTTTCAACAATGTATTCTCAACACACGATTGAAGTGTTGTTGCCTAAAATCAATTTCGCATGTACTCACATATGGTATACAACGTCAATGTAAAGTGAAGACTTTTGCTATTCAAAATAACAAACATAGTATTTTTCACTATTATAAAATATTTTCTTAAAAGCATACGCCTAACATTTTATTTTTGTATACATATATGCTGGGTCTAAATATACGAAGGCAATTTGATATTAGTTGATAGCAATTCTAGGTAAACCTTATCATTTTCATGAAATTGAAGATAAACAAATCTGATTCTTCTACTTCAGTTTTCAGCAATGTTATTTATATATGTATATACTATAAGTATATAAATTGATGTTTGTAGGATTTATTTATATTTTTACTCGAAACACAAATACGTAAATTTTCTCAGCTGATTCTTAAGCGTTACAAATATTTAAACGCCTGTGGTATTCAAGAAATATATGCAATATAATTATTAACAAGCGAGTTACTAATTTTGACACGTATTAAGTTTGTTAAAAATAGGTGAACACTGAAGAGTACCATCAAAGCATTCGGGCAATGCGAGTCGTACCTACACAACAAACTTAGCAAGGAGTATGTAATTATAATCAGAGAATCGCAACAGAACATATTTGCATACGCTAACTAGCAGCAAGAGTTGCCTGTTTCAGCTGGCATCAACTTGCATTGCATGTGGGAAGAACAGGAGCCGCACGAAGAAGAGAGAAGGTGCATAAGGCCTGTGGTAGCCGCCGACAAAGACATATCATGATCCCATCGCCGTGCCCTTCTGTAGCCCAGACTCAATGTGCACTAACTTTTACTTTATTTTGCAAAATTTGTTTTTCAAACAAAAAATGTCTAGAACACTTCCCGAATGTTAAATACAAGCCATAGGTCACCCCATTAGCGCACGTCGGAACTGAGCCCAGCCACTGTTCTTATACATGTCATTTTTACGATTCACGGGATGTCAACTCGCTCTAGTTTGAATTTAATTATATAGTTTTGTAATAGCAGTGCCATTATTTTGGTCCTTTTCGATTAAATCGTCATACTCCATAACGTAAGAACTAAATTTAAATCCTGAATCAAACAGGTGTGATAACTATGACTATATTAGATATTTGAGGAGTTATCACCCAGTAAGGATTCTTAAATCCTTGTTTAGGGTCAAATTCAATTAAAAAATTATTTTTAAATTTAATATATGCCGATACACATATGTTTGAATTTGATAAGTCTATTATTATATACTGTAGAGTGATAATACTCAATGAACGGTTGGCGAAAGGCAGTGCACAAGGAAGACCGATGGAAAATTGGGGGGTGGCGATAAGGGAGAGACGGCATGACGGTCTCCGACGCTAGAAGTAGCGCAGGATCATACTATCAACATGATATCGCCACTGATATGAAGTTATGGCCAAGATGCGGTTAGATTCACTGATGTGATGTTATCTGTCGAACCGATAGCAACCTTCAAAATCTGATTGTAACCGCCAAAGTCCCTATGAGGATTTACAACATTGGATCTCTCTGTAGCTGTGGGGAACCAGCGAATTCGGCAATCGTTTAAAATACAAATAGACACATGTATATACGCACACATCCACTACCAACTTGTACGCATCGGGTTTATATGTTACATTTCTATTTTGGCGTCTGGAGCAAATGATTTCATATTCATGATCCGTTTTTTTATTTCTTCTACTACTGCAGAAGGACATATCATTTGTGTTCATCCACTTTTTTTTATGCATACTTCGACCATGTTTAGATAATAAGTAACGCTATTTAGTCATACATCTTTTCACACAGTTTATGATGAGATCATTCTAAAATATATTTTTAGAAAAATAACTATTAACAAATCAAAATTTTAGGCAAAAAAAAGCACTAAAGAAGAAATAACTATAAGTGATGAATCATTAAATTGTTAATAAGACAAGTAAAAAACATCCAATTTCATCAATGAATTTTATTGGATTTAAAACGAAACAGCAGGACATTTACACATCTTTTCTCCTCTCTTATGAATATGATGAAACATGTCTGGCGTAAAACGACAGCTACAAATGATGCTTGTTATATTATAATTTATGTCCATACGTCTAATTTAAAATGTGTACTATAAGTCTCCTTGAGAATTCACACAACAAAAGTCAACCCAAAATATTTTTATGGCAGTTTTTATAACTAGATATTCGTCATTGGTATATTTGTGTAATTTTTTTATAGGGCCATATTTTATGGTTTAAGCAAAGTTCAAATAAACATTTTTTAAAGTTTTATTTATGTATGCCAAATTTTATGGGTTGATATGTGAAAAATAAAAAAACTTATAAACAAAATATCCTATTTCAATGGGATAAGTATGTATGGTTTTATTTTAATGTTAACTGCGGCACATGTATGAAAATAAGTATGAGTTGTCTGAAAAGATCTAATTTTATTCTTGATGGAATTTCCGGAGATGAAAGCCAAATAGTTTTATAGAGATGATTGTTGAGTTTGTATATTTATCTGATGATTGGTATTTTAGTTTTCAACGTATTCGTTTGTTATTTAAAGCATTTTTCATTATATTTATACAACATTTATTTCTAGGTATCTTTGGAATAAATCTGTTACTGAATTGCACATTTTATTAGAAAGTTGATTTTAAAATAATATCGTTATATTATTAAATTACAGATTATACAAATATCATTTTTAAAATTAACCTTAGTTAAATAATTTCAAAATTCGATTTTATATTAATTAATAACTCTATAGTATGTTTAAGAAAAATAAACAATTTCGATCAAAATTAAATTGGAAATCATACAATTAATCTTTAATGAACTATGTTTAAATAAGATTGCACTAGGACTTTGTCTTAATTAAATAAGAAATTTTAAGAAAAAGGAGTAAAAAAAATTAAGCCAATCGAAAAATTGTTGGATATATTATTTTCTAATTTTGAAGGTTTTATTGGTATAATTTCAATTCAACAATGTATTTAGTAAAATGTAGTACAAGTCTCAAAAAAGTTAAACAGCTTATAATAGAGTAGTTATTCTCATGTCGCGTTGTTCCGTGACAAATGACTGGACTGTTAACGCCTAAACCTCAGTGCAGCAGCCCCATGGGAAAGCTTCACGTAGTACAACAGCGCTTGAACAGCAAAGCATCGGCATCGACCCCCAAAGAGTTGTATGACGTAATTTACCGAGTAAATCAAACTGAGAACAGGAATTTGTCAGAGAAAAATCTCAGCGGTTCTGGCCGGTGGCAACAAAGCCCCTAAGGCATCAGATCCCACTCCTCCATTCCCATGCCCACCCTAAGTGGACCAACAAACCGTGCCGCAAGCCAGACAGCAAATGGAATGAGGTATCCCCACCACTATCATGCCCTTCCCAAGCTCATAAGTGGACCAACAAACCGTTCCGCAAGCGCAAAAGAGTAGGGGAGGACGTGTGGGATTTACTGGGATTTAATGTCGATTCTCCTGAAACAAGCAGCGCGTCTTAGGACACACACTCATGCAGGGAAACTCTAGACACATTATGCCTTAGATAAAGCATATAGACGTGACGTTTCTTGGTAATCATTTGCTCCATTTTTAGTATCTTTATATGTGGTGGACCTCCGTGGTCACCGCGGCGTTGGGGTTGCTAACCGGCGTAGGGATGGCGTGGATCCGGTTGTTGCCGTAGCGAACGCGGTCAACTGGATAGATCCATTTATCCATCTGGCGGCGAATACAAATGAACCGGCAATATCCGACACGCTGGTCGTTGGTATGTATTATCACGGAATGAACTAACTTGGATTATTTCCGACCGTTATAAAATTGTTCTAAATTCAAAGGCAATTGTCTCTAATATTATTACCAACATGGATTGACCGATTGAGAGCTTTTGCAATTCGTAGATCTCATTTGAAATGTTTAATAATAGATAAATTAGACAATTCTATATCAGTATAATTTTAGATGTATTTTAGGTAAATTGCTCTACTATAAGTACATAAATAAAATTTGAACATTTTAATAAAATGAGACTAGCAAAAGCAATGTATGTACCTTAAAAAAATAATGAATTTTTATTTATGCGTCGTGAAATATTATTGTAGTTTATATCATAACATTTTTGAATAACAAATATATTAACTGAGAATTTAGGCAAATATGTGCAATATGATATTTTTTAAGTTTGCAATCAATAAATTCCGTTTTAAATAATTCAATTATTATTATTTCAACAAATCTAATTATGAATTTGAAAACGATTACTCGTAATAATTAAAGCAAGCACCTCCATAAAAACAAAACAATTGCATTTAACAATGTTAATATACAAATAGAAAGAAAACTATTCGATGGAAGTGCAGCGGGCGACATAGGTACGCAGATAACACCGTTTAGGTGGACAAAGAGATCTTTATAGCGAACAGCATGGGAAAGAAAGAGCTCTCGACAAATGAGTAAACGTGGTAGCTGTGTGCGGTTTGATAATGGACGGGGAAACTAACAATGTAATTTGCCGCTAATATGATCAATCTACGAAGTCAAAGGGCCCAAAGTGTAACGACATAACACCCCTATGAATGTAGTTGCGAGTCTGGTCACGCTTGTGCCATTCTCCAACAAACTTCACACTTTTCGAGAACATCAGAGCTTGGCCAACGACACGCCAGTATGACGCGGGGTGCTACGGCGACTCACCAAACTAAACAAAGACGTATTAGTTGAAGAAAATAGAACACTACGCTTCATAATTAACTACTTTATATCTATTATTTTGGTATTAATATTTCATTATTGGAAAATCCATGCCTAAATTTTACATGCATGATTTCTAATATTACAATAACTGGTACTAAAAAAATGGACTTTTTTTTTTTAAGGAATATACATTAGTTTTTCTAGCAACATTATCAATTTAGTGTCTACGTAAGTGCAGGCTATTGGATTATAGTTAAAATTTAATGTTTTAATTCTCTATATAGGACGAAAAAGCAGATTACGCCACCACTGGCGTCGTAACATTTTGTACATAGTACAAGTCTGTATGGTGTTGAAATCCCACGTATGAATATTTAGGGTGTTTTTCGCTCGGGCCATTGGCACACTGATCACCAAGCCACGAAGAAAGAGAGCATGTGTGCTGTTATATTATTGCGAACGTGACTCGGAGATTTCGCAGATAATACAACTGAGGTCTGACTGTAAGAATAAAAAATGTTTGTGATTTTTTATTCGTTCTTTAATCATTAACCGAATTTTTTACGCGCCAACAACCGGATTATTATACTCTATTATAATGAAATAGTGCCATGTTTACATGCGTGATTTTATTTTCACATTTGTTTTCTTACCAAACACGAAATAGATAATTGTTCTTTAAGGGAATAATGAATGCAATTGTTATTCGAGAAGAGATTCACGGCTTTGACAGATTTCACAAGAACGCTGCAACACTTTTCAATGCTGCACAAGTTCTGCTGGTTAATACAGCGCTTTAGTTTCAAGTCGCGTAAAGTTTCAACATGCAACACACTGCTATAACGGTGGCTGCTTACAGTAAACATTAACTTATTTGTAAACAATTACACTCGTGTTTCAATTATTCTCAATTAGTATTAGTATCTGCTATACACACTTTATAGTATCGCTTTTCAAATTTTTTAATTGGTGCAATATGAGCGATTAAATTCCCAACTACAAATTTGTTCTCAAATAACACACAGATTTCGCATAGAAAATACTGATTAATTAACAATAATACCGCATATAGAATTTACGTAAATCTAAAGTGCATTTCCGATCATTTTATTATATATATATATATATATATATATATATATATATATATATATATATATATATATATATATATATATATATATATATTGATATAATGGTATGAACACTTTTACAAATTTCTATTCAAACATCTTGAGAGCTTATATAAGCGTGACTCAGACTATATTGATTATAAATATGGTATTATAAATTACGATATTTTATAATGAGGCGAACCTGTATTGAACTAATATGGAATATATTCGCGAAACTGGTTCAACCATTTATCATACGTTTTTAAAAAAAATTACTCTTAAAATGGAATAAATCTTTTATAATACCTCGACATTTCATTTACTAATTAGTTATTTTATATAAAATTATTAAATAGTATTATAGATCCTATACAAATATTTACGGATTTATAATCGTGAATGTAGTTCAAAATAATTAATTCGGGTTAGACAACGCTGTTTTCGAAACTAAACGTTAAAATTTCACATAAGTCGAATTTAACAATGACGGCGACAATTCTTTCACGCTGCAATGCTGTTATCGCAGACAAGTCTCTTTATGGTCTTACACCTACGTATTTTATGTGGCAAACAAATTTGTAAAAGATACTTTTAAAAATGACCCATTCTACACTTAACCATCTTGTAACTCTGACTCAAAGTGCAACATTTGACTCACTTGCCTTCACCATATAAGGAAAGTATTATTTAAGTAGTCGTTTGTCCTGTCACGTCATAATTCATGCTTTCTGGCTGCTTTTGTTCAATCAGCTACGTACATTCAATTGTGTTTGATTTCCTTTTTTTATGCTATCAGCATTTGATATATGTTTATTTAGCTTTGTTTAATGAAGGGTTTGGTACGAATTTCGCTGCATTCATTAAATATGAAGTATATACCGCATTTGTGCAAACTACAATTTCAAGCAGATCCTGAAAATTTTGTAGTGAAAATTAGCTTTTGTACCAATATGGCACTATAATCTAGAAATATAATATAGCTTATTTGGTTGGTAATGCAATCAATATAATAATCATTAATGTAGAACTGTTAACACATCGTAAAGTGATCCTTGAAATGTTTTAAAGCAATGTTTTATGTGGATAAGCACTTTCATCGCTTGTATTTAATCTTAAAATAACTCTCACATCATCGACGTTGATGTAGCAAAACTAACAAACCGACAAACAATTAATAGTGGTCTTATTGATCTACAATGCCAATACAAAAATAAATATTTAGCGCCGCGGCAGCGGTTGGATTTCCTGATGATGTGTGCGTCTACGAATGTAACTGACTCAGTTGTAATACGACCTAAATATGGCTACATCTGGTTTACATACGATACAGTATATATATAATGTGTATATATACATACATATGTACATATATGCATTATTGCTTAATTCATGTACATTGAACCCTACAGTGTTTCATTTCCGTGCAATGTTTTGCAAAATATAAATACATGTGTTCATTATATTTTTATTTGGGGGATGAAAAAATTACATAACGTAACAAGTTTAATCAATCATCATAAAACTATATTATATACGTTCTATATGTGGATGCCAAGTCTACAAAAAGTGAAATGTACTTAGCAGACTAATCCTGCCAATAAAATAAATAAAACAATTAAGTATCAACATTTTCTGGGTTAATTCCTTTATGGTATTACTTCGACAACTAGAACACAAACGAAATATAATCAAAACGTAGTATTGTGTGGTCACAGTTGGAAGATTGTCTCAATATAAAACTTTAGGGAAAATAAAAGAACAAATCTGTGCCGCTTATGTAAAACTACACCTAATTTGTTCAAATGTGAAAAGAGCATTTAAAAAAAAAAACTCGTGCAGAATCTCCGTAATATTAACGTTTTTTTGTAGGATGCAAGTTGTATCTATCATTCTGCAAACTCATATATGTAAGCCTGGTACTGTCAGACATATGACACAAATAGCTTTTATTAAATCTCAACTGAACCGGAATAGAAAACGCACAAGCAAGCCTAACTTTAATTCGCTATTATCGTAAACTATAAATAGTTTACAGCTTTATTTACATACTATTATATATTTTAATATATGCAAAAATAATAAACTAATTAATTCAAATTATATAATATTCGTAATATAATATATATGTACATATAAGTGTGCTAGTTAAATATATAAACAAATATTGCGGAACATGTGGCCACAACTTTTACAAAATTCAAACAACCAAATACTTAGTTAAGGTAACAATTTTACTAGATTTTATAATGAGACAATCGAATTCATAGTAAGGCTTAGATTTTTAAGAGAATGTTTTATAATATATTACTCGTACAATGCCATTTTTCTGAAGATATGTAAGCTGAGCAGAAACACTAAACGCAGTGTACTAATAAAGCAGGTAACTCCTTTATGAATAACAGCACAGCGGGGTCCTATTAGTAGCCTCATTAATTCAATATACTAGGGGGTAGAGGTGAAAACATTCAGTATCATTACCCAAAACTCCTCGTAGGAGCATCCTTGTCTACCGCATACTCAAACGCCTATCATACTGTCGGCAAAAACGAACGCAAACTTGGTGAAAATTTCTAAAATTAGTCAACTGGCGGATGCTGAAACGAGATGCGAATATTCACCACTCCGACATATGTTTCGCATGGCCGTCTCTTTCTACGCTATTCGCAATTCTGATGGTGCTTGTAGGTGCGGAGAGTACAGATGGTTTTCGCAGTAGAGAAGCCACAAATTGAGTTAATTGGCGGCCCGTAACAGCAGGGAAACTTACACTTGATGTTGATAATGTACTCTATACCTGATTACATGTAAGATATCAGGTACTACCATCGAACTAGTAACATAAACTAAGCTTAACATTATATACATACTGAGTGCATACTAGATTACAAGTTAATACAGTGAAGCATCAAAATTAATTGAACAAATCATAATCGATTGATTTTATTTTTGACTACCTTATCTTATTAATTGCTTGATTACATCTGTATCGTACAATTGACTAGAAAATTAATCTGTTCATTCAGAGCACAATACAGTAAGTGCCACCATATTTAAAATTAACAAACAATAAAATAATATCAAAAGTTGACATCATCCAAATATGGGTTAAGTAGAATAAAACTCATCAATCATTAATTTAATTCAATATCTCATCCTCATAAAGTCCTAGTTTTACGATATAGCATACATCATTTAGATTTTATTGTCACTATGAAATTGCATCACTCATATAACCCATAACCATTTACGAATTATCGTTTCGAAAAAAATGACTCACTTGATTTTCTAACATTTGATCTTTTCAATTATATCCTCAGCTGAAAATAAATAAATAGCATGAGTCAGATGGACTGCGTGAACTGTATTGTTGATATTAAAATGATTTAAGTTGATTTGGCGATTCATATTCGGTGCGCCACGTGCTGAAAATGTATTGGTGATTCTCAGAAAAATAAATAGATAGATCATGACGCTGCACTGCAAACGCAGCGAAATTCGCGTTCGTGCAACTAGTTTCCGGTACGGCAACGACAAAATCACCACACTAACGAACCAACACGCGTAAATATAAACGGATATATGAACCGAGTTTCATGATTTTCTAAAGATTTTTCGCAATTTTATTTTAACGACTCCTCAAATATTTTTAATAACAGTAATAAATATGTAATATTTTAAAAATATTAATAAATAACGTCATTCTTCTCAAATTCAATTAATAAATATTTAATAACCAACATTTAAGTACATTTTTACAGAAAATGTAGTCCATTAGAGATTTAGAGTATTTTATTGTTATCAACATATTTTAATTAATAGATAAATATTTAATCTAATAGATTCTGACTTGAATATGTAAAACATTGATAGATTACAGTAGTTGATTTTACAAATTCAAGTTCAGTGCACCAACTGCCTGCAGTGCAGTGAAATAACATATATACATATGTATATATAGTTAGGTGCGCATTCAATACAGCTGGACCGGCGCATCGTGATCTGGACGTGAGATACCTGTGCTCACGCGTGTGTCTGTGTGTCACGATCACGATATGACCAGGGAACGGTCCTTGTTAGTGACGCTCCGTGAATATCGAAGCGAGTCCCGCTAACGGGTGTAAGCGTAAAAATAACATCCTCAGGGTGACTATTGCTATGCCACGCTATAAATGTCTGTCTGCTTGCATTCAATGCTCATTTGTATGTGCTTAATTATTTATCAGAGATGAGAGATTAGTTGGCGTATAGTATCGTAAAATGGTTAAATTGAATCGGTTTATTTTTAGAATCAATTGCTACCAGGCGCACAGATTCATAAAAAACCAGACACCCTTTAAAAAAAATTACCTTATTTGTCTATAGAAACAATTAAATTACTCCAGTTCAAATTCTCTACACAAAATAACATATATTATTTTTTATATTATTTAGATCTTTTTTCTTAAAATAAAAAACAAAATTGCCTGATTCTTTTTGACCTCAAATTTGCGCAACCCATTTAATTGAATTTTCACATTTTCTTGTTTTATTTATCTCAGCTGATCGATCTTTCGCGACAAGGGATTTCGAATTAAAAGTATTTTTAGTAAATTTTAACGAAATATAGTATTACTATTTAAAATTTTCAATGGATATCTAATCAATAATAATGTGACAAATTTGAGAATTTAATTAATTGAATAATTTCTATATCTGCACGTCAAAAGCAGAAATGCATTAATAGTCATTAAATATATAATTATGAAGTGATATTAATTAACAATAGTGATAAAAAACACTTCAGACAATTATAAAACCGTTTCAAAATTATATTAATCGAAAATGAATGTGGTTGATACATCAATCGCATATATTAAGAGTAGAATTACGCATATTACTTGTAAATATAAAGCGTTTCATATATTTCTATGGTCAATACCCAAGTATTTTGAGTGTTCGTATTCATTTATTAAAATTAGCTACACATATACTAATCAGTAATATATAACTTTTCAATACACAGATATTGTGAATAATTTCTCTCAGTGTAGGGAAATGTTTATATGGAACGAATCAGAAATAAAATCAAACATGCATTGTTATTATCCACTCAAAATTGTCTATGTAAATAAATTATTCAGAAAACTACCTTGAGAAGATTTACTTTGTAACGTATGGCAAACAACTTGTTGAGAAGATCAGTAAATAGACAATTGTAAAAATACTAATAAATATATGCAACGTACATCGTCGTCATAACAAATTCACATATATGTCACAAATGTTTATTTAGTTTTGCTTTTTATATGATGCAATTGTGACTATGAACAATATTGAAATTCAACCCTTAATCAAATTATATTTTGACCATCTATGATTCAATATTTCTTATTTTCTAACTAAACAATTTTGCTTATAACTTATGAACTAAACTGTCCATCGTATTTTCATATAGAAACAGCAAAACATAACTTTACAGTCAAAGAGATAAATGGACTAGCGCCACCATTATTTATCACAACGAGTCTCTTGCGTGCGCCATCTGATGTAATTTTTACGAAACAAAAACAAGATTCAACGGATTTAAACATCGTCTAACACAAGTCTTACTTTTAGTACAATGATGACAACCAGAGATATAACAATAAGGGGATAATCGTTCGAATAAGAATAAACAAATTTTATTACGTTTGTTGCATAAAAATTAAATAAAAAAGATTGCATAATATAAATTTTAATTATTAATTTTCAAATATGTTAAATACCGCTCGCTTCAAACATTTTTCAGCCTAATATTAATTACTAAAAAATGTAATATGTTATATATATTTTTTTTTTTTTTTGTTAAACTTATCAATCTTGAATTTTTATATCTATGATAATACCGGCAATTCTGGCTTTCGAGTCATTTATCCCTGTTGGACAAGAGTGGTAGGGTGTAAGACAATTTAGAGACACCGCGGAGAGATGTATCCGGTGTCCCTGGACAACGGAGCATGGCGATGCTTAGACACACCAACGATGGTTAACTTTATGTGTCAACATCTCATATACAACGTCTCCAAAGGATTCGCGTATCACTTGGGATGAGGCATTGAAGCACGCCACGTCACGCCATGCCACGCTACGCCGGGAAACGACAAGTTCGTACCACACGAAAAAGCTGCGGTTTCGCAAGCATTTTTCTATTCAGTTGTGCGCGCTCTCTTAAAAAAATTATGGGGTTGTTAAATGGTTTGACTACCCAACTTAACAGGCTATCACATAACGTTTATACTATTTGAACGATTGTATGATGGAGTTTTTAAGACTATGGTATACATTTTAATACATATATCGTGTTCAATTTTATTTCTATATACACTAAACATACTTTTCTCAAACTTATACAACAAATACTTAAATGTTTACTTTTCTACATGAAGTATCAAAAGAACTCTAAATATTAATAAAAATACACCTTTCTATTTTTCTGAATATGGCTCGCAAATTAAAAAAATATATATTCAAACCAGATATTCGTTAATATATATTTTTTGCAATATCTCCTAATTGGCTGCATAAACAAAAAATAATCAAAATAAAAGATATTTATATTTTGCGCTTTTTGGCCAGGAAAAGAAAATAAAACTAACACATCATTTGGGATATTTTAAAGACTCAGTAACGAATGCATATTTTGCATATATATTTTTTAATTTATACGTAGTTAAAAAATTCTTAAAATTTTGAATATAAATGGATTACTTTCTAGAATTTACGAAGAGGAGTCAATCGATGTAAGTCAATTAAGGGAAAAAATTACATCATAAAAATTCAGGTAGACACTTCGGCGATTCTTTCCTAGCGTTATAGTATAACGTGGGCACGGCACGTTTTAAGTTTCTTCTTACTTTGTGTCGTTTTCTGGTTTATTTGACGAGAAGTTTTTAAGCCATCGACATCACCGGCGTCCGCGTCCAGGATGCGGCGAAACGTGAGCGCCGCCTCGTATCGACAGCGTACACAAGCGTGGAAACCTGACAAAGCGTTCCGACGAAACTGGTCTCTCTTCTCGTCACCTCTCACCAACGTCAACCCCTAGCGGTTTGTGTGGCGGTAGTAAAGGATATACTTTGTTAGCACAACGTTAATCCATCATAACTTTTCATCGATAGGATTTATATAATATACTGTTTATATGATAAAATAGACAAAAATTGTCCTCGCATGCCGATTCTTCTCGACTAACCTTTTCTGTTTTGTATCTATCATATATCATAAAGTAGCAGGGGAGTTGTTTGGAAGACCTCCTTAAATCACTTGTATTTATTTTTAAAAATGTATAAAATTTATTTATTTCGATAGAAGAGTACAAAAAACTAGACTTCTGAGAAAAATTGAAAAATAGGTCATGATGATATAAATAACTAAACACCAAATCTGAGACGTGCATCTGATGTGGTGTACGAAACGATACCTCCAGTACATACGTGTAGTTTTGTGTATTTTTATTCGTTTTCGAGGTACAAATGTTTAAAATACAGCGGCCACATCAAAGTTGAAATCTTAAACAGCTTCGTCTGTTTGTTTTGAAACATTTCATTTCATGCACTTACAGAAGTAAAAGTAACGCAATGGTTGTGTCGCGTCTCGCCAATTTGCATAAACATTCTTGTCCCACACGCAGCTGATGTCACCGCTACTTTCGTCTATTATCCCAACACCATTTTGATTCATTCATTAATATGTTTATAGCACACACATAATGCAGTCACTCCATTTTGCAAGATCACATTTGGCCAGCAACAAAATTCATTTTAATTTATTTCCCATACAACTTTATAAGCAATATATCAAATGGAAAAACTTAAATTGAGATAAAAATATCGGCTTTTGGAATTTGTACAATTAACTGTAACTCATATTCAAGAACGGTGCTATAATTGTGTCCCTAATATAATTTAGTTTAATACCCGCATTTACCATTTCCGAAAATTCTAATTATATTTTATTTCGTTCAACTAATTAGCAACTCATTTATAATGTTGAGCGTATATCTGAAGAGCGCACGTTCGCTAAATTCTCCGCGACATTCTTGTGTTTTCTTCCACCGCCCACAACCACTCACAACGAAACTCAAAAGTTGCGGTGGCACGATGATCACGAAGGCCAAGCGCTGTGTTTTCTATCGCGTAATTTAATTAAGCTCAATCGAATTACACGCTCAACTTAGTTTCTAGAAATTAGCCACACTCTCATTCAACGCCTATGTAAAATAATAAAAGCAAACTTGACCGCAAACATTATTTTATCTGTTTCACGTGAAGGATCTTGCTTCTCAACAACTTTCTTTTGATCAGATACTCCTCATGTGGACATATGAGTGTGTTCTCTTAAAGTTCTTCAATGCATTTCGTCGGTTCTATAGAGTGATAGTATCTATTGGTAGCAATGCACTCGGGGATTTACGTACATAGACTTTAAACTTAAGGCTGCATTTGAACCAATGAAGTTCTCTATTTGAAACTGTTTTCTATTTATAGGAGTTTTTAATGAATATTAAATTACAATTTATAATAAGCGGAATTACATGTATTCTATTTTCTATCGGCATAATTGCGGTCACCTTATTCATTTTGGTTGTTCACCTTAATAACTATATTTCCACTGATAGAAATTTCTCTTATGTGATGTTATAATAAATATCCAATACGTATTATTTCATACCAATAAATTTCAAATCTAAATACAACTTGTCAACGGTCTAAAATGAATGCGAGATCAAGAAAACCAAACTAGATTCGCCGCGTGTAATGTGAATCACGTAATTCGAAAGTAATCTATATCTAGCTACTGGCGACTAGCACCATCATTCAAACAAAACGTTTCTGTTATGTGTGAAACCTCGGGCGGAATCTAGCACGTTTAAATATAATATTTAAATTGAGTTTAATTCGAAAAGTACACATCTACAGTGTTTGTACACATAGAAAAGCGTTGCATTTGGCGACATGTAAATGAATCGAGCAATTGATGTGAATCATCGGTACGATCCGAGGCAATTTCTAACGTATGTAGCAGATGAAGCTTACGAATATTTATCGTTAAAGCATTCACTGTTCAACTAACAAAATTTGAAAAAATGGTGTAACGCCATTTATTTTTTTTAATCCAGTTCACTGGCTTCTAAATTCCGAAATTATTAACGATTCAATTTAAAAACTTCATAATATATATATTGCGAGCAATATCACTTATATGCCAGTGAGCAATACTTAAATTTATTTAATTATCTGCACACGCAAATTTTTATTGTGAATGTATACCTGTTAGTTTCAAATTCCATTATTGTTCAGTTTTGCATAGATGAAACTTTTAATTTTAGATAGCTAAAACTCAGTCTTTCAATTATTCTGAACCACAAATAGTCGAATGGCTTTTATGGTTCGTTTTACCGCAATTTTTATTAGATATTTAACGAAATGCTGTAAATAGTTTTTCAATTTGAAATAAACTCTTTTTAAAATTAATAATGTTTTGTTAACTAAATGACTTCATTGGCAAAACAAAGCAGCTATTAAACAAGAAATGAAAAACTTATCAAAACAGTAATGTGAATTGGAAATTCAATCATGTGTAAATGTTGACAGTCGCTGAATTACCGTCACGAGCAAGGTCGGAAAAATGAAAGAAAAAAACCAGTCTGGCCACTCAGGAGGAACACACTAACGAGACAGTAGTTGCAGGCGTTACAAAAAACGCACAGCCGCTTTTGCGTTATCTAAAATCGCACATATACCTTTGAACCAAACCGATTTCCATTGTTTTACTTTTATTTCTTATTTTATTTACACATATTACGTCAAATTTATATATGTTCCGTTATATCGAACAACAAGTACTATACAATTAAACAAATTTTTGGAAAAGAATCCAGGAATTTCAACGTAAAATGTGTAATTCATTTAATGAGAAGAAAAAAACAAAACAAACATCGCATCTAACTAGAAACAAATATGACGAATTTATTTAATTTACATGCAACAAATTGTACATTGAAACTGTATACAGTAGTTCAATTATTTGTAAAAAACATTAATTATTTCAGTTGTGTACATTTTTTTATGTATCATGTTTCAAATTTTTGCATTCATTATACATGGCAACCTGAAATAATTAAAATATGTAATTATTATACATCTTTAATGTTAAGCAAACACATATTACAAAACAAATATATAAAAATTCTTCAAGGATACACTGATAACATGTTACTTTAAATTCTACAACTTTATTAGTAATTCTTTAGTGTAGTTGATAATATTTTACTACTTTTCAACCAATGACAAAACATCTCATTTATTTTCATGGCTTTTTTAGCTCAAGGCGATTCGCGCAATAACTGCGACTATATACTGACGTAACTAAATATGTACAGAATCAATTAATTACTATTTTAATAGTATTATTATAATTCTATATTAATTTATCAATCGTAACACGTAGCAATAATTATAAGTACGAATCCGTAAGAAGATTAAAATTACTGAAATATTAATTATTTTCATTTATGATAAGTAACCACTACAGTTATATAAGCGTAAAATGCTTACAGTAAATATTTAATATTTGATATTTTAAGATGTTATGAAAACCAGTTTTCGAAGGACTTTTTACAGTATAATTTGATTTATTTTAACGATTGGTGTCAAAATTACGACTATAAAATATTATGACCATTATTGTGCACTAAAAAAGGCTAGAAAATAGACTTTATTTCGTCATAGTTTACTCAAAAACAGCATAACTAAAGCACAATCTAGATTATTAAGAACGTAAAACAAATAAATTTTAATTATCGAAACAATTTGTATTCATGGCGAAAATTACAATTAAAAATATTATTGGATGATAAATAATAATAATGACATTATTTCGAAATAATTTTTGAATAGTATTTAGATTTAAGATTATCTGATGTTTTGGTTTTTGATGTAACACTTTTATCTTCGCGGATTTCTCCCTAAAAATACCTTATTCATACACTCAATTACCGAACATAAATAAATCTTTCGTTGAAATATGACGATAAGATCAAAGTATTTCGAATGTAGATCAAAGTTGGCAGGAAGAAATTTTTGCTGCAAAGAAAACACATTAAAAACGTCATTTAAATAATGGGAATCCAATAGAATTCCCTCTTGCTGGAAGTGAGATTCCTGTCTATCCGTATTTGTAAACAAGTCGAAGTGGCCAGACAACACATCTAAATGTGGAACCTTGCCATATGAATTATTCAAACATTCAAGTCTATTAATATCTATTAACAAACTATATACTTGTTTTTATTTAATAACACAACCTGGTTCATAGAATTTATTTAAAAACTTTCGCCTTTTCATTCAATTTATTTATGTTACCAATTAACCATAAAGTGAGTGGGTAACATCCAGGATATATACGCGAATGCATCTAATTCGAAATATGATTAGTCAGACATCGAAATATTTCCAAAAAAAATAATATATATATTCATAAAAAAAAGTTATTCCATTAAATTTCATCCTATTGTATGAGTTACCTTTTAACCAAACCCTGTTCTTAATAAGCGTGAGAACATTACAAAATGATTTAAGAAGCTGTAAAAATTACTTAATATTTTACAAAAATAATAAACTCTTTAAAATTAATCTATCGGTGCCTTTCACGTCAATCAAATAGTGTCTAACCAAACGCTAGATTCGTGTTATTGTAATTTAAGCAAGCGTGAAGTAAGATGACTGTTACTAATATAGTAGTACGGACAAGACGATATATAATCGTTTAGAAATTGTTCATGGATAAATATAGCAACACAACTCATTCATTCAGTAATAAAATTGTTTATACGTAATCAAATGCGTCCGTACATTTAGTTAGCGTAATTACATCGCAATATGCTTTGCTTTAATAATGAACATTCAAAAAAAGATATTTTATAAAATGATCTAATTTTCGTAGTAATGATTTTTCTCTAGCAAATCATTGCACTGTGAGTGTGATGACTGTAAAAGCATCTTAATTTAATGTCAAGGCGAATAGTTTAAGATGATAAAGTTTATTACCAGTCTCATGGAGAAAAAATTTAAAAATAGATACCGCGTATATGAAACATCCGTTACTTTATATTACAGTAATTTATTTGAAGTTTAGTACAGCAGCGACGCAAGACAAAAATGACCAATTAATATATTAATTGAATCGAGAATTAATAGTCTATATAACAGTTAAATTATTTGAAATATCCTCGCCTTGTTATCTGCTCGACGAATAAGATTGTTATTCCAATATTTAATTAAATAGCAATAAATAAATTGTATCATTATTATTATATTTAAATTTTTATCAGTTTTAATAATCTAAATGTGAGTATTAGTTTACACATGAGTTATATTCAAAATTGATCGAAATAACAGGTAGCATAAACTAGTTGCCATCAGCGTAGTTAAATTTCATAATAGTTTTTCTCAAAATGTTATAAATAATATTATTTCTAAAAATCTACGTATCAAAACCATTGTAAATCATACATTTCTAGAGCTTATTTATAAACAAAACGCTGTTGATCCTATAAGCTGTATTCGTCAATATTACATATTGTTCATGATTTTCACACATGTCAAAGGAACAGAACAATTTGATCGCACGTGAAAGATGTAAGTTCATGAGATGTAAACAACTGACACACACGCCATATAGAGATTCGCCCATTGAAGAAGAATGAACTAAAGAAGACGCAATGACTGACGGACGTGTCAAGAGTCCTTGAAACGACCGTGTTTAAGAATCAAAAGAGGTGTCGCATCGTTGTCACCGGCTTTCGTACAATCATTCCTTCTATTCATTTCGAACTACGATGCTCGCTTCTTAGACAATACCCCATTTAATTCCAAAGTACGTTCAATTGGTAGGATTATCAACGAATGAAGGAAATTACTAAGGTGAAAATGAGCACCTGAAATGTACCTCTAGAGTTTTGCATTTCATAGATTATTTTTGCTATCGAACCCAAGTGAAGTTTATATTAAACCAAAAAAGAGTACTCTAATTGATACAGTTTTGCTAATTAGAAACATAAATGAATTTATAATAATAAGTACGAAGTAATATTTATATGAGTGTTATTATATTATTAAATTTGTTCGGATTTCAAAATAATAATTGGCTTTATTTGTGGTTTAAATAAGACATAAATAAGTCGTTGAACTCATCGATAGAACTAACAAATAAAAGTTGGCGGAACGCATTTAAATTTTGATCGTATCATTCACCGCGGTGTAGCAAAGTGCCAACGCAAAAATCATGGATCAAATAAGACGTATACGGTTATAAAATGCATGAAATCTGGTTCGGTCAATTTCTGCTCTAGTATAAATCATAAATTTGGCTCGGCGAACAATAGCAAACAGAGCCTCGGCCGGCAAACTCGGAGACCTATGCGCCTGTGACGTCACGTGAAGAAACGTTATCACTTAAAAGTTTTTCACTCTTTAGAGAATCATCAAGCCAGAAACTTTTAAATCAATACAACCATCGAAGGAATTCGCTTCGTTTCCGATCTATACCACCACGTTTTGCGGCCTTCCGTCATATCCAACCCTCGATTTCCGAAATCAAGACAATGCGAGGACAACACATGTTGTGTTGCACATTGCCGCAACGGATGCACCAAACACTAAAGAATGTCTTCCGATCGTTCCGTGTTGTAGCTTTTACGACTTATTTCGCACTGCGATTTTAACAATTTTCAACTAGTACAAACAACATATTTGAAAAATGCAATTTGCCAGTTGTTCTCGAAATGGATACTGCTCCTCCTCCTATTAAAAATGTTTACTCCACAATTCCCATTCCTTCCTCATAATAATCCTAATTTATATAAGATAAATAGAATACTTAAATAAAAAAAACCGACAACATTTTATTTCAAGAATGTTCTCAGTAATTTCTAAATAGAATCATTTCCTTCTTTCGTGATTCTACTTATTTGTATAACCTTACGTTATTACGGTCTCCAGTGTAGGTCAGGTAGAGTGTAGTATAATTTTAGAAAGCATCCCAACATCCCAGTGTCTGTCACCAATGTCTAACGAACGCAAATAAGCTGAAATAACATGCGGCTGCGGATTCCCTACGTATAAATACGCGCATAACAAGCGCGTCAAGCTACATAAACGAAACTGAAAGTTACCGTCATCATTGCCTCGAGAGGCTGTTGTACACACTCAAACTGTTAATGTAATTAACATAAAAAATATGTAGATGAACTACTAATTAGTTGATTTGAAAGTCAAGGACAGTAGAATACAAATATGACTACAGTGAATCATCATCTCCGATAATGAATAGTAGATTTTTTAAATTAATTTTTTATCGGTTTGTTTATATCATTAAAGTGAAATATAAGTACGTGATTCTATTATAAAATGCATTAGATAAAACTAAATATTAACTGTTATTTTATATTATTCGGATTAAAATCACGTAGTATTTAGACAAAGCACAATTAGACTGATTTAGAATTGAGCTATTTAATTTATAAACAATCAAAATATATGTATATAGAAATATTATTATTGCGATATAAAACTATCAAATTTAAAATATATTACTCAAAATAAATAATATGAAATGAAAAAGACATTTATAATGACAAAATATCATAACTATGTTTAATCATTTATGTGGCTTAGTAACAAATTTAACTGATATTGATTTGTTTAATAATTTAAATTCCAAAATGGTCATTTTATTTTGAAAAAATAACTCAACTTTACCTGAATTATATATTACGAGGAAAAAGCATACGTATATAATATTCATATATAGTAGGTAAGTATACTAAAAAAAAGAAACACAATCAACTTTGTTAATTAAAACTTTTAATATCCCCATCATTAATTATACTTAAATTACAATTGGTATAACATTACAATGAATCTCCCGTTCTCCGCATTTTGTGATTGTTCTCGGTACATACAGTACCGGTGGTCCACGAGTAAAAACAATCTTATCAAACATATATGTAAATAGGTTAACATTTAAGTGTCGCATATGTTCTACATGATATTACATATATTTAGCGCAAATCTTTTTAATTCTTTAATGACTTAATCTTATCATTTATTTTTAAACACATTTTAGCTTCGATAACCTTAAAACTGTTAAATATAATCTTGCATCATAAGATTTACAGGAAATTTGATTTTTTTTTCTATTAAGTAAACTATTGTAATTATATCTCTAATTGAAAAATATAAATCTTGTTTTTACCTCTCGCTAAATAACTAATATAATATAATTTGTTAACTATTTACATATAAAATAGTATAAAAAATTATTAAATAGATTAAATAACTTTGGAATAGTTTTTTTGCTCAGTAGATAAACTCCAATATATTATCATCTATGAGAAAAATAAACCGCGGCGGAGATATAATGGTTAGGTAAGCCAGCTGGGTTATGATAAAGTGACGGGATGTAAGTGGTCTTCGTCATCGCCGAAATAAAAAGAAGTCAGCAACCGTGTCCTTCCTGGCTGCTTACAGCATCAACCGACCACTGGCATTCTAATGACACAAAATACTGCTGCCGTATTTCAGTCACGATCTCCTTTATTACAAACTTAAATAACAAATCGATGCGAATCGGTTATCTTCAGTTTTATAATATTTTGGTGTAGTAAATCAATATTCCATACACAAAAAAGCACTTATTTTTTTTTTCGTCGGAGACAATAGACAACTTATATCTATACCCGCAGATGACATCAATTTTTCAATACAATGCCAATTAAATATTATTTATGCGTAGATTCCAAATTTAATTTATTCTAGAATATTTTATTCTTAATTTTGTAATGATAATAAACTTCGAATAATAAAAAACCATCAAATAACTAGTGTAATAACGATTTGTATGTTATTATAAAATTATATTGGTTCATGCATAATTTCGGTTGTAATAATAAAATAATAATGATATGATATAAAAAAGGAGGGTTGCATATGCGTAGGCGTTATATTATTTATGCAAATTTACAATATATCAATTATTACAATTTTCTACGAAGTTTTGAAAACAAAATCATAATATAAATACATATTTCTATAAAAATATACTAACTACAACAGTAGTATCACGTTACTAAAAGCACAATAAGTGACTGAAACATCACGTAAACCCATTCCCTTTTTAAATTCAGATTTCTCACGGTCAATTAGCTTCAGAATGTTTTTGATTTTATTACAAGTTTAATGTTAACAAATAACTAGACCAAACACACTTGCGCACGAGGAATTTCATTAATTTGTCACGTATATTTCTAAAAAGAGATGTAACTGGAACAAAGCCAAAAAAATGACATCATTGTTTTCCCGATAGCTACCCTGTCATTTCAAATGGTAATAAGCGATCTAACACTACGCGTGACATCATGCGACACTTGTCATTCGTCATAGATATTAATTTTTATCACCCGAACGTGCTTTCAATACAACTATTTTATACGAAGGTAAATTGGAATGCCAAAACTTTTTTTACAAACGAAAATTTAATAGTTTTTTGATTTTTAAAATACACATATTTTTTGGGTAAATAGAGCTAGTAATTTTATAAAAAAAAAAACAGTTTTAGAGATTTAGAGTGATAATTAGTGCACATTAATTAAAATACCACAAATGATGTTTAAATATATAAATAGTATATTCACAATAAAACAACAAAAATAGTTTTTCAAACTCCATAATGAACTGTTAGCAGTTATAATATATAATAAGATACTTCATTATTTGAGAAAAAAAATGCCATCGTTATTTTTAGGATTTCTGAATAATCAATCTTAATTTTTGTATACTAAATTTAATTATAGATGAGCAACATAATAAATTGTTAAAAATAAGACACACTTAGTCGTTTTGATGGTTTAATTACAAGCAAAGAAAGTGCGAAGCTATGTTTGTAATATTTTAGCATTGACATTATTATAGATAAAAAGCTGTTTTGCTAAGAGTAGTTGCCATATAAAGCAATGCTATTTACTGTTAATAAAATGTTGCAATTAATACCAGGCTTATTAAAAATATCAACTATTTGTGCGTTTTATTACAATATTAGTAGGCAATGTTGAATGTCTACACTAAATCAACAATCATTATAAATAATAATTAATTAATCGGAAATTCATAAAAAAAAAACTGTTTATGTTTAACAGTTCACATGAATGATTTTTTTTTAATCAGTCATGCATTAAAATGTACATAAATAAAAATAATAAAATACATCCTATACATTATCAAATATTTTGCGGTGACATTTATATAAAATGTAAATTCTTAAGAATAATACAATTTTCCAACTAATATTATATGGAAAATAAAACAATAACACATATGTTTTTCATGTTCCACGAATACTATTAATCGTATATTCAATTTTAATTTGGTTAAGCGAACAAATTATACTGTAAATAATTAATTTGCGGTGTACGTAAACAATTTAAACCCAGAGATTCGATAAACAAAATTAGATTAAACATTTCTTTGATGTGCTATTACCTTTAAAATACCAATATGGAAGGTCTTATTAATTTTCAATTTGACCCATAGCAGAATACCGCAACAGTAGTAAAATAACCGTATGATCAGATTACAGATACCTATACCAAGGGGGTGATTCAATCGATAGCGTATATCCAACCAACCCTTCTGTCTTTATTATCGTTATATTATGTGAACAAACCATTAAACTGTTGATTCAAAGCCGCGTGTGCAAATAACTGTACAAAAAATATGTTTACTTTTATAACTTCTAAAACGATTAACAATCGCACATTTGTGACACCATAATATCTTAAAAAGATAAAAATCATATACACACACTTTTTTGATACATTTCATTACTTTACTCAAGAATTTTATAAAATCATATATTTTGATTTTCCTATTTTTCTAAAGAATTACTAGACTTTGTATATTGATCCTTTGTTGTCTTTAAGTTATTAGATTAATTGTAGTTTTTGTTACTTCTTTTTTAATGGAGTCTGGTGAAATGTTTATGGGATAAATTTTAAAATATTGCGAAAACTGCACTTAATTTTTGCATTTTTCTTACATTTTGCCTCGTTAGTAGTAATTGCAGTATACTTTTAAAAGACTATCAAGAGAATGTGACGTTATAAAAATTGCTATTGATTATATTAGCCACATTATATAGTGTACTAAAATTATATTTTGAGTTCATTCATTCCAGTAGTTAAACACAAAAATAATTACACAAAAACATCGCAACAATAAAAATGTGTTTATAACATTTATTAGAATACACAGCCATAAACGCACTACTATTTGAATTAAAATACAAATATTTAATCTTAAAGATAGTAGAACAATCAGACATGACAATTTACTCGTACGTACTTATGTATGATACAGTAATGTGCATTTAATGCACTTAAAAGTAAATCTCTAGTGTTTGGAATATGTTTGGATTAATTGTTTATCAGATGCAATAATTATCACCACATAATATATTTACATCCATCAATATGTTTGATATTCTCAAGTACTGCGTACTATCGTAATCCTCAGCAATACTCTTCAGAAGCTCAAATTATGCAGAAGTATATTCTACATAATCTAATTTAACCACTCCCAACGTCGCTCCCATAGATTTTCAAACAGTGAGTAGATAAACAGATCTAATACAGATATCATACCTATGAAGGCTTCGTGATCAGTAAATCTGAACATAGACAAAAAAAAATACGTTTAAAAATCAAAAGAAAGGTGAGCAGTAGTCATCCGTCATAATAATGTCATGATTCGTTAAATAAACTAGTTAAGGTTTGAACTCGAGGTCAAGCAATACAGACATGAAGAAAAAAATGGACTATAGTAAAAAACGATGTTTATAATGATATATTAGATACTAATGCTCGATTCACACTAGTCATAGACAGAAATAAATGCGAAAAATATTGCCGAAAGATAAACCAGATACTTTTCACAAGGTTAAGGCCAATATTTAAAGTAAAATTTCGTGGAAATTAATTTATTTTTAAAATAATGTTTTATATACTACAAATTATAATTTCTTTAATACTAAATAAAATATTTTATGATTAAAAATTTTTTTGGGGGATTATTAATACGAATAGTTTTGGTTTAAGATTTATTTAATTAGATTGCGTATTTGAGCGTATCGTTTGCGTATACGTTTTGGTCTATAATTCACGACAAAAGGTCACAATGTGTCAAATATCATATATCATAAATGATCACATACTTGGTGACTCCGGGTTGGGTTGGGTATATGGGGGTATTTTTCAACAGCAGCAAGCATATCATTGTCTTTTTTATGTTCACATGGCATTTACATTGGTGGCGCTTACATAACACAGTAGCAACAAAACAGATTGTGCAATCTGATGGTTGTATTCATACCATATGTTTCGTGCACATGGGCTTAAAATGCGAACAGTACCCACAAAAAAAAAATACAGGAAGGAAATTATTGGCACAAATGTGCCGGGTTTCAAATAAATACGTATAAGTTAATTAAATGTTAAAATTTTATTCTTCTATCTTTCATTCTTAACAATCATATGCAAAACTACTGAATCATGGATGAGTGTGTAAATTATTCTATAGTTCTAAGTATATTTAATATAATATTACATTTATGATATCTCTGACGAGTAAACTAGTCTAAGTATATGACGACAGCATATATTTATATACCAGAATAGGTTTTGTGTTTCTCATATGCACGTAGTATATAAACTGCGAATCTCTTATAACAATTACTTATTTAGTTACGATCATATTGTGACACAAACAACTGTAATATGACGGTTGTGTTCTGTGAGCCTTAAAACGTAGAAATCATATGTTCGGAATTAAACTGACTGTCAATGTCTGATTATTATACTCGTCTGTTAATGCACTTTCCTAGATTCCCTTATACGGAACAACAGGTCTCTTAATTCAATGGATGGTAAATTTATTCATTGCGAAATAAACCGCCTGTACTGTTGTTTGGTATTCGAAAATTGTGAATTTATTGTTCTCAGGAAAGTTCAACTGGGCTGACGTTTTCTCTACATATTAAATTAAACAATGATAACCATTATAACATATGTAAAATAAAAATGAAATTGAATAATTTGGCATCAAAAATGCAGATGTTGTTCTATTTGAGACAAATGCAATATCACACAATTCATTGCCAATTTTAATTTTAAACGTGACAAAAATAAATTGAACTCAAAACAGTATCGCTGTGTAGCATCTTGCATGAATAATTTTTAAAAATAACTTTCGTAATGTTCTCATAATGATTTCGTTTCTATCATGACGACATTTATCTTTATCATATAATTCTAAATGACACAAAAGTGTCAGTACTGTTGAATGAGATGTTTTATTATCTACGAAAGTAGTGATAACGCACAATTTTCATAAAAATTCAAATGAATATCAAATACTGGCACAATTTGTCCAAAGATAACTACTTACCCAAATTGAAATACCAGAATTTTATGAAATAGAAGAACACATTTTTATTGTCAATTTGGTAAAAAAAAAATTGTTAATCATATATTATAAGTATATGCATATTAGCAAAACTGCATAAAAATGTTGGAAGAATATTGTGTCCTTGAAATTAATTGCAAAAAAGAGTTTTTTTTTTAATTTCTGGTGTTGCCTTATTAAGAAGACAACATATTTACAAACCAAATATGGTGCGATTCATTTATCACTTGGATGCATTGAACAGACAGGTCTAATAATTTTTGTTAAACATAATTGTTATGTTTTAAGTACATTTATTATTTATCAGTAAAAATTATTTGCCTATCACATAAGTATTTATTTTTTATTGACCAAAATCAGCAAATTATCAGCATATCGTTAATTAATATTTCCCTCAGATATAAATATAACGTTGAATTAAAAAAAAAATTAAAAGCGGCCTCTGGAGTATAAAGTTCAACGTGCCAATAATATTAAAATAGTGTAAAACTGATATACATACATATATGGATTTAAATGGATTTTATTGCTAGTTTTTAACATGCTTGGAGCAAATCAAATTTATAGATCTGTTTCCACTAATTTTCCCATTTCACAACCCACGCATGCTGACACATATAATCAGTGTTCTGTAACAGTATATACAGACTAAAATTCTTATCAATTTGGCAAATATCTTTGGCACCATAGCATTTTTAAAATAAATATACAGAAATTTTAATAAAATCTAAACATTTTTAATAAGTGCCAGTGACTGGAACATTGAGGCCACTTCAAGTAAACATTGGCAAATCTGCGATGTGCTATGTGTGTAACATTTATTTGTATACATAGTGTTTTTTTTTGCGTAAACTGTGAATGTTCACCTGACAGTTTCGTTTAAACATCATGGTACTCTGGAACATTCACCTTACGAAATTGTTTACACAGGCACTTGTGTATATCTTACTCATCCGGATTGTTGTAAAAATTATATCCAGACAGCAAAGGAAACATGCCATTATACACAAGGAAAATAAACGCTACTAGCCATTTTTTGTTTATACATCCGAATCAAATTTCTTTCGCTATTAATCAATTTTAAAAAAATTTTCGGCTAGTATAAAAATATAAATCACTATGAAAGAATTTCAATAGAAAATTGACTTTATACAAATGTACTTTATATTTGTAATCTGCAATTCTATTTTAATGTGAATCAACAGCATTTTCCCGGCGATGTCCATCATACCCAAGCCAAACCCTATGGACATAACACAATTTATTTTCAATCATCCGCCTCATTAACAATAGCTTGACAAACTATTATACCATATCAGGAATTTGTGTAATCAATAAACATATTTATTATATAATTAATTAATTAAACATTTGATTTGCATATGTTCGAATAAATTCTCGAACAATGCTTAATTATTTTCATATTTTGTATTTTTGAAACAGTGACCTTGACTTACATTTATACACAGTCAATAATATGTTTGGCTTTGAATGCAAAGGGATTTTTGATACGAAAGTGAACATTTTTTATATTTATTTGGACGCAAGGTGAGTATATTGTGCACGTGTCAAATAAGGTATTTTTAATACGTTCTGATATATACATACGTATATTTCGAGTTTTGTTCACGCTGGTACGAAATATAATCATTTGTCAGCCGGAAATTGAAGTTTTATGTGTGAATCGGAAACCAGACGTAAAAATAGACTCCAGTAGAAATGAAGTGGATAGTTGTTTTATAGTATAAGTTGCATATTTTTAAATAAATGACAACACGTTTAAATTACTTTTATTTTATAATTACATTTCCTTTATTTTTCAATATCCAGTAAAGTAATATTGGAGGATTAGTATATATGTGTAAATAAAATGAAATAAATAAATATTAACAATACAAAGTCGGTTTTTGATCTTGACGGATGTAACATTTTCTATTATTAATTAATAAATTTATTTACTGAAATGTATACATGTACAAAATATAGTATAATTCTAAAAGCATTTCATCACATTTGTTTATTTCCGATTTTAAAATATCCGTGCTCATTTTATATCTTTGCGTTATAGTTCTCAACAGGCCTGTTGCCAAACAAATGTATTATTAAATATAACTCAAAGTCTACCAAAAAGTACCACATTCGATTGTAATCGACTCGTCTCTCTGGTGTGATTGGTCTATGTTGTCATTAAGCTAGATAATGACTATATAGATGATGTTAATTTATTCAAAAAGACAGGAAAACGCAAATGTTAAGAATCCCATCTATTTACTTGCGCTCAATTTAAAACAGTTTACAAGTTCGCGGCGCGTTATACGTTTGCTGTCTGCGAGTCTGTCTGTCTTTATATCTCTTTTATATATCCACTTTAAGATAAACAGTGGCAGAGTGTGCGAGCGAAGGGATGATCACGCCTGCTAACAAGCCATACCGCAGGCTACATTCGCAATGATATCGCACAACTGGAGTAACAACGAGTACCAAATAACGATTTTGCAATCGCCAATTAAATAAAAATTAAGGTATAATCACTTAGTAGAAGGTTGAAATATTTTGTTATAAGACCAAAAAAATAAACTTAATTGTTGATGTATAATATCAGTGGAAACATCCCTTACTCGAATCATATCCCGCGGGACATGTCTGTTTCCGTGTGTCTCTTCTGCACCCATTTCACACTCAATTGTATTTAAAACGTCGACAGTTTCTTGCAACTTAACCAAAACTGTGATATTGCAGTTATAGTTAATACTATTAATTTATTCCATTATGAATTTAGCGGCAACTTACAACTAATTCGCACACATTTAGAAATGTTGCAAATGTATTCTTATTACCGACTAGTATCTATCACCAGGTCACACCCCCATTGATTTGAGTGGATGACGTTGCTCAATTGGTAGAGCATCAGGGCGCATATCTAAAGGTTCAAAGTTCGATCCCCAGCGGCAACCAATACATTAAATTTAAATATTACTTTTAATTTCTAGTTTATTACTTAATTATTAAGTTTTTAAACTGCCAATTAAATGATTGTCATTGTTATTTTTAGCTTGAGCATTTGTACGAAGCAATAAATGTTTTATTTACAATTAAAATGTGCACATTATAGCATTTAGGTTAGTACTTAAAACTTTGCGTAATATCAACATAACACTAAAAATATCTTTTCACACTTTTTACTACCGAGGTAGGACAGAGTAGAAAGTCCATGTGTAATGAATGAAATCTTTCATCTTTTCAATTTATTCAAATGTAAATTTGACCATAAATTAACTGGCTATCGATGATAGTATCTACACACGACTTGGGGTCTCTAAGAACTATAATGCAGACGAGGTTTAGTAGTCTGAAGTAAATACGATGAAACAAAGCAAACACGTCACTACTCATTATTTTAGTAGGATATTAATGACGTAGAACAATACTGGCTAACTTCAAGTTTGACCGTACTGTTCATATATGTAAAAACACTGGCTGCTGTAAAATTGTAAATGAAGCATAAAATCACAATTATTTCCAGATCTGATAACTAACATTTCCAGAAATCTATAATATACTGTAGAAAAATAAATCACTCTATAATCTAGTTTTATTAGTTTTAGTTATAAAAATGAATTTATTACATTTGTTTATTTTTTTTTTGTTTGTTACTTAGGAGCCTTGAGGTTTATTTGCGCCAAATCAATTTCCTCTTCGTTTTATGTACCATTAAATATCACTATTCGTTTTTAATTGTGATCGTAAATTTTAATGTTATGGCTCTAATTTGATTATTAAATCAACTATGTAATAATAGTTTTTTTTTTTATTTTCGTTCAAATGAGGAAGTTGATTTTAAATTCTTTTTAGACAGCTTGCAATTGTATTTGGATGTGAGTCAAAACTTAGTCTGGTTTACATTTAAATTGTTGGCCGCTAAATTTGGCGCATTGCTTTCTTCAGGAAATTTTTTCAAATTATAAATAAACATTTTGATATAGCCAAAAGATGAGAGTATCTTTGTGTATTTAGCAAGTAGATTAAAAAGTTGGTGATTTAGACAAGCAATAAGTTTGATGCATTTGTAAAAATAGTTTGACGTGGATTCTTAGAGTTCGCGTTCTTTTGTTGAGTAGCTCCAGTGCACTTTTTATTTTTCTCTTGAGCCGACGTAACATTGTATAGTACAAAGTACTTGAAGATTCAAGTTTTAAGAAAGAGATTTTATCACATGTTCAACGCGCAAAACTTGTACAGCCAGTGTTTCTTTTCACTGGGAATTAGATTTTTAACGTTAACTAAACAGATATTTTCTACATCGTCTGTTTATTTATGAAATAAATGACGCCAACTTAAATTAGCAGTCGTTGAAGATGTTTAAGTATTTCGTATTATAAATGCGAATGCAGTTTGTCCATAAGCATTTATATATATATATACGTATACGTTGGTTGAGTATATTTACATGTATAAATGAACCAAAGCCCACACAATGGTATTTATTTTACTTGTTTTTGCAGTCTGTTTTACAATAGCGCAATATTAATACTCGATCAGCCATACAATTAGCTCTATTTACATTGGAATATCGCAGTTCAATAATACATATTTAGACTACACAGTACATTTCCACTCGGAGACGAATACATATTTTATGACAATCAAATGATGTCATCGCTTAGTACAAATTTCTAGTGCCACATTTTCTGGAAATATGTTTTTCCTGCTGAACTATATGCAATCCATGGTGCCACTCATAATAATACATATTAACCCCTTAGTAATTACATAAATATTTAACTTATGTCACCTTCATCGCTAAAGTTATTCAATGGTTCAATAGGAGCATAGAAATGTATATTTAGTGACCACAACGAACACAAGTACTAAAAGCATGCCAGACTCTATACAGATTCCTAGACATTTTAAATTGGCTTCAGAAACTCCCGTTTGTCTGCTCGCCATTCCAATTTAAAAAACCAAAAAAAAAAAGAACTTATTAAAAGGTTCTCTTTATGTTGCATCCGTTAACCCAATTTTTTCTTCGTCGGAATGTTTTTAACAGCCGAAGAACCGATTTCGTTACACAACGGACCCCGTTGTTGGCTAAGCCTTTAACAAAATGTTCAATGATGACTAGATCAAATCTCAACGTCTATATACATATGTATATTGTTAGTTATTCGTTTTGTTCAGATTACTTTTAGTTGAGTATATGTTCGGATAAAACGATTTGAATGGCCATTGAAACCCATATAAACGGTTGGACAAAGTTAAAAAAAGACTGGTCACTTATAGTGCGCTGCAAAGTTAATTGGACACTATCGTTTCTTATATTAGCAAATTTGTAATTAACTTTTTCTTCATGAACACACCTTTGTTGTTAAGTAATTCAAAGAATTGTAAAACAGTCTAGTTTGTTATTGTAGAAATTCTCTTGAACAATAATTGTGGAAGAATAGATTTTATAATAGGATTGCGCGTTGATCTTCGATTCATAAATAAAATATTCTATATCAGAAAAATATCATCTGATTTCTCCACAACTTGTTAACCCCAGCACGCACCGACCAATTTGACAGACAGATCATTTGTATCCATCACCAAAACAACATTGTACAGCTGTTGCAGTTGTTGGGCGGGTAAAGATTACTCACTGAGTGCTAATTTAAAAGTAACAGCAGGTTACATAGGAGATATAGATCTCCAGAGAACGCTAACAATATTTATCGAGAACGCCAGTCAATGGTGGAGATATCCTTAATTACATTTCAATATTATGGGAACACAAGGATTTTCCTTTACGGAACTCTTCTTAGAAGCTTAGACACCTCTAGCAAAGAGATCCAGAGTCGAAAGATAAATTGGTGAATCTGAATGCGTCTCAAGAATAATAAAATAAGTAGAGGTCAGATACGTTTGTATAAGTAATGTGTAACGTCACCGTTTGGGAAAGTGAGAGTGAATAAAAAATTATTTGCTTCGAAGACGCCGACAGATCCAACCTTGTGCCTCCGACCATACACGGTATGTAAGCCAACTTATGTCATAGCAGAAATATGATTTTCTCTTGCGAACTACGAGATGATTTTTCATACCGGCGTTTTACATTAAAAAAATTGTTAATTTTTTATTACGCAATTCTGCTACTAATTAAAAATTGTACGATCATCTTGCTTGGAAGAAAAATTAACTAAATAATAAATTTTTAAATAGTGTAAATATATATTTGATTTCGGTAAATTTGTACAAGTATAATTTTTTTGCATTAATAAATTCTATATTAACTCATTGTTCGGTTTATTATAATGAATACAAATAGGTAATTGAATTGTTCAAAACAAATCTAAATAATGTTTTATAAAAATTGAATGGCGCCACATTGATGTCTATGCAGTACAATCAAATAGTTACAGTGCATAAATGCAGATGCTTCTCATGTTAGGGTATGTGGCTGATAATATGCAATCGTTATCGTAAATAAACCTTAAATGCAAGCTGCAAGCGTTTACCCGCCCACAATACATTCAGAATTATAATTTCATATCAGCCGATCTCACGCATACAAAACGCTAATCATATAATTCGTCCACCCTCTATAGAAACAGTTGTGTTTAGCATTTGATGCTACTTAACAAAACACTAGTCATTTTACAAATGATTAACACTACTTAAACAATATTTATGGTGAATATAATTTGCTTAAACCTTTTACATCAATACTGAAATTTGATTTTAAAATACCCAATAATGCTAAATGTGATTTATTTTATCTTGATATTTAATTGACTAAAAGCATCTTTAAATATTTTCTATGAATACTGTTTTAAATCTAAATAATGTTGAACGGACATTAAAAATATTTGTCGATTATTAAAATAATTTCGATGTTTTTTGTGCCAATAAGAAATATTCTAAATCTAATAATTTTAAAATTCGTCACATGAGAATTCAACGCAAAGTCCAGTCTAATGACATTTGTATACTCTATAATCAGTTCTATTATCGATTATGCAATTTTATTTGTTTATAGCCTATAAATACGATACGATAAATTCGAAAATAATTACGATTGAATTGTATAATGGATATGTTTATTTTATTTACTAATAAATATAAATATTGTATAAGTAATCCGAATAAATATATTATAGTCCAACAAAGCACTTTCATAAAGAATTGTGTATCAAACAGAAATTCAGAAATAATTTAGATGAATATATGCAAATGAATTGTTGCATATTATATAATTCAGCGTGACAAACTAGAAAAGTTGGTCTCAAGGTGACGAGGTCGATGTCTGCAGCCCACTGCCTTGTGTTAAGAACTGCAGTTGCGCAACTGGTCACACACCTGTCACTATACCCTAGAATATTCATACATTTAATCTAATTGTAAAATTAAACTACTGATCATTCCTTACAAAATAAATTAATGAACTTTTCTCGTGATATTTAATTGGCAAAGTACTTAAATGCGTGTAGAGAATTAATGATCAAATCTGAATTTCTTTATTACAAATTCGACAGTTTTTTATGGTAAGAATCATTAAATTTAAAAATATTGTCATGTTTGGTGCCCGAATAATCCAAACACTCAACAAAAAAGGACGACGAAATTAGAACCAATTTATTTAATACTCATATATATTCTTATACCAAAACTATACCGCTACAATCAGTAATAATAGATGACAATGCGCAAACGCGTAGAGCATAGCTAGAACAGACCTATTCGGCTACCATCGGATAAGCTCGAAACACAATACGTATAACTATTTCTAAAAGCTGTGTATAAATTGTATGCTTTGATTAACTGAATCCTAAATTAAAATTAATTGCCATTGCAAGCAAATTGGCTGCACAATGAAAATATTTATTGATCTAACAACATAAAATAAGATAGTGAACTTACGATAGATGTATGTTAATTCTTAAGTAATAAATACACGTACTCATGTAATAAATTAGTTTACTTTTTGTAATTAAATCTGTTCGAGCACTACTGTGGGCGTCAAAACTATTTTCAACATAGTTGCTCGGAATTTTGTAGCGATCGATTTTTTATTCAGAGCAAATTTATAACTAATGCGAATTTTTTAAATGTCAATTACAGATAAAATCGTAATTTTCGATCATAATGTAGTTCGCTACGACTCAAACATAAAATAGATTTTAAATTATTATTTCTTGGAATAGAACTGCAATTTTAATAACATTTCCCATTGCACTTTATTTTGTGCATGATTCAAAACGGTTTATAGGTGAAAATGCCAATTTTCATAAACATATTTACAAAATAGAAATTTAATATATAGTATAATAATTAAAATACGAAATATGCTTAACGGTATTCAATATTTCAGCAAATATTGATCTTTGAATTAGTTCATTGGCTACGAAATCATTTTGAGAACCTAATTTAGTAGTCTTTGTTAGTTGTAGCCGTAAAATATATTTTTTTGCGAGAAGATATGAACAGTTATAAAAAAAGAAAGCAATTTTGTTTGAACTTCGATTTTGAATGTAATTCTATTAGTGGATGAGTTTGAATTAGATTCGGGGTAAAGTAGTTTGGTAAATCGTGCCGCATGCAAATTGCACAGCCACGACAAATCACCTTCAACTTATAATATCTAGGTTCCCAAGATATTAAGGTCTCCTAACACTTTTAGTTTGAAAAGAAAATTCTTTACTCTTCAACGTATTATTGGATATTTTTGTACGGAACTAAAACTGCAAAACTTAAAAATAAAAAAATCCAATAGGTAATTCGAACAAAAACCGTGCATTAACTAAATTATTTACAACTGTGGTTTTAAAAACTGTATCGCAATCAAGTAAAACTTTGAGAATCAATTGCAGTTTATGTTTCAGTACTACAACTTCAATTGTATTAATATTATTTGTGAAACAATTTTTATAATATATTTACGCTTTTCTTACACTGAAACATGATTTAATATATTTGAAAAATAGTTGTGAATATGTAAGAGACGCCCAAAGCGGATATTTCTTTAAAATATCAATCGCAAATGTACACGAAATTAAAAAACAATGTATGGTATAAACTATAACTTCCGGATACTATATAATATTTGGATGGTCACTTTTTGCCAGGCCAATGCCCTGAAACTGCAGAATGACCTTTACTGTAATAATTTTGCACGTAGTAAATTGCCTAAAAATTTTGAAGTAATACAAAAAATTAAGACAAAATTGTACTGTCATTAGAATCATATTACGGGTACTAGGAAATGCGAATAAAAACAAATGTCATTAGGTTTTTATTTTAAAATGTTTCAAATTGTCAAGGGCAACGCCTCTTCAGCTACCGCCACCCAGATTACGTGTAATATATGTGTGCTACATATTAATTATAGTTGTTTTACGTTAAATTACAAATAATTATCTATTATGCTTAATCGAACATATGAATAAAACTGCAATTTATAAGTTTTTGTAAACAGTTAACCACATGTAATATAATAATATATAATATTTGGTGCGCGTAGTTGCGCTACACATCGATAATTATTAATAATATGCACCAATTTAATATTTTAATAACGGTATTTTCAGTTTAAAGTCGTTTCATGCTGTTGGTTGTTCATGCTGTTGTTGACTGTTTGGAAATTTACAAACCATATGGTTTTTGGTAATCATGTATTCATAATTTTACAAAATTGTACATTTTTGTTACTCACAAAAACCAGTAATAATACCAGCTGATGTAAGAGATATGTGCCCACGTCTAGCTGTGATTTATTTTGCGAGATCGTGCTCCTCAGAATCGTCTGCCTGGTTACTTTCGGATGCTGTGCATGATCACCTTTCCCTCGTTTATTATTATTATTATTTGGTTTTTTTTTGGCAACGTTGGCACGGTCGACCAGTTTTGGCTGCTGTTGGAATGTCGCTTCATCCCGTTGCAAAATCATATATTCGATGCAACGTGCAAATTTCACGCTTCAAGTTAATAATATAGACTTCATTGTTTTTGTGTTAATTGTTTTAAATGTGACACATTTATGGCTTTTATTTTTGATTATTTTTCATTGCATTTTGTTTGAGATTCACTGATTTCTACAGTGGCAGATTGTTAAATTATCATTTTGTACAAAAATGCATTTCTCAGAAACTAAAGATACAAAATTTCCGGTGTATTCACAATCAGCAACAAATTACAATAATAATAAAATTATGAGGAAAATATTTCTACTCAGAACATAAACTAAATAATTAAAAAAAAAATTATATATTGAAATTAAGGTATGATTGATTGTTCCTTTGCTCATTAAATGATGATTGTCATTTTCTACCCGAAATTTAAAGTTTTCTAGAGTTGTAATAAAGTTTTGTGTATAGAGGCAAAAAATTGTATTAAAAAAATATTTGATTTTTTTTCGTCGGCAATACTATTTATAATATGAAATAGCTGTGGTGTGTATGCGTAAAAAGGTCGAGTGTCCTTTATTTAATATTGGTAAATGCATGTTATGTTCGCCATTGTGTTTATACTATGTGCTGGTGAATATACGTACATATATATATATTTTCCAATGTATATTTACTCAGTTCGTTGGACGAAGCCTCGAAGCTATTTTCCATATCAAAACATACGTTATGCTCTAAAAGCAGGATATTAGATACATTTAAATATTTTCAATATATACTGACAACTGAAGAAGTCCGTCTTCTGTGCGGCTCCTTCAGGATATTCGGGAACCTAGATCATTCGTCAGAGTGTCCTTGTATATGTTTATTCCCGTGGGATTTTTTGGATACCGTATATTACACAAATAGGTGGTATTCATACTGCTACTAAAATATACATACATACACGTACAAAGCGCCATGTATTCTCGATAAAAATAGGTAGCAGAAACTTTTATATTCATTTATATTAAAGTAACATTCCTAACATAAAGACACTGGTGAATGAATTCGTAAATTTATTTTGATGATGATTTTATAAGAAAAAATTTTATTTTTTTTATTTAATATTATTTCGAATGCAGCGAGTTTTAATTGTTTTTGAATAAAATATATCTTCTTTGCACATCACACCAGTATGGTGCAAAAATATGCATTTTTCGAGAAACCAATGCATAGAATATTGTTTAATCTACTTTGCAACAAGAACGAGTGGGAAAAGCTAGCATAGTATGCAATTTTTATTAAAATTGTTTTAATAGAACCCCAGCAAATCTGTCGGCGTAAAATTTCTTATTCTAAACGTGAATTTCATTTGAAGCTCAATGCAGAAAATGTTAGTTTTACCCACCGTCTATAATAGATGAAATGCAAATATCCTTGCACAAGGTTTAATGAACTTACATAATTGACTAGGTTTATTTATTGTTTGAAACACGAGGCCCACTTTAAATTTTAATCTTATCACATTTATTATATTACTATTTTGTTTACAGAAACGCCATTTTTAATCTTAACATTTTTTATTTGTTATACGATTTTTATCATATACTACTATAATACAATGAAGTCATTAACTTACAAATAATATCACGTTATAATTTAAAATATAATTATGTGTATAAATAATGCTTAAACATTATTCCCACGGATTTTCAATACCATGCCAATTATTTATTAAATTTCAAAATAGCCAAATCTATAAAGGTATTCTATATACGTAATACAAGTAAATATCCGCTATTTTTTATTTTTGTGTATTTATTGAAATATACCAAAGATAAGGCATCTATCACGCACGAATATCAACAAGAGACGCAATGTGAACAACCCCGAACAATTGATAACCACTTCCGTATCATACATATAAACATACATACACCGACAACATATACAAACAAACAGATGCATACACAACGCTCACGCGTCAGACGCTGTGCTGTAGCGTTATCTAATAATGCATTGCACTTCCGCTATAAATACGATTCACTCGTCATTTTTAAAATATTTATTATACCACTTTTAAGCACAAATATTTTAGCATGTTCTGTTCTACAAAAGCGTACTTGTTTCTGGTTATCACCGAGTCCCTGGAGAATCTCATGCGTCGTACGTAGCGCAGTAAGGTATCGTGTATGGTTGGTTCACAATGCCGCGTCTACCTAGTTATCACGCGGCACGCAGAGGTGTGCTATTAGATGAATTAAGCGTTTACTTACGGTTCTAATGATGGTAATTTTACGCTCACGGAGATATGACGATGTTCTTTAAAAATTTCTTTTGCTTTATGCTTATAAATAGCAAATGCTTGTGAAAATGTTAGACCGTTGTTTTGCACGTTAATGTTATTAAAACACACGATAAAACAGATTAATCTTACACATAATCTTCATATGGTTCAATAATTTAGACACTTTGTATATTGTTTTAAAATATATTCTACCTCACAGAACATTAAAAATATCAAATTTACGGAATTCTTAGTGTAAACTTTGTAAAAGAATTTCTTGTAAAAATGTCATGTAATAGAATACCTACCGTATGCCATCGACAACAAAAAATCAAAAATAAACATTGTAAAAGTAATTATATGTTATTTTTTATAAAAGCTACAATTTGCGTATGTAAAAAAATATATATAGAACACGCAACTAATAATATTTAGTTTTAATTGATATGAAACGTACTGAAACGAAAACGAAATCAATATTTGTGATATCTGCACAACTGTCAATTCAAACGGGTGCTGTGAAATATTACAACAGCAAGATGTTTTATCAGAAAAACAACGGAAAACTGCAAACAAATCCATCTACGATTATTTTCATTTACACTTCGTAAGAGTGAAACTTTCAACTTGCTCAATTTTGTTATTGTTCATTTTGTCAATTGTACATTTTATAAACAATTAAATATAGAACAAATTTATAAATTAAATCAAAATTGATACATATTTGACCATACACAATAAAAAATTAGAGTACATATATTTTAGTTTTCATGGAAAATTTTATGCAAAGTTAATTTAATAATGCGGTTTTTTTTTTTTAATAAAGAAAACTTCGACTAAATGTAATGTGTAAATGGATGTAATGTTAATTTAGGATATTTTTAACCGTGTAGTATTTAAGACACTAATAAGTAAAACGCTCTACGTACATAAGTTCTTTGCTGGCTTTCTTTACTGTTGACTGTAATTTGTATACAGTGTGGTTACACCCATATAATTATAGGTTCAAAAATCTGTGTCTAAGATAATTTTCAATATTTCTTGCTGACAGAGTCCATAAAATATAGAAACAGCGGTATGTCGGTATTATATCTACCTATAGAACCAACCGTACCAAGTTAGCAGGCTAACATTACCATATAAGTACTTGCGGTGAATTAATGTTAATATTTCTCACTTGCACAGCGCGGCGATAGCCAACCGCAAATAGACAACTACCAATATTTTCTACAAATATACATACGTATATGTTACATGCATATGTAGGTTATATGGTGTCATATTAACCAAAAACAGAACATTAGATAAAATATCACAAATATTGACATTCACCCGAAAAACAAAAACCGCCTGTTATTTTCTGGTAGGTAATGAAACCACATTTAATTAACCGCGCTTTACTGACCGCAGCCAAAAGTCGTGGAAATCATAAACAGGATTTGCAAGTTTAACAAATATTAATATTACATCAACATGAATTTAGCAATTTTTGTGTAAACGCCCAGAAGGTTCACATATAATTAGAATTTGTTTGTTAGTTAACATACAGTCTATGAACAAATAGCAATAAATATGTAATTTTTACTGTGTATCCTATTTTGCATTAGACCTAAACAATTAATTACTCAATTTGTGATTGTTGCATTCGAAAAATCAAAAATGATGATTCAATTTGATAACCGTATTTATTTCAAATCAATAAGAGCAATTTAGTATCGTTTGATATTTAAGATTTTAGTTGCTGTTTTCCATATCAGTATAGTGTAGTTTATGGCGAATTGTCACGAAGTCTAACAAAATTGTTGAGGATTTTGGTGGAATTACGCAGGTGTAGAACTTTCACGAACCAACCCAAATTAACACATTCTTACCGCACTATGTCAACTTCCAGCGAAAGCAATTTATAAATTATCGAACACTGCAACATCTTCAGTATGTATCATATTTCAAATATCTCGACAATTTCGGCTCAAATATGTTCGAAATTAGGGCTTGGAAATTAATTTTTTGCATTGAAAATCTCAATAATTTCTAACTAAATTTGAATATAATCTTACACGAAATAACAGCTATTCCTAACTTTATCAAACCACAACAAATAACACCTACGATTTTCCTAAAACTAACAAAATAGTTATACTATCTAACTGCCCTATTGTTTCAACTGAACTACCATAAAAATGTAAAACTGTTAGAACCATGCAACATAAATGTGGTAAAGGTACATAACCAAATATGAGCACCGGGATGAATTAATTTGATTTTTGTATATAATATTTAATTGTAATCTGAATTTTTTATTTGTATATAATGTGTGAAAATGATTTATATCGTGTTTCTGGATAAAACTGATATTTTATAGCAACACTGAACTATATCCGATAATATATAGATTTTTATTAGATTCTGATAGGATTATATCGTAAGACTATAAATATTTAGATCTTAAGATCTATGTTTACTATATACGAGATTAAGTATTTCAAACTCATATTACTTGTTGATTATTTAAATATGATTCAATATTATTATTGTTAAGTAAGGTACGGAATCCTTTAGTTATGTCTATAAATATACTTTTTATCTATGTTTAGACTCCGGATTCTAAATGCGTATTTATGCAGAATTAATATCAAATTAAATCATTCGATGAATTGATAGCAATGTACAAAAAGGTGTACTAATGAATGAAATTATTATTTTTATTAGTGTTGTTTAAATATGAAAATTAAAAGTATAACTTATAAAATTTCAAATGGATAATAACTTCAAGGTACAATGTGTATGTATAAAGTCGATGCACGAAACTATAACCTACACGACCGCCTACAAAACCGTTCATTTCCTTGTTACATTAGTGACATAATGTAGGACAACTATTTTTCATATCTCTCGTTCTTAATTTTGGTGTCCGAAAAAATGCGCGACCGGGCCACACCGAATGCGCCCACCGGCATTGGTGAACCGATACCTGCCTTATCGTCCAACAGATGCGTAGGTACTCGTGACTTCTAAGATTCATTCATCGCGCGTTGCTTTCCCATTTACGCCCGTCTGTTTCCAAAATTTATAACATTACACATTTCCGAATCTAAACGACGAAATTATTTGGTGTGAAATAAGACATTTCCTACGCGCTTTACGATTTTGTTACCATGAAATAACTTAAAGACAATTTAATTTTTAAATGTTTATATGAGAAATTGGAATTTTCCAATATTTACTAATAATGTTGAAATATACACTTATTTTTCGAGATGAAAAAATATTCTTTGTAATGATTCAATATGGTTGAAAATCTTTCGAAAAAACGAATTTCCTTATAGAGGAATAAAAATAGATGATAGATATAAAGAAAATGTAATAATCAATCTGAGTGTGGCCTGTGGCCGCTTACCTATAATGTTGAAATCGTTGCATGAATTTTGTGTGTAGAAAATTGTAAGTTTTCTCTCTCGACGTTCATTATAAACTTAATTTTGTTTTTAATGGCTTCCCCGTTAAAGCTGCACAAAAACGAAGTTGAAAAATATTTCACAGACTTAAACGTTACTGACTTGCCTTGCAAGAGTACGTACTTCGTGCAAAATTTTATTGGTATATCCATCTTTTATATGCCAACCATAACTTCGTATAAAATAGGTTACACGTGCTTATATATTACGTCGCTAGGCATATTATAACCACTCGTCAAAGAATATCAAAATCAGTGCAACAACGCGACAATAATAGATATTACGAAAAACAAACAACCGAATCTTTTAATATTGTCTTGCATATTTTGCACACTTCTGTTACTATTAACATGCACTATAATAAAATTTAAAAATACATTTATGTATACTTAATATAAATATTCACGAAAACGGCAAATGATTATTCGTTATAGTAAAACACACATTAAAAGGCACGTGCTGCACGTGAACTTTTATTTTAAAACAAAACCAACGATGTAAATAAATAAATAAATAAACAGCGTATAATAACGATTTATGTCATTAGGATGACGTACGAATCCACTTTAGAATTTGATACGGTTGCTCATTTTCTAAGAAATCAACACTACCTGTATCGATTTTTTACTAAAAACTACTTGAGGAACTTGAACTACAAAAACACAATAAATATCAAGAAAACCGGTCACTGTGTCAACCGACACTGATTGCAGAACCTTTCAACCTTCGCCTGTAATCTAATCCACCACTATAGGCATTATTATTTTTACATTAGATTTTTAAATTATGATAAAATTTATTTTGAAATAAATAACTTAAGTACGTGATTTTGATCATTTTGAATAAATTGTCATACACATTACGCTGTTAGTTTGAATTGAATATCGATATTTTATAACATAATACATAATTTTAAAACTACTTAAAGTCTATGATTTTATATATTTTAATACAGAACTATTGTAATATCCTACAGACTCAACCGTATCTAGTTTAAAATAATAGGAAAATTTAATTTTATATCTGATATTACATAAATTACGATTAATTGTGACCATTAGAATAAAAAGTGGTTATTATGTTTAAAAGATTTGCTTTGTGTTATTAAAATTTAATAGAATTCAGTTGAAGTATATATAGTTTGAATTCAAGCTAAAAATATAAAAGAATCTGTTAGTGAATACGTTATATGGATTCATAAGCTTTACGTTCGGAAGTCGTTTAACTAAACACACAGTATTTGAACTTCAATTATAAACAGGCAAACTGTAATCTGATTTGCTTATAGTACCTACTCAAGTACTAAATAATAAATTAAACACGACGTTATGGCGTCCTCGATTGCTAACTTATACGTTATGGTAACTGACCCACTTCGAACAAAATGTGCATACGAAATTCATGTTTATGTAATCATTCACAAATTTGACCGTTTTTTACTTTTATTGCTCTGTTTCTGTCTTGTTAGGCAAACAAACAAGTTCTATTTTAGACCAGACGTAAACTTAACGTCGATTTCTGTTTCAGCCTTGCGAAATATTTACTAATTGAATTTGGTATAAATATCAAAGTTATAAACAAGTTTTGCATACACAAACGTGTATACCTAAAGCGATATATTTTACAATAAAATTAAAATAACAAATATCTAAAATTTCAAATATAAACTAATTCTAGTTTTGTTATTTTTGGAGTAACTAAACATATTATTGATCAATGTTTTATGTAGAAGTGAAGTTCTAATATGAATGAAGGAAATAAAAAATGTGTGAGACATGTTCGTGATGTATAAGCGCGTGCGGCACAAGCCAATAATGACGCCAAACACGATTTAAAAAAGCACTCAAGATTGATAGTTAAGTTGCGCAGAAGACGATAGTTCCTCCGGTGTTATAACATGTTAAACGCTGTGTCAAATGTACGAGCACGCTGTGGGAATTCATTCATCGGATAAACACCATTTTACCAAACAAAAATCGAAGCACTTTCACTTAAATAAGAATCTCATTTTATCTCGAACACTTAAACGATATTATGCAACTGTGTCGTCTGCTTTTATACTTGCATCAACTAAATTTTAAATCTCTTCAATTAAAAATTCATAAATTTCAATAGCTGAATAATCAACAAAAAAATGTAGGTACATTTCATTATTTTTATTATTGACTGTTTTGGTTTCACTTTTATCATGATTATAAATTGCAATTACACAACATAAAAAAAAGCCAATATTTAATAGGTATTTGCTAGTTGAAAAATAAATATACCCAGTCGGTACATCCAATGATGATAGTTTTTTTTTATCAATTTATAATAATTATAATTAATTATAAAACATAATGAGAATCGTGAGGCTACTATTATTATTTACCAATTAACAGATCATTAAAATAAAATTTGAAAAGTAACGTACCATTTTATTTTTGATATGTCAATACTTCAATCATTTATATTTATTTTCAATATTATTAAAAATAAAGTTTATGAAATAAATATAACTATAATGATAAGGTTAAACAAAAAGAATAATTGAGTTTAAATTACATGTCTATTGCGAGTATGTAATACATAATAGATAAGAAAGTTTTGTTTTTACATTTGTTGTAAATAAATTTATCGGTCAATAGATTTGAATTATAGATTTTATTTAATCTTCTAGTTTTATCTTATAAAAGAGTACTTAAGTGGTTCTTGATTCTAATGCAATGTAATGTAATATTAATTGAACAGAATAAACGTTAAAATTAGATTAAAGAAATTCAACAAAAGTTGTTGGTGTTTTGACATTTCTATATCATAATTTTAATGTACTTCTGTTTTTTTATAAGTATACCGGTGGGAAAACTAGCATTAATATGATTTTTTTTCTAATGCTTTGTTTCAAAATAAAATAAATCTATTAACAAAGTTTGAAAAATAAATGATATTTTAAACACTATATATTAAAATTTTTACAATAAATGAATTAATTATTAGACTTAAAAGATTTACAATAATTTTACTTCCGCTACCCTTTCGATGAGACACTAATTTATTTCATTTTTTAATTAATTACTTATATTCAACTTATGTTGATTCTATATTAAAATATGGTAGATTTATATTAAAATCTTGAGTTTATTTTGATAAAAAATTTGTATATATAAAGAGGAAATGATTTACTATAGTCAGTAACGATTTAGAAATAAAAGTGATATGAAATAAAGTGTAGGACACGAGACATATTGTAACGCGAAAAAAACTATAAATAACGGGCTTCGGTTATCGCTGACCAAATCCAGGGGCGTAACATCCGTCGATCCCTTCAGTTTGTCAGAAAAAAATCGGGTACCGCAAGGACACAGGAAATGATGCATCTCACTTAGTTTGTTAACAAACATAAATATGATGTTTATATTTACCAAATATTTTTTATCTTTATTCCCTATATTAAACTAGACACTATATTTTTCAAAATTGCAATTGAAAACTAAAAATTTCTTATAAGTTCGGGATGAACTTGTGCAAGAAATGTCTATTTAAAAATAATAATTTTTTTATTTCAAATAAAATTAAAGTATGAATAATTATAATTAAAACTATAAAATATATACATAAAAAAAATGTACTCGGTTTAGTGTTAAATGTATCTGATATAAAAAACATAATTAAAATTCTAATTTTCCAATCAGCAATTAAAATATGTTTGATATTGCTTAACGTTGCTTGCATATAGCAGAAATTCCAGTAACAATACTCATTGAATGAATAACTCCCAATGCACCGTAGAAAATCATGCGTTTTGATTCTGTGTGGAGCTCGAGAACCGAACAAAGCCCCACACACGGCACACGGGCTGGGAAAACCTCATGTGATTTCTCACACCTCCCTTTGTGGTGCCTGGTCGGACGGTCCGGGGCCTTGCCGACCGGACAACTATGCTGACACACTCGCGTTACACGCATACATACTATCTCACACACACACACTACATCTGATTCTCGACACACGACCCTGGGGTGTACCGTGCGCCAGATCTACACCGCCCTTGTCCAGAAACGATTGTTGCACGCCAAACAAGTCCCCTGAGGGATGACCGGTCATTCTACGACACCTCGCGTACCTGCTTCTCTCTATCACCACCGTTTGACAATCTTTTTCGGTGTCTTGACCACACTTGATCCCAGGATATTTTTGCAAAACAGGATTATTAGAAAAACAAACGAGTACTCAAAAAAAAATACAAGAACAAACAATTGTGCCATATTTATATTTTCATGAAATTTACACTAATTCAGAACAATACATTGTTTTCCAAAGATCTATTTCTTAGATAGCCTATTATGTTTAAGTTAAAAATTAACTGCATAAATCTCTGAATAGTTTTTTTTTATTTTAAAATTTGGGGTAATCAAAAATATTGAGGAATAGATTATAGTAGAGTGAGAAACGCATACAACACCAATACAGGTGTTGCACATCACAAACAAGTAGAGAGATCACTCTGTCTTTCAATTCTATCGCCTTTCTTTTCGGTCTTTTTCCTTTGTTTTCTTGCTTTTTCTCTCGAGCGAGAGATACTTGGAAATGCTATTGTACAACTTGGATTATTTGTTTGCATCGACAGGGTAGTATTGAGATTCATTTCTTATTTTGCATATTTTACCTAACACACTTCCTCCACCACTGTAAAATATTTGCACACAGTTGAATTTAGTTTGCGTAAAAAAAAAACATGAAGAATTTGATTTTGTATGAGGAAGATAAATGTTTTCTTGTTGAATTAGAAATGACCTAAATATCCGCTAAACATGCTTAGAATATTTTGGCAACGATAGCAAAAGATGCACAACAGAAAATATACGTCTATTTATCATGAGTGAATTACATACGGAATACATGTCCATTTTTTTTTTCGAAAATAAACTATCAGAAGCCAAATGGTATATCATACGAACAAATCAATCATTCAGTAGTTGCGTTTTGTATTATTTATTAGTGAATTATGGAAAACGATGTTTAGATTAGAAGATAGAAAGGAATAGCAAAATATTATTTTATCAAGCTCAGTTTATTCAACCAATTGTTAGAAAGAATTTAATTTATTTCCTATTTTTTTTAATTATTTATTTATTCATATTTTTGTTTACTTTCGTCTGTTTAATTCTATTTCCATATAATTCTCAAAGAAATACAATATTTAATAATGAACACATATATTATTTGTAATATTATTGATATTATTTTTAAAGAATAACTTATCAGATAAATCCAGTACTATAAACCATTTTCAATACAATCCTGTATCGGACCGTAATTCCGTTAATATATACCTGCCCTACAAATTTCAAGGCATAAATAATTTCAAAATGAACAGCAGCGATATAAAATACTTATCATTAATGGACTATTCATAAAACGACTAAATTTCCAAAAGTATTATCCTGCGAAGAATTTCTTATAAACAGCTTTAAATTTATTTATTTTCCAATCTATGAATTTAGATATATTTTTAAATAAATAATACTTATTGCATAAAGTTATTAGGTCTCATTACGAATTTGACAATGACATTTTCTGGTATAATTAAGCACCGCATGGACTGGAATTAATGATTTTTATTTTGTTTTCAATTTTAAAACAAAAGATAGAAAAGGTTAATTTAGATCGACACAGTTCTGATTTTAGTACAATTGTAGCGTTCATTGATTTTATGTTCCAATTAAACTCTATGAAACTAAATACAGATACAAAAAAAAAAAAACTACATATGTTCCAACGGTTTACCTAATAATTTTCATTTCAATTCTGACAATCCAAATACAAGATGAGTAGGTGGCAAACCAGTATACTTATATGAATATTATAGGAACAATGAATTACAGGGTGTTTTTTAAGAGGTATTATTATTTAGAGGAAAAAAAACTAACTAAATTAAGTCATCTAAATGGAAGACATCATCATGCAGTCGACTTGAAATTTAAAATAAAATTTATGATATTTTTTAAGGTCACAAAAAACGAGCTGTTATTCAAAGCTCGATTTATCATAAGTACAAATGGATTTATTTTTATATAGCAATGTAATAAACATATTAATCATACCACAACTCCCACATTACAATATATAAATATATCAGTGACAAAATCCAGCGTATATAACATAATATACTCACATTAGTTGACTAATGTAATAATACTTAAATATAAGTAAATAATCTATGTATAATGCTTTCTTATCAATTCCCCTAAAATATAATTCGTTGGATGTCACTATAAATAATACAAAAATGAAGTTAAAACCGCGTGACAGTAACAAATAGGCCGCAAAGCTTCAACATGCGTTTCCTTCGTAGTTTGACAAAACCAGAAGAGTTGATTTCGCATTAATAAATTTGCATTTCAATACAACGCTGTTAAATTTATAGCGTACTGGAATCTTACGTAAGGACCAAGTGGTTTTAAGCCGGTTTCTTCGTTATGTGATTCAGTCTCTATATATTATCATCTTTTTTATTCTTAGAAATGAGTCAGATATTCTACATTTTTATATGTAGAACTTTATATGATTTTGTCTCAGGTTTCTCAGTTATAGCTATAATAGATCTTATCCGATCGTCTAAATATACATGGCCGAAGTTAGCCGAATATGTTTATTCAATGTATGGTTTAAGCGCATGCGTCTTAGAATCAGTAACTAGAATAACAAGTCTGTCGAACTTAACAATCAGTTACGGCAACTAATAAACAGTTTGTACATTAAAACGATAAAATTTATTCTTTTAATGGAATGGTTTATTTTTTTAATAAATAGATCATACATATATAATTATTATCCTGTAAACTGTAAAATAATTGTATTATGCTTAGAATTCTAAATAATTAATGAAATAAATTAAATAACAATTATAATTAGGCAACCAATTATTACAAAATATAATTGAAAATGCTTAAACGCAAACAACAATTCATACAATAAAACCAACCGCTGTAAAATTTGTTAGTTTATGCGCAAATTGTTGCATAAAAATCTTTCAATCGGGTGGTTTAAATTGGGTTTGATGTATTGAAATTTGAATTTAATTATGACGCGCCGTTACATATTAAATTTCATTAAAATATTTATGATCGTTTGGACTCATAGTATTTAATACATCGGATACTGAAATTTATTATTTAATTAGTTCAATGAGATCAAAATATTGATAGTTTTCAAATTAAATTATGATCGAATCCACCAATATATGGGTCACAACTACCTGTTAATCTTTTTAGTAATAAAAATATCAAAAGAAAAAATCTATTAAGTATTTAGTATTTCAACGATATAAATTTTTAATTTTTATTTTGCAAACAAACCAAATATTATTTCGTAATTAAATTACAGCAAAAACTGACTAAAAATATAAAATATCACGTTATCAGAATAAAATTAATAAATTATACATACATATATGAAAACTATTTTTTTTAATGCCGGATAATTTGCATATGTTATATAACTTGTAAATACAATTAATAACACATAAAGAATCTAAATTATAATAAATGTGTATCAAATTAACCGTATTTGATTTTTAAAATCAATGAAATATACATTTTTAATTCTGAAAATGTTACAAATTTTAATTTTTTTTGTGCTACCCTATATTTCAGTATATTCGGTAAAATTTTAAGATAGCTTTTATCGTCCAACTTTTTGTTATTCTGTGTGTAAGAAAATAAAAATGAAGCTATAGGAAACTTTTGCGAATTATAATGCACTAAGTGAAGTGTACTACAAAGACTTGTATTATAAAACTGTACATTTGTTTGAATTTAGATTCTGGTTTGGGTAATATACATATTTCTATATAGCGCTTATTTCGGTATAGTAGTTCACACATTCATATTTCGGTGCGTTGATATAATATGAAGGCATTTCTTGCAGGTTGCCTGCTTTACATTTTTTAACCAGAACACCAGTGCGCACCGCACTGATGCGAGCAAGTCCCACCGGGACGTGCTCGCGCCACGAGATTTTTCCGCAATTTTCCAAAAAAAAAAAAGAATTATTCCTTTTTTAGGATGTTAACAGTCCACTAACATTTCTTATGTTTCGTTTTAACAACTTTACGAATCATACATTCATACTAATTCAAATGCCATATTTAATTATCAAATTTTAATATGTTAATCTTAGCTTTTGTATATAATATTTTAAATATTAATTTTCCCTAATGGAGCAAATAATGAGTAATATAGCTATGAATTATTGCTAAATATGATAATAACGGCCAACCATTAAAAGCTTTTATTACAAAAATGAACTAGTAAGCTTAGAATTTATTTAAAGTTTTACGTGTGATATTTCATTATTTTAGTGCTGATTTCAACAGATTCATACGACAAGATTTATTTATTTTCTGCATTAAAAATGGATTGAAAACTATGTAGAATATTTTTTTATTTTTTACGAAACAAAGTTTGACGATGTAAGAAATATGCATAAAGTTGTAAATGTAATGTTTGTATAATAGACGATTATTTTTGTGAATGTAAGAGTGGCCAGCGCTGGCGTATAATGTCATTTAAAATTGAAGTTGTTTTATATTTTAATAGATGCATAATGCATGAGACTTGTTGTAGGTACCCTTCTTTCTAAACTGTGTTTGAGGATTTTCACCTTGTTGTATTGAACGTTAAAGTTTTTTAAAACTTGATAAAGTAGATTATGATACGGGCCGGGCGTCTACAGACATATCATCTAACGTAGTTGTAGCTGTAGCTGTAGCTGAAGCTATAGCTAGGGTGCGTCTGCGGAACACACTTGTTTCTGGGCGGGCCAGTTCAGTTCAGTTCAGAACAGTTCACCTGATTTGACTTGACAGCTCGATTTACATCATTTGTCTTTCTAGTTCAACAGATCAACAGCCTTTTATGTTATTCAATACAGAAACATCTGGCAATTGAATATCAGCGTTTTTTTTTTCATTCATAAATTTTAAATAAACCACTCTTATATATATATATATATATATATATATATATATATATATATATATATATATATATATATATAAAATTTGAGATAATAAAAATAATCTAGAATTTGTCTTTGAGTTAAGATATGGTCGCTATAGATCAATAACCGTTAATGAAACCTTAAAACATTATTTAATCCAAAGGTTAACTTTCCATTCTTACATATATGTATGGTTTTATTTATTATTTAACTATAAATAAAACCCATAGAATACACTATAAATTATATGCATTTGCATAGGTTTTAGTTACTCATTTAATAAAATTTACTTCCTCAAGAAATCGCCCATTCACCAAATTTATTATTACATGTATTTTTATTTAAATTTAATAAAAAGTGGTAAAATTTTTAAAATAATTTATTCATAAATTTAAAATAGTAAATTACATTAACAACTAAATATTATTAAAACTAATTATAGGCTTTAATTTTGAAGTGTCACAAAATTAAAATGAATATAAAATACATGTAATGGAAATATATATATATGAAATAAATAAACATTAATGTTTGAATAATTTTAATTTTTACAGATAAATAATTTGAGTAATTTACAAACTTTTCAATTAAGTTTAACTAATAAATAACTTATATATTTTTTATGGTTTACCAGGCACGCTGGAGGCGAGAAGGACAAATCAGGCAACAATAGAGCTAAGTGCTGTTATGAGTTTTTCACTAACTTAATCATCTGTCTGGCTGGAAGAAGATAGATTATCTTCCTTCTGAAGACTTTATGAGCCTTCCATAAGTTTATTGTGTCTTGTGTTCATTTTACACCACCTCCCACAAGCTACACTTAAATCAATTATCATTTGGCGTATTTATAGCGAAACCGCTCGTTGACGCCTTCATCTTTGTACCTATGCAAAGATTAACGTAATCAATGTAAATACGGTAATTTCATCCGCATTTACCAGTTAAACGATACGTATATGACTAGCCTTTTTATTCCGTAATGAGTAAATATTGGCTCAGTTAAAATATTTGTTCAAAGATGTCACTCTTATGGACTATTTACTCTAATCATTTATTATACATCAAACATTAAAAAATTTTCAAATTTATTCAATGTTTATGATAATTTATTATTTTATTTTAAAATTTAAACCAATTTATGAAACGTATTTTTCAAGTAATCCTTGTCAATGTAATACTCATTTTTATCCGTAGATCTGTTTTCCAATTAAATTTAAAATATTTTATGACGTTAATATGTCATTAATAGAAAAATATGTATGTATTGAATTTAGTTATAAATATAATATGTACGTACTTATGGTTGCACATGAAATCGAATTGAATCACATTTCATGTCAATATGTGCTTGTTCACAAATATAAAAAATATCTGCAGTGTCATGCACCGAACTTTCTTATACGCATATGGGTTAAACCATATCGTAGTTACATTATTTTTCTAATTTATTGTATTTGTTCTAACCTTTAGATCGCTTTTACAGTAAATATATTTCTTAAAATAAATATAAAATGTCAAACTTCAAATTATTTAAGTCTATTTTGTTAAACAATTGACAGGCGCAGATGATACGATTTATGTAAACATATATATAATAAGCAAAAATTTATTTTGAAAACAGTACTCTTTTTGGAAAATATATTCAAACAAAAGTTGTGTTAAATAGTAATACCTTTAATTTTTGCTCATGCAATTTTTCTGTAACTGTAATCATTTTTGAGTTATTGCAGAAATTGCAAAAAATGACTAGAGTAAACAGGCACTTCCGCTTTGAATATTATTTTCAAAAATAGACAATTTTAGCTTCAACCGTTTAGGCTGTAGAGAACATACACACACACACATATATATACAGACACACACACACACAGACAGACGTCATTTCAAAAATAGTCGGAATCAATTCAGGGAGGGTCAAAACGTATATTTCCGTTAAAATCTCGAGATCGAAATTTTTCATGATTACAATACTTACTTATACTTCGTATAAGAAAGTAATATAAAAATGCGAGTTTATATACGTATAATAATAATAATAATAATAAAAAGTTTATTGATCTAATAAGCCTGAGACGTGAATTACATATGATGTATAATATTTAGTAATTCGATGTCGATGAGGTGAAACTGAATCTATATTCCCTTGATTCTATATCGGTATCGTTCTCGAGTTCCACCGGTCTCATCCTAGATTCTCAACTTAGTTACCGCGTACAGAACTCTGCAAAATTGGTGTAATACATTTTTGTATATTCATTAATAAATACTTTTAAGTGTCTATAAACCAAAATATTTGAAAAGAATTAAACATATAACAATATGTTTCACAATGTTTACCAGTGAAAATGAGTCCCGGTTACAGTATATACATATGAACAGTACTGTCCATTCATCTCTTATTATTATCTTGCGGTAAACTTAAACCTCTGAAATAATAAAATTAGAATGTTAAGAATAGCATTTAGGAAATGTAAATTTTGTTGGACTATATTGTGGTGAGCCGTCCATTCAAAATTTCCACGGATTTAGAGATTAAACTTCAACAATCTTGCGCCTTACATAACAGAAATGGTCTGTGTGTAGCAAATTCACGCTTACACCAACCCACAGTTTTCACATTGCTTCGTCGACGATTAACATACGATAAATGCCATGCCCGGCACAAACTGCAAAGCATATAGTAAGAGGCGCACGTATTCATCAAGTATCAAATTAAAAGAAGGAGCAATGTTAAACGAATGAACTTTAACAATTTTAATGAAGTTTCTCCTACTTAAATAATAAGATTTTCTCATTATCAAATGAGATTTTCACCATTCTTAACAGTATTTCTTTTCATTCTTTCATTTCATACTAAAGATATTTGAAAATGAAATAAATTTGTAAAATATAGAATATTTTGTTTTAAACACAATAAGTTATAAATAATGTTCGGCAAATTATTAAGTAACATAAGCTAAAGCATCCTTAAACATTTTTTTTTTTTTTTGAAAACGAAAAAATTGATTGTAATTAAATTCTAATTGTTAAGTAGCATTCGAAAAAACTGACACTGCCCTTTGGTAGGCGCAATAAATGTAAGTAAGTTAACACCGCACATACCTCTGAATCAGCGCTGACTTCGCATCTAAGTTCAGACAATGCTAGGCACATGATGAACAAAACGAGCGCAGAAGTCCATGTCAATCGGGTATAAAACCCTTTCGACGAGTTCCGCGTACACGCACTCATTATTAAATTTATAGAAAAATTGTTGTAAATAAATCACACTATTATACTCCAAGTCCTGCGGACTCAAATTGTCATCTTCTGAGCGACCGCATGCGATAGTTGGTGGTCTTCAACTGACTACTTGAGATGATGATGAGTCCGTAAATGTCTGTGAACGAAATGTCGTGTAAATAACCAGATGGTTTGTTGTATATAATGTCCGTACACCGCAGCGTTGCAGCACCGAGTGAGTGCCGGCAAAACTTTTCAAACTTCTCGGGCACATCACATGTGTATCCTATTCCATGTATCTTGCGTCCGCGCAACACTCAACGCGGCGCTCGCTGTTGACGTTTCGTGAGAACCGTCACGTGATTTTACTAGTGAACACGTGTTTGCTCAAATCATAGTATTTTCGCGATTTTCCACTAATTTACACTTACTACTACTCCCATCGATTTGGCTCGTGAATGAAGATAATCGCACTACGAATTCAAAACAAAATTATCCATCCCTTATCATACTCTTATCTTCACTCCATTATTTTTAATTTTGGTATCAAGAGATAATTTATTCATTCGAAAATTTAATTTAAGGAAACCATATTTCTAAAAGAGATCCTTTAAAACGAGTCAATTTCTAATTAATTATATATACCTCATGTTATTTAACATTTTTGTTGTTGAAAATTTACCTTAATTTTCTATTGCATCAATGAGCCTCGATTGACTTCTTATTGAGCTCTAAAATATTCAGCAGGAATCAATTTGGTGATCTTGAAATCGATTCGGTTTTTTAAATGAACTGAAGTTCGTATTAGGCGGATTTGAGTTCATATTATCTATGGTAACTTGAGTTTGCAGCTCTAAATGGTGATAAGCTATCACTGATGTTGTCCTGCTGGTTTTGAAATCAATCTTAAATAATCCTATTTGAGAGTGTAAAACGCTATAGTTAAAAAGTATTAAAAGCAATAATTACACACTGTATAAAGTATAAAATTAGCAAGGGTCAGATATCTTGAATGAGATAAAAGTTTTCTCCCCGCCTTTTGAGTCCATCTCGAGACGGGGAACCCACGGCCAGCGCCAGCCTCTCGTATAGAATCTCAGACTTGGACATGGTACGGTACTCGAACCGTGTATGTGCGGCCCGCTCCGAGACGAGCAGCGCAGCGGTGGTCGCCGCATGCTGGTCAGTAACTCGAGTATAATGGGATTTGCCGGTTATCGAGGGTTTCGACGATGATGCTACGTTCAATTTGTGTAACACATTTTTGTTTCGTCGGTCTCAAACTTTGCCACTTATTGTAATTAAATTAGGCCACAGAAAGAAGCAAGTCGGGTTCAAACGAAAAACTTACAAAATTTGACTTATTTCATGTAAGTTTAATTAACAAAGGTATATTTTATGGCCACGATTAACTTAAATAAAATTTTAAGTAACAACCTACTGCTAAAAGTTTATTCGCAATAAATGAAAATGCAATTCCATAATATAATGTTTACGATCACTCCTATATGTATACTGTCCATTTTTACTGAAAAATACATTATGCTTATTAAAATAAACATTTTTTTCTAATATTATATGTTTCCTTATTTCATACGGAATGATACATTTATATGTAATTTATTACAATGGGAAAATGAGTCAAAATTATAAATAAAATAATGTGTTTATACAATTATTTAAAATAGTTTTCCAGCTACATAAACCAGCGATTAACTTTTAAGAATTGTTTCAATATATTCGGTAAATAAACATTTTTATTAATAGCGATACGGAAATATGTTCAATATTTATCTACATAGCAATTTTTACACAATTTTGTAAATACATGTCTGCAATTCTTTGAGATTTATAGGATTTTTATACTTTGCTATTTTTATCATATCTTACATTTCTTCAAAAGAAAATAAACATAAACTATGCGATACATAAGTTCGGTACACATTTGGTGTTTCTTAAAAAATATATTCTAATATTTCACATTGAAATCATAGGCTTAATTTTAGTTCTAGCTATATAAATATAGTTGATTTGCTTCAACAGTTTCAATGATACTTGATTATTAAATTAAAATATATTCGACAACCACTTAAAGCACTTCACATTTTTTTTTTCACATAACAAAAAAGTTTGAAATATCCAACAAGTCAATCAATAAAGAATGCAACTTAACTTGGTGAATTAATCCAACACAAGTCAGTTAAATATTAAAAACTTGACCTTATAACAACTGTTTCTACTTCAAGTTCTCGTAAATGGGTTTGTATATATAGAAGGCTGTTAAATACAATCAATAAAATTGTATTTAAGGGTGTATCCGTTTAAATCTCGATTCACGAATTATCGATCCTCAAGCATGTTCTTAATTTTGCAAGAACTAGATATAATATTTTTTTAAAATTCCATCTGACTAACTTTGAAACTTACGTTTATAAAAAAAAATTATATATTTCCCTAATCGCTTACGTTTATAATTATTTTTGGCATTAATTTATAAAATACAACCCACTATATTTTCTTTGAACGTTATATTTTAATTAAACATTTAAAGCCTTTTGTAATGAAGTTAACTCACATCAAAGAAAAATGTACATATTAGTCTCTATGTTGCTTTTCATGCGCAGATTTACAAAGAAAAAGTATTTTAGAATTTAAATCAACTATTATACACATTAACCAATATTACTTGACCTGTTCTCTATAAGGCACTGATCGCAAGAAACCAAAAAATTCAAGCACGAATCGATCTTTTTGCACCTAATTAATATTTAGTCAATCAGAGGTTCATATTCGAAAGGTTAGCTTTAGATTGTCAGTCGAAATACAGACTGAAATTTTCAGTGGCCAATTGAGTAGCATAACCGAGAACCACACGCGAGGGCTGCATGATTGACAGATTAAAAGAATGGTCCCTCACATAAACTATTTGTCGATACCTATTTTAAAATTTATTTAAACTTGTTATGATCTTGCAGCGAGCTTTTTTTTAGGCATTAACGTAATAATTAGTTATTAACATTTTTAAGTATATATATTTTTTTAATAAAACATGTGTTTCTAAGCTTGTTTGAGATGATTTATTTTCAATAAATTGTTACATTTTATTTTATTTACTATTTATTAAAAGAGTTATGTTTAATTAAAAAAATGGAATTAAGGTCTGTGGTTCTTGAATACAAATATTTTTATATGTGTAATCGTTTGGTCCAGACTGTTGTTGATTTATAGTGGGCCAATTTCTTAATTCTCTGCAGACACATACATGAAAATTCAACACACACAATGAAACAAATCTGTAGTTTTTAACCATTGTGTGGGACGTTGAAGTTGCTTCGCGCGCGTTCGTGAATAGCGAGTTATCTTTAATGGAAATTAAAAGCAATTATTGTTATCTAACATTGTTAATTTTTATTACGTACTCGCCTTTTGATATTCCCTTTCTTCCTTTTTTAATGTCTTCATAATTTGTTTTCCTTATTTATGATTGAAACAAATTAAGCATAGTTAAAATATTTTCCATAGACCAGTGAATTTTGGGAAATATTCTATTGTATTAATTCGTTAAATAAGTTATAATTAGTATAAATATAAGTAGAATAATGTCAATATTAAAAAGAAAAGCAAATCTAAAAAAACCTTCAACTTTAATATAATACAAGTTCGCCAAAACAGTACAACGTGACAAAAATATTACCACATACGAAAGATGCTAGCAGTTTAAATAAAATTGCAAAAATGTGAATTTGTCACTTTAAACGAAGCGGTGGTAAATTGGCTTAGTATCTCGTTTTATTAGGTCAAGTGTGACATCCTGCAATATTGCAACAATAACTTAACCCCTTTGCACCACTTGAGCTTTAGCGTAAACTTTCTGGAAAAGACGTCTAGTCTAGCTTTTTATAAAAATTCTTTTTTACATATTTATGTATTACGCGTTCGCATTTGTATCACAATATGGAATTGAAGTATGTGTGTACATAATGGCTAGCAATTTTAAATATTTCGATAACACCCCAATCAACAGACGCTTATCATTTTAATTTCATCAATAGCATTAACTTCTAAATGAATAATAAAACACAATAAAACAACAGAATAATTGCGGTCACTGATGTTAGTATATAAATGGTAAATTGGACAACATGTGCGCTATCGGTTACAGGCGTACGGGTCATTGGTGTTGCGGTCACATCTCGCGAAACGAACTGGTCCTTTCCTCTCACTCTGTATACCGCGGTTATGTCACCGCATTACGTCACCAGTTGCCGAAATCTCGAACAAACATATAACATATACCAAATAGGATTATAAACCGGGTACTAAGGAACAAATGAATATGTTTTACTCGCGGACATATTCATTTTATTTAATTCGCTCATTTGTTAACTCTATCATCAAAAGTACGTGTATGTTACATTTTCTAAAGTTCTCTTAGTAATGTGATATTGAAACAATGCATAGACGTGTCTTATCTATTGTTAAACTCTGATAATACAGCTTTCCAGGAGTTCTGTAACCTCTCCTGTACCTTATCTATCAAATTCTTTCTTACCTTACTATTGTTAAACTACTATGAACTTGTGCTCCTGGAATTTTTCGGCACTAAACAACCTCACCTGAATAATAACTTTTAAATTGTATTTAATTTGTACTAATGTTTTTTAATGCAATCTTCAATCTACTGGTGTTTGTACACACTTATCTATCTATCCCTAATAGTGAAATTAAAGATCGAGTTGCTATAGTTGCACTTTTTAATAGTTAGCGGTATTCGATCGAGCAGTTAGTCAATCAATTGCAGCAGAAATGTTATTATTTGTTTGTTTTAAATGTCAAACGAATTGATTGTTATTCAAGGTTTGTTATCGTTAACACTAGATATCAAGATGATTGTGCGGTGACAGCTATTTATATTGATTCAATGCGTTGGTCTATTTGAAGATATAAATTTGATTGATTTTTATAGGTCAAATTTTATTTTATAATTAATACAATATGACTGTACTGTTTCTATGATTTTTCTTATTTTATTAATGGAGATGATTTATAGTAGTAAATGAGCAATACGAAGAATTGTAATTAATGGTTAATGTATATAAAATAAAATATGATTAATTATGTTAACATTGTTATATAAATAAACTCAATTGCAGAAAATTATAAATTCTCCACTAGGAATAGTTGCTACATATTTCCGAGATTTTATACAGATTAAAAAAAAAACGCGGATATATTTGTATCAATTAAAAGTATTTATTATAGAAACAGGATTTACATGTAGGAAATAATTCTATAAATATTGATAACAAACAACGTAAAACCTATAAAATAGTGTCAATAACTCTTTCAAAAATATAAAAATGTCAACACGATAAACACATTTTAGTTTCACGCAATTTGTCAATTTGCCATAAAATGAAAAACCATAATATTCAGTCAACCAAAAACTAATAAATCCTATCAAAAAATAGCAATAACAATCCTAGTTTCTTTTTTCTATAGCGATAGTTATAATTAAGAATGCGATAAAGTTAATTGGCATTAATATATATTTGTTAATTTTATCGTACTACATTAATAATATTAAACGACAAGTTAAAGTCATCCGAAATATCATATATATATTAAACTATTTTCTCATTAGAATTAATTATAAACTAATGTGGCATATTTCAAATATTTCTAAAACTTTATTTTAAAATCTTTTGGAGTATATTGATATATATTCAATGCTTTATCTGATTGCATATTGCGTGAATAAAATTGATATACAAAACTCTACTGTAATACTTTTGTAAATTGAGTGATAATATTCGCCCTCTCGTGGCAAAGCTCGCAATGTGTATTCTCGACATAAACCTCAAAGCTCGCAGACAAAATTTGCAATGTAAGTATGAAAATGTGCAATATTGCCCCATGATTTAAATTTAAGTTTCTCTGCATAAGGAAAATTATAAAAAAATACTTAATTATGATTGCTCAATCTCGGTTACTATAAACAGATTTGTTTCAAAAAGGAAAATGTATTTCAATCTTTTTAGTTCAGATATTTATCACCAGATCCCCAGCAGTTGAGATATTTATCGCCAGATCTCCAGCGGTTCAATATTCTTTGCAGTTATGCTGGTCAACAAATTAGCACTATTAAAAATTTATTTATTAATTAATTTTAAATATTTCAGATGGCTTTCTAAAAAGACTAGAAAAATATGAAATTCAACACTTAATAAGTACGTATTGATTTCTTAGTCAATTTCTGAAATCTGTGCAATGAATTCGGAAATGTTTCGCTAGATGTCCGCAGTCCCGCTTTACTTATCATTTATGTTGGTCAAATTATTTAGAATTCGTATTAATTAAAATAAAACTACGTTCATGATATGACTTCGTAATCAAGATGATATTAAACTAATTTATATAGTATCGGCGAGCAAAAAATTTAAATATTATAAGAATGACGATTTAAAAGGTTGTTATTTTAATATTCATTTCTTGTTTATATAGTAGTAAACAAATGCTATATAAATCGTGTGTGGTGTTTAAATTAAAAATTAAGACAAACTACCTTATTCACCTTCGGTCGATCTTTTCATTTATGTTAAAGTAAATTCGATATATTATTCGCTTTAGAAAAAAAAGTTAAACTGTGTCAATTCATATAGTTTTATTCAGAATTTTTTTCTTTGATATTAATATAATACAAGATAAATATCTATAAGTTGGAAATACAGATACATTTAACAAATCCTGTACTCCTTTGTTCCGAATGTCACAGTCAGATGTTGGTGTCAAGTTGAAAATATTGCCACGTGATTAAATGTTCACGTGGATAACCCAAACCAAACACGTGACTTTATAAGAATGATATTGTATATTTGTGCCAGAAAATTATATTTCCTTATTAATTCAAGATGAAGTTCACCCACGCAAAAATTTGTTCTCAGATGCAGGTATACGAATCGTACAATATTACTTGTTCAAGATAATTCTCGAGTTGTTGTACCTGTCATGAAAACAGATACAAAACCAAAATAGATTATTATTTTTTGCTTGTTTTAATTCAATTCTATTATTGTGATATTTTCCATTTTATGATGACGCAAATATATGTAGACAAATAACACAATTTTCATAATGAACACAAACCCATTAACCCGTATCTTTCATCAACCTTTTACTTTTTTTCATTTTAATCCAACGCTTTCGCTATTTAATATTTAACAAATGTTCATTTTATATTGACATTAAACCCTGGCTTTGAAGTCATATAGAAGTTCTTCATGATATATTCGAATAAACTCCCGAGTCATGTATCATATGAAAACGTGCCTAGTATATAAGTATACGAAATGTCTCTGCTTTTGAAAAATAATCTCGCTTTTTACGGTCGAAGTTGAAACGAGGATTGACCTTGACTGTTTCGTATCAGAGCCACTTTAAAACAAGCGAATAGCGAGTAAAACCAAAAGGGGAAGAACATCTCGAGAACGACCTCACTAAATTCACAATTATAAGTACAAAAGAATAACCGAAATATGTATAATGAAAGGAGAAGTTGGTATATATGCTTATGTAATACCATAGCATTATATGTTGACCCCCGTTGACAGCGAATGGAAAAATCATTGAAATGAGAAATACTTTTTACATCAAGTGGATTTTTGTGTTTTTTTATCTTCGTCATACATCCTCCTTAGTTTTTAAATTTCAATTTAATTAAATACTTTACAGAATTTATTTTCCAATACTATAATATTTTAAATACAAACACAAATTCTAACAGTTTAAATTTATTTTCAAATGTAAGAGATTCCTATATTTAAATTTTAATGATTATTGTTTGCTATGGAGCTTTCACACACAATTTCCGTAAACATTTCTAGATCTATTTTATGCCATGACTTACATCGTATAAGTAAGAAAAATGTAATGGAAGCTTTGTGATGCATTGGTAGTAACATTTATCTGAAGAAACTATGTCAGGATCAGGAGTGTGTCTGATGCGCGTGTACGGGGACAAGAACAGATCCCTTGCGGTGTCGGTGGGTGAAGGAGATGTCGGGCGAAGTAGGACGTCGGGTCGGGTCAGGATCTTGTACCTCTCGCAGTTCAAATAAGACACTCGAACCGTTTCGAAACGGAGTCAAGGAAGAGCAGATTTCTGCTTACGCATGTAAAACTTCGCCTTTTTGTGAACGATCAACCATACCACGTCAAGTGTTTGCTCGTCGAGTGGACACGGCCATGCCCAGCACCCCGCGTATTAGATTATTTTTCCAGGCTTTAACTTACATTAAACTTAAAATCAAACTTTGCTACAACTATTACATTTGTTGGGAATTAGAACTAAAAATAGTCTACACAGCTTTTATTTGATATTTATATACAGGACTTGGGAAATACAGTAAAGGATTTAAATTAATTTAATTAAATTTTTTTCATGTTGTCATTATCTCTGGAGCACATTTCTTTACAAGGCTACTATTTACCTTTCATTTAATATCAACAACAGAATAAATGTAAAATATAATGCTTTCATTGCTATAGAAAGCATAATATTTATACAAATCTATATTTAAAGACTCTTTAGATATAGATTTGTGTTACAGGTAAATTTACCTCACATTTGAGTACCATATAAAAATATGATATATCTCAATGTTCATTTTATCCCTGCATTAATACAGGTGTTGCTTTCAATATTACTGTATGAAATGAGAAACAGAATACCTATCAACACATTGATGATACTGCATATAACTAATATGTTTTCCAACGACGAAGGCATCCATTGTCTATTATTCTATTAAACATAATATGTAACTCATACTTTTCTTTATTCAAGATATAAATAAAAACAAGTTTTCACATCCTTGCCAAACACAATAATAATATACAATTGAATAAAATAATAGTAACAAACATATTATGATTGAATATTTAAAATTTACGTATAATCTATAAGCAATCTTTGCAAATTTTGTTTAAAAAATAAATAAAATCATATATTGTTTATTATTAGTCCATAATTAGAATCAAATATAACTATATAATCCCAGTGTCTCCCTGTAGTCATTTGCCTCTCTCCCTAAGAGAATTACAGCTTTGATTTTCATTATATATTTGAACGATTATATAACTACGGAATGATATAATACATAACTTGATAACTGATAAGTTGAGTTACATATATGTTACATATATAGTTGTTGGTGTCGTTATGATTGTCGTAGCCATGTGTTATATTATGAAAACCAATCAAAAGCTCGCTGATGATTGGTCACCAATGGTCGACGGTTGGCAAACCACGTGAAGCATGTCACGTGGTTCGGCATCTTTAAGTCACGTTGCACAGTTTAACGAGGTTTAGACCGATTCATATTCGATCGATATTTCTATATAATTTATACAATATATGGAAAAGAACGGTGTATGTTAGTCATTAACAGGAGCTTTATTATAATAGTCACGTTTGCCGGCACACGATGTTTGCTTATTATTAATTTTTAATTGGATATGATGATGAAATATCTAATGTACCCACATGCAAATAATTTCACTTTTAGATTATATATTGAGTCCGTAGTATACGTAAAATATAAATTATACTAAAATAACTGTGCATTTATTACAGCTATGTATTCATAGCTACAGTTTTAACTTTTATCGACTCTTGGAATTCTATTTCCTCCTCAGGACAAATTTAATGAAATAATAATTTTATAATTGAAAGGTTAAACATATTGAAATATTAAATATGTTTTACCTTTGCATTATACAATGTAACCGGCTAATACAAGTATTCTATTGTCCTGGTGAGGATATAAAATCATAAAGGAAGTTTAGCAAAATTGTAGTCTTTTTAACTAATTCACTTCTGATAAAAAATTTATTAAATATGATCCGAATGCAGTAATAATAGAATAAATCATACATTATGCAGTTAAATACGCATGTAGGCAACTCCACCAAAATATATGTTTGATCTTAAAAACTTTAGAAGTACCAATTAGATCGGGAATGTACTATATATACCATTCTTCAAAAATATATTACAAATTAAATTTTATGTATACAAAATAATTCGTTACTAGAATAATTTTTAAATTTAGTATTCTCATGTTTCACTAGTTGCGGTAACTAAGTTATTTAAAGAGTATTGCATTTAAATGTTACGAAGTTAAATAAAAATAGATAGGGTATATTTAAATCAAAGAAGAACGTAGTATTTTTATTATAATTATAAAATTGTATTGTGAATATAAATAACAGATGCTTAGTATTAACATATTTATGTGTGTTCTCGTTCTAATGATTTTAAGTTTGTATCACTTTGTTTTTGCGGTTCTCCATCCAATAAATTTATTGAAATGTAAACAAGAATGTTGTATAATTGGCATGTTATTAAAACAATCCATATTCTCTTCCATTAAATAATATAACATAAAGCAACTTTATTTGTAATTCATTTATAGAAATTCACATATATCTGGACTAATAATTGCAGGCTATTTGATATTGATTAGCAATTTGTGGTGTGAATCAAATATCTGATGTGGGTATGTGTTGGTGTTCCGCAAGGAGCTATAATTACAGAAACCATGGTAATCGCGGGGTGTGGTTTTAAATATCTAGTTTACCAAACGTAAATACATCCTCGTTATTGTAGTGTGTAACGCTACAGTAATGTGAGTTACGTATAGATCTGTAATATATAGAAGTAGTGCTTTACCGTAGACCAAAGCTTTGCCAAAAAGCTCTGAAATTTAATTTTGATCAAGTATCATATATTTAATTCACCAGAAAATGTGTTTTATATTTTGTATCTCTTGTTACGAAAACGTACATATATATCTAGATACATGATATTCCCTCATAACACCAAATTTTCCTCCTTTTCGCTAAAGATAATTAATTAATTATTACCAAATTTTAGTACACACATATGCTGCTAATTAACACTACTAATATAAAACCCAAAAGAGAACACATCTTAAAAAATTAAAAAGACTAGAGTTCTGTCGATATTTCCGTATGGAAAATGTTCTTTTATTGCTGTCACTTGTTCATAATTATAATTAGATTTCTGTAACTAGAGTGGATCCGTCAGTCGCTAATTCTTGCTTGACTGCCCAGCTAAATTTATCCAATGACTAGTTACAAATGTAGATTTTCAGTTGTGAATTATATCAACTTTTGAAGCTTTATACACTTCTACATTTTGTTATTTTTTGTTTTGTTTTTATATCATTTCTAGATTATTTACCGAAAGTAGCAACAGAAACTTTTAACAAAATTCAGAGTTTTAAATTCATTTAGAATTTGGTACAAGTTTAAATAAGTTTTTGCAAAACAGATAAAATAAAAAGATTTTGGAACTTTAATTTTAGCGTAACATGATTATATAAACATTTTAAATCCATATTCATGGAATATATAATTCATTTTAATTTCCATGTAAATAGTTGCCGAATTATATAATATAATTTTTATGTCTAAATATATTTTCGACATTATAAAATAAGAATATTAATAATGCCTTCCACGAAAAATGGTATGTTTGCAATTATTTATATATTTTTACATCTTCATTAAATATGAAATATACATTGCTGTTTATGTAAAATATAGCTTGATATCGATGTAGCTATTGTGATTTTTTTTTCTTTTGCTTTTGTTGAACTATATGCAAACGGTTATTGATCCGTGATTCAACCATTGTTATACTTATATGAGTGTTCATTTCAGGTATAATTATGTGTAGTGCATGGTGTTCGATTCTGGTGGTATCACAGTTTATATCCCCATCGGCTATTGTTTTTAATTTTGAATTTTTTCTACTACAGGTAGACTACTGTATCCTGATCCTATATTTAATATTTTGATTACCGAGTGACCTTCACGTTGAAAATGGTGTGTTTGGTACAAAAATTGCTGTTTTTATTGCGTAGCTCCATTAAAAAAGGTTCAACAGAAAAATAATTGAAAACCTACCCAATATAATTTTTTTTCTGCAAAATAACAACATTTATTGACTTCTATATTATTGATTAAAACATGCCGTAGATTTAAAAATTAATGGTAGCATTAATTTGTTAAAAAATATATCACCTAAATAAAACATCTGTTAAGAAACAAGTTTCATATCGGTTTAAATTGAGCGATCTATAAAACTAGAGCTGCATTTAACAGCTCTGCGCAATAAAGAGTTGATAAGAATATCCTGCGTTGTTATTAATTGACGATTCCTGAACAACATCATCTATGAAACCGTAATTTTTTTTCATTCAGAACTAAAGCCTGTGGTATTATTCATTATGCGGAAATGCTTATTTATCTTTTACGTAAAGTATGAGAAAATTGCTGTCTATTGTTAACGTTAATATGAAAATACGACGATGAAAAAGAACTATATATATGCTCCTTGAAATATGCATCAGATATGAAGATATCTGCAAACATTTTAATTGCATTTTTGGTGAATGTGAGCTTTTTATCTAGTGAAAATGGTTACCTCTTCCGTCATATAATCTGAACGTGTTCCGTTTTTATCGTTGTCAATACTTGACTTTTTAAAGTATATGAGATAATTAAAAAAAGCACAGTATTCGATTTCACTGCACCAGACTAGAATATTTAAGTGAAACAGATATTATGTATTTTTTAAAAGTACTCGTTTTCCACAGTAACGGAAGCTTAAATTCAATAATTATGAGTTTTAATAATGAATAATATAATAGTACTTTATTATTCAACCTTCATCATAGAACTCATGCTCTTTATTATACACTCTTTAATAAATTTATTAAATTTACCGAAAACAAAAAAAGGTTTTAAAGAATATTAATTTATATAAATTCTTGGAAGAGAATTTCTCAAAAAATTAATTAATTTGCAACCATAGTTTTATTTTAAGTATAGAATTACTATCTTCATTATTAAATATCCAAGGCGACACCATATTCTTAATAATATGTGTTTTATCTAAATTTCATCTCGAACAGTCAAGCCGATCTTTATAAAACCGCCTTATTCTAAATGTACATAGAGTATGAACAGTAATCTGCAAAATAAACAGTTATATCGATTTTGTAAAAGGAATTACTTCATGCCTCTGTAAACTGCTCTAATTTTATGTTCATGTGTATATGTTTAATCATATGTAGGAGTGACTATCACACTTGTAAATATATATTTTTATTCTATATAAACACTTTCAAATGTAATTCAATTTTTGCAATTACTGCGAAATATAGAAAATAGTAGTATAGAAAAACATATGTAGCTTAGATATTCCGTTAAAATGTGCTAACAAAACCATAATATTCTGTTCCAAATAACTACAGCGTAAAATAACAGTGTTTTAAATGGTTTAGGGGATGGGATCACCTACAATATCGTCAATAATGCGATATGTTGAATTCGTACTTTAGTAGCAACTAAACGTCTCCAGAAGCACTTTCGGAACAAGTTATAGCTTCCTCTAGGCAATCCGTACGCAACGTTTTGTTCTATTCTACTTTAAACATGTAAATGTTAGAAACATGAACACAATTGCTTGTGATGCAATAGTGTAATTAATACTAAGTAAATATTTCAACAAAAGATCTCATTTGAGCATAAAAGCATTGCTGAATTTCTATACAGTTTACGTTTGAAAGTGATTCTCAGGGGATCAAAAATATTAAATAATTCACGGTTCGATTCTATACCTATTGACAATTCAATATTTATTATTAATTATGTTTATCCATAACTCACCCAGACCAATATGAGCTTGCTACAGAAATCTCCAGTGGTTACCGTTTTTATGAGTGATTATATATTTTACTAAATCAACAGGTATATGAATGTAACTAAAAATTACCAACTTTTATTATTTTATTGTGTTATTTATTATTATTACAAGACATCGATTTCTGTTGACCTTATTCAACATATTTATGTGTATACTCTCAAGAATATGACATTGTGTTGTCACAGCTTAATAATCGCACAATTTCATTATTTGCATAAATAATAAACGTAACAATATCATATTTTAAATTTCTCGTAAGGTAACTTCGTCTTCCTAGAAACTCATTATTATAAAATAGCCAATTAAGAAAATAAAGTTTTTTCAATGTGTATTTTATGGATAATATATAAAAATATCAAATATAATAAATGACAAAACGGAACTGAATAATTCTTATTTGTAAGATTCACGTAAATAATAAAAGCAATGCAATTATTTAAAATAATTAAATTGCATCACATACTAAACGTATTATTCTTTGACAGGCGTGTTAAACTTAAGTAAACAATGCTAATTATTCTGAAAACACAACTTGTTACTGTACTACAACATACGTTACAGTTATTAGATTAATTTCCATACACGAACAAAACCTGCTATTCAGTCAACAAACAAATCTCTAAGCATGTTTAATATTTTTTTGAGTTTTAAATAAATCTAAATCTTAATTGCGTATATTTTATAGGCTAGTAACTGTAATACATTATTTTTTTTACCAATAATGCTTATTTCTAGTGTGTAACTATTGCGATGTTTGAAATATAACACGCAAAAAAGATATATATATGAATAGGAATCATTGATACAATGCTAGCTTTCATGAAAAATATGTGCTTTTTGTCGTATTATTTCATCCATGTGCAGGTATATAATAGAAATGACACTTTTTTGTCGTTTCCGATAAAAAGTAAATTTTTATGTCACAGACTTTATCAATAATTAATTGTTAATAAATAGTCAATATTTGATTTGATGATATTTTGATTCAATTTGGAAAAGCGATTTTAAATAAATATTAAATCGTCATTTTTAGAGTTTGGAAAGGCAGTTCTTAACTCAAATCATATTTGATTGGTCTTAGTTACACTTTCAATTAATGAGACACACCACACAATAGGCACAGAAAATTGTGGAATTAAACATTGCTCTGTCTTCTAGAAATAGTGATCAAACTTACATACATTTCCATTGCTATTCTCATGGAAGTTCTGTGTTACATTGGCAAATACTTAGACGTTCCGTATCAACAATAAACCTTCGGCGTCAAAGTTGAAACTGAACAGGCTATAATAGTAAGGAGATGACACCAAATAGAAATAGTTCTAACATCTGCATAGCTTTGAACTTTAATAGAATTTATGTAATATTCAAACTTTTAAATATTAGTGTTCCGAAACATATTTGCATTTCTTTTTCGCTATAACAATTTGTAATTCTGTATTTCTTTGACATAATAAAGCTGTTGCAAAAACTAGGACACATACGTTAAATAAAGTACTAAAAGCCACGAGGAATCCCCTCAGTGACACAATGCTAGTGCAACGAAAGAAAGGCGAGAAGACGTCGGCGACGCGGTGCTGCATGGCGCACAAGCAACGAGATGCAGCGAAATCTACGGGTGTCACGTTGCCGCAAACAAAACCAACAGTTCTTGTCTCCTCCAACTCAGTATCTCGCCGCGCCAGAACCAGTGCGAAACAAGCTTAATTACCGAACTCCATGAAATCACAACACTTGGTTCATTTCAATTTCACATTGTTGTGAGATCGTTAGCCAAACTAATCTTTGTTTTGTTGCTAACTTTTTTTGTGAAAACTTTGCAGAATACAGTAAGTTTATACTTTACCGTAATATAATTTATTATTTTAAGTTTACTATAATTATACTATCTTCTTGTGTACAAGTATTTAATGAGGTTTTATAATTTATTGCAATTGAAACTAAACTTTATTATTCATATTAAATTTTAATTATTGTGTATCATTTTTATCAATTATTTCATTAAATTGAATTATAATAAAAAAACAAAATGTTGAGTGTTTCTTATGCAATTTTAATTTCTGAATATTGAAAAATTCTATAGTCAAGTATTTCAAAATCTAAAAATATTTGCCAATAAACCACTGAAGAAATTGTTCTGCAACCCAATGGCTCTATAGGGATTTCTTTGGAAATAACAATTTTGGGGCATATTTGCATGCAAAAGAAGAATTTTTATGATTTGATTTCCGGAAAAAGATTGAGAAATCGAAAAGCAAACGACATTGTAATGATGTTGGAATAGCGGCAACCCTATTGTATTGGTAATATTGTCCGGTATATAATTTGTGCATTGTCTGTCATAAGCTGGGATTTCGCATCACCATACACAATTTTTGTTTTTGTTTGTGATACATATTCAAATATGCTTATCACAACTAAACATTTATTAACAGTTAATATTTTTATAACTGCAAAATTTTTATTTATGTATCTGATATTAATTTAGAGCGATAAATATTATATCTCGGCTTAATTAGTATCAGTTGCGGTAATATCATTAAATTGTAATCCGTGGTAAGTGGGATAATCTGTTTTTCTAATCAAATATCTATAAAAATGTAAATGTGGAAAAATAACAGCAATTAATTTTGCGTAAAACTGGCACGCAACAGATGAGTTGCTCATAACAGTTTAACGATAGACTATAAATATGTTATCGTTTTTAGGACTGTATATTACAGTGAAATCTCTTTTTTTTTTATTATTTGAGAAATATTACGAGTTTACCCGTTCATAATTTTTATCCAAGTTGTGCTTGTGACACATTAATATGACAGCACCAACAGATGATCATTTTATCTTTATGCGATGTCATGAAATGGAACGTCACCATGGAAGTGCTAAATACACATGTACTACGGAAGTATTAACCTCCCGGAAGATAATCTTAAGTGCCTAAAATGATTATGCCAGGGTGCAACTAGAACGAGCACATATTCTAAAGCAATAGCTGAAGTAGATTGCGCGACTGTATTAATGTCGTAATTCTTTTATTTTTTATATTTCTCCATAAACTAAAATTTTAGAATCATGCAATTAAAAAAGTCCCTATTTAGGGTGAGGTAAAATCTACGTTTTTTATATATTATTAAAAATTTAGTCTATTACTATTCATGTAACTTTAATAAGGGTAATAAAACTGTTGGAGCCAATAGAGAACAGTTTGAAAACTAATGAAATATTTATATATATTACAAACACCTATATGACATGTAATATGAACTATTTAACAAGCAAGGTTACTGAAGGTTTAGGTTTCTTCAACATACATTATGAGAATAGTGAATTGAAATGGGATATTTTCCTGAATAGATACACATATAGATCTTATCCTCTCTTCGCTTATATGTATGTCATATTAGTAAGATGAAAAAGTTTTTCATAGATATATAAACCAATATAGATATAAATAGATGAAAAGTCTATTTTCTACAGTTTAAATTAATTGATAAAACATTTAAATGTTTTACATGTTTACCACTAAATTACTTGAGTAACAAATTCAATGTTGAATATTAAATTAGTTCAAAATTTGTGCAAAATTTTAATAAAATAAACATTCATATATAATTTAAATTCACGTAAACACAATTAATTTTTTGTAAAGCATATTCATTAGTGATGGATTAATATCGGACAAAGGTTTTCATCGTTAAAAAATTAATCCGATTTAAATTAAAAAAAAATCTCTCATTATTGTTCATCGCTTTGATCTATAATTGTTTGTTGTAGCGTAAATGGTTTTAGCAAAAGAGAGACTTAAACTCATGGTGAAACTATAGCTTATCGAATATGTACTCCATTAAAAATATTTCAATTTTTATATATTCGTCACCGTCGTTAAACATCAAGGTGAAGGCTTTTAAGAATTTTTTTCGATGTTATTTTTCATGTACTACAAAAATTAATTTATTTTTTTTAAATTCAATTCAGCTTTTTCCTTATGAAATATATAAAAAGTAATTTTAAATATTATAACTACTTCAAAATTCTAACGGAGTTTTATTTTTAGTTTTTGTTTCCATTCAAGCTTTTGTTTCTACTCATAATGCTAAACGATATTGAGGTAAATTAATGTTTCTTTTCCTGGCATTTCAGGTTAAAAATCGCATTACATTTAGGCGCCGCAGGTTTATATGAGTATTGAAATATACTTTTCACCAACAAAAGTAAGTATTAAACTGTATTCTTGCAACCTGTCGTCGACCTGCATTACATGCAAATTGTACTTAGTAGGCAAACATACATTTTTTTCCTGTGTATGCACAACACTAAAATGTGTCTATACGGGTTATAATTTTGTGTTAATTTTATTGTTAATACTGTAATAAAACATTAATTTATTTCGGATTTAAATACATTCAAATTCTAAGTAAATTCATATCTATGTAAGTCTACTCCATATATTGAAAATTGCATATTAGAATGTGGTAAGTTAAGCTTCCGACATTCATTATAATTTGGCAATTTGTTATATAAGCTTATAATTCGGATTTGCATGCGAATTAATAATAATTAAATTTTACTAATCATTATTTATTTATGAATGCCAATCGAAGATTAAATAATAAATATATATTTAATGAGAAATAAATAGAATTAAATTTATTGATCTCACTAAACTGAATTATTATATAAAATAATTTGTACTCGGCATTATAATTTAAAGATCGGTAAAAAGGGTCGTTATAAATATTTTAAACTTTTTTGATAAAGAAAACAAAAATCTTTTTTTCTATTTCAGCAAACATTTACAATATAGCTTTTTGTACGAAATTTCTCAGCGAACATTAATTTCTAAAGAATTCTTTAAAAAAAAATTTGGAAATTAAATTTTCATATCATATGTTTAAATAGCATTGATACATTTTGTCAAAGATGTATGTTCATTAACATAAATGCATTTACATTTCGCAGTCAAATGCAAACACCGTTTAGATGTACGTGTATTTGCACATATTTTCAAAAGCTCTTCCAAGTATTTGCACTTATCCGTTATTACCATGTATCAGCATTTGCAATTATACCATTTTTAACATACCAAACCTGAGCCTTACGGTATATTAGTCATTGGTGCAAATGCATATACTTTTAAAAATAGGTGCAAACGGAGTTTAAGTACATTTGTCTGAGAAATACAAATTAATTTACGTTCTCAAGCATACCATTGTTTGAAAATGTGCTACCTAATTATTTATTAGCCTGTTACCTAATTTGATGTACCTACAATTGAGATGATCTCATATTCAAACCGACGCATAAATCATTTACTTCCCTAGTTGTTTTCAACCATCACGTTTAGGTAAATTAAATATTCAAAATAGTCATAATTACTGCCACTTTAGTTGGAAATGAAGCTGTACTCAATTAGACATTTATGTTTGAAATGGCAATAATTGAACCCTTGGTGTAATTTTAAATTAACATAATTGTGTCACCGAAAATATTAACTAATTTAAATTTTCATTTCTAATATAAAATGAACTTGGTATATTGGCAACTATGAAATATCTTTTTACGCCTTTACGTCCCAATACACTAGGAAATGCGCATGCTGAAATTTAACAAAAGCACCTTTTTTGTTGGATAATTAATAAACTGCTTTCAAAAATTTTATTGTATTATGCAAACTGACCGCGGACAAAACATTTTCGAATCAGTTTAAAAATTCTTTTTGTTATATAAAGCCAATTTAAAATTTCATAACATTAGTTTTTAAAATTTTATTACGAAAGAGCAAAACACCCCAAAAGAGTTCTGGAAGCACTACCAAACAATAAACATATATCCTAAAGGGGTGCATAATTAGCACTAAGTGACTTTGTGCTTTCCAGTAAAATGTACTTTAAATTGCATGTTTTTCATATTAACGAATACTTGCTATTATAATTGTCCACTGTAGCAGATTTATTCTACATTAGAAATGAAACAATTTTTAATATATACCCCAAAGGTAAAATTATCCTTTTGAACTCAGTTTTCTTGATTTTCTTTTGTTGATAGTTCTATTTACCATTCCAAATAGAATACCTTATAAAATTAAATATTAGCAAACATTTAATCGTTATAAAACGTAATTGCAATACATGAAAGCAGCATTATTCTTTATACTTTCTTATACGAAGAAATAAGTAAGTATTGCATTGACTGTTAGTTTTACAAATTAAAATGCGTTATTTCGAAATCATCTCTGATAACCATAAAGCTTTATTTAAAATGTATTTTAGGTCTATTAACTTAATCTGTGTTGTGCAATCTAAAATGAAAATAAACTGTTTTCCGTATAGATATACCAGAAAGACTTTGTGGTTTCCAACCGAGTTTGCAATTGATGTTTTCGTATAAGATTAGTTTCACATACGACAATTCTAAACCTAAATTGATTTTTATTTAATTTAAACTTACTAACTTGTTTTTTAATAAGAATTTATTTCTCCGTTCATGGTTTTCATACTATCGTTTTTAACATAAATATTTGATATTTATATAAACATTTTAATTTTTTACCTTGAATTTCTCCTCAGGTTAATTTGCATTAAATAAATCAAAACAATTATTTCGTAAATTGAAATTCTTCGACTGCAAGTGTAAATACTCCTTTGAATAATTTTCTACAAAATGAATAAAATAGTACTTTATTACTAAATAATAAATTTGAAACTCGAATGAATTTTGCACATGCATGTTAATATCACTTTATTGGTTAGACGAGGGATTTTGCAATATGGATCAGCAGTTTGAATACTACATGAAACAGGAAATGGAAAGTAATGAATTGCTTTTCAATTACATTTTATAAAAAATTGCCTGTTTAATTTTTAATGTAAAAAATTTCAGATCCAAATAACAGTTGAGAAACAAACACAAAAATATTGGAATATTTTACTATATTGAAATAAATGTTTTTATTTTTTTAATTCTGAATAGTTCTGAATAGTTCAGAATAATTCTGAATCACAATATGTTTCAGTTAACACATAATAAAATTAGCAATTTTAAGCAGTCAATTTGTAGTTCCGCATCAATATTCGTACTAGAACCTATCACACATAAACACAATTATCATTGTGTTCATTGCTTACAAATATAGGAAATCGATACGACAACGTTGTCGTTCCATATTTTCCAGGAACTACTGACGCGATTCAAATAGATGCTATGTAATTCTGTAATGTAAACATTTCATAAAAACTACCTCTTGTTATGATGCTTAATAAGGGGCACTAAGCACTCATATACCATTATTACCGTTTAATTTGCCCAGGCTAATTGTTTAATTAATGCGATTCTTTATTATTTATTGCTATCAACATATTCCAATTGACAGAACATTTATTTGGAATTTTATATGTATAAAACATCTTGAGCTATATGTAAATTTTGAATGAATTAAAGAAATATGTTTTCTAATTTTGTTTTAATAAGCAACAGCAAAATGATGCTTTGTTTAGGTAATTGCTGGCAATGCACTAGACAGCAGTCACTCAAATATAAAATTTGCATGACAATGCCAATCCAAAAATATTAAATGTTATTTTTTTAATGACGTCAATAGAAAACAGGCACGTGAGCATCTCGACTGGACATTCAAAATAATGTATGAACATGTGATGTACTGTCATTTACAGGAGCATAATTTAAATTTGTTTATATTATGCAGTTTTAGTTAATAGTGCATTATTATTAAATTTATATATCAATTACCAATCATCGGACTGCTAGTTCTGATCCTCTTACATATCGCAGAAGTATGACTTCAAAATAATCATATAAAAATAAGGATATTTTCGATCAAAATATATTCATTAACACAATAATTTAATCCAAAAGTTTCGAATTGGAATTAACATGTTGCCAGTACACGTTTGGTTAAATAAACATTTTCAGTTCACAGTTGATATCTGATTGTAATTACCCATGATTCATCTTGTTAGATTAAAATAAACAATTGCAATGACAGTTAATTTACACATTGTTGTTATATTACACTATAATCCTTTCTCCATTATACAGAGAACATCAAAAACTATTCTGTATATTATTCCAAATGTTAGTTATTGAAATTTATTACATGCCAAATAGAATAAGATGAATGTGAAACAATAAAAGCACATAGTTCTCAAACGATGTATATTATAATAAACACAATAACGTCTACAGCTACAACACATACTTATATTCGAACAAAATAGAATAATAGTGCAAACTTAATATTCTGAGATAAGTTTATACACTGTATAAATGAGTAAACGTAAATGATAATGACGTCTGAATAATATAAACTTCATTCCCATGTAGCAATTATTAATTTGATACATTCCAATTAATTTTACTCGAGATTGAAAACTGATTGGTTTATTATGATAGCGTAACAATTAAAGTTCGCTTAAATAGGGTAAAAATGTCTTTTAATTTTATTGTAGTTTCTTGTTGTATGAAATTAAAAATGATTTTTTATTAGTTTCTTTGATTAAAACGTAAAATTTAAAGAAGATTAATTCGTACGTAGTCCTTGTTGAGAATTGAGTTGATGATATAAGTATTGTTTATTTTATCTGTGTTATTGTAATCAGCAATGACGTTGGTGAACCAAGAAATAGAAAATCCTGTTATTCTAACAAAAATATATATTTCTGTAAGCGTAAAAATAAATCTGTTAATGCGATTAAGCAATTATTACTTGTCCGTTTTAATTATTATAGTTCAAATATTCACACATCATCAATATATCTAAATCTGTTTTTAGCATGTGCAGAAACATTAAACATGGATACAATTTGTTTTATTTAAGTATAAATATATAATCACTTGCAAATATTAATCAACGTGTCTGTCCTGAGTTTATAGTTTAATTTTAATGCTTATCAAATAACTATATCAGCCTGTGGTACTACAAGAAATTCTGCTAAATAATCTTCTTATATTTTCTCATTTCCGTTTATAATTGCCATCGTTTTAATTATATTATATAAGCCACTGATGAGCTAATATATATTTTTGTTTAATATATTTATTAATTTCTATTTCAGTTCAAGAAGTTCCGATTTTATTTTCTAACTTTCGCTCTTTAAAAGTTAATAAAGTAGTTAATTTTGTTAGCGAAGTTGGTTAATGGGGTATTTTATTATTTAACATTATGGAAATATTTAATTTACAAATTTGTTTCAATTTGAATTTATTGAACCATTAAATAATGAATAACCAACACACAAACAATTCACAATTTTTGTTGGTGTTATATTTTTGAAAACGGTTGTTCAAAAAATGTTCCATTATTAATTTTCTAAATAAAATAATTCCTTACGTTCAGCTCTGTAACTCCGGAAGTATAAAACATTTTAGCAAAATAAACATTGTGTCGCATAAAATTTTGATAAAACGATTGTGCTCGTATGAATTCTAAATAAATAACTTGTAATTCTGTAACATAAGTTGACCATAAAATATCAGTCAACATTACCATACTGTGTATGCATGTTACACGATTAAAGCAACTGACTCAATATCAGCAGGAAAAAAATGTCACTATAAAAAGACTGTAAACACGACATATTATGTATGAGAACTTCAACCGTATGGGAGGTGAGAGACGACTAAGCTCTTTCGGTGGTAATCTGTGAAACTTGGTAATGTGGAAACCTCCGGTGTGTACTGAATCCGGTGCTAGTTCCGTTAAATCACCATATACGGGTGCGTCTACTCCGGGCGAAGAGAGAGACCACTTGTTTGCGGCACCGGTATACGACCCTGACCTTGACTGAGAACATCTCTTTTTTTTCTCATCCCTACCATTTCGTAAACTCTAAACGTTTCCTTTAGATTGTTATAGACAGGTGATGCGTGCTGCACAGCGTACGTTAATTGTTGTAAAAAAGAAAAACGAAAATAGATTTTAGAGACTATTCCATTTCAACGTAAACGTTACGTTTCTTATTGATTTTGGTACAATAAGCTTCCGCAGTATCATTCATTCATTAGGGTTCATTTAATTGCGCAAAATTTCAATGTCACCTTGAAAGAAATAACTTGAATGGCATACAAATCTAATTTTTACAAATAATTAACTATTTTAATTGTCACAATTAATAAATATATTTACACAATTCTAACAATCAGGCATTCGATCATAGCGAAAACTGTTATTTGGTTTTATATTTTTTAGATGTATAAATCATTTAAATTCTTTGTTAGCGTAAATATTTTGTAAATTAATTAATGGAAAAAGTAACAAAGTGTAAAACAATACTTCATTAAAAAAGAAAATTACTTAGTGCATTGTTTCTGAGTTGCTAAATTAACTATGTACGTTTACTAATTGTGAAAGCAGTAATTAAACACTTCACGACGAAAAAAACGTAAAAAAAAATCGTTTAATTAATAGACTTTTGTTTAATTTGATGCAAATACGTTAAAGATTTTTCATTTAGCTCAAATTAAATGACAGAACACGGCCATCGACTTGAAATTACTTCAATTACTAAAATGTTTGTCAAAGATTATAATAGCATATTTATGCTGACAGAAAAGATTTCATGGGATAAAATGAAAATAAAATTCCTACAGTTTAGGTCAAGTAATTAAAATTTTGTAAAAATAACTGGCATGGCTATAGCAGGAGTGGTTGATGTCATCTCTTTCAATCTATCGGTCTCGGATACATACTTGAGCACCATAACATAAAAGCACGCGAAAATGTGCCTCAGGTGTACTAATATCCATGTTTTATTGTACGCACTGGTCGCATCAATTATAATTAATGCGTTCCGAACTGGTACCAAGTCACAGTAAACATTTGAAGAATACGGGTTGCGTTCCCAGTTGGCCCGTTTTGAGGTAGTGTTCCTCAGTCCACTCATCTCTCAATTGTATGAGTCACTCATACACCATAAGCATCGTGGAGACCTTATATAACTTTTATTTCGGAACATATATAAGTTATATACTCAAAACTGTATTATAAAAAATAAATTGATTTTATGTCAAACTGATGTGTAAAATATGCACATATATTTAAATATGATAATAATGTGCGTACCCAGTGCATAGCAGTGATAATACTATCTTTACAAATTCTAGGCACATATACACTTCTGTTAATAATAACATGTGAAGGAAAATGTTGTTTCCACCAAATTATTTTTGAATATTATAGATTTGCAAACATATATTAAACTTTATAAAAAATAATAAACTTAAATTATAACAAATGTATTAAAAAGACATTTTTTGATCAAAATCAATAATCTTAAACCCAATTATTTGTTTCATAAACTAAAATTGTCTATACTTATTTTATAAAACGTATTTGGCGACAGAAACAAATCTTTTTATCGTATGTATAGAATTTTTGGATTTTTTTGTAAATTTTCATGCAAGTAAACATGTTTTATTTTTAGCGTCATAAAATAATATTTATTTAATAAACATCAAAATATCTCATGCTGTTGTATATTTATATTCAGCATAAATAATTTTCATCAATCATATAATAATAATTAATTTCAGATGCTCATTACTTTGAAGATTCAAACATTTGTTTATAGTTGTACAAGTATGTATCAATTGAAATTGAACATACTGCAGCTAAGATAGTAAAATACCATCTAACCAGTTAAATAAAATTATAATAATATTTCTATAATCATTACAACGAAAAAGAAACATCCTAAAATGGTTTCAAATCTGTATACTGTGTAAATTATTTTTCTTTTGTCAAATACTTGAATGTAGTCATTGCTATTCAATGAACTGTATGTTTAAAGACGAATTATTGTTTGAGGACAATCATAATTGGATAAGAAATATATTCCCTAATAAAAATGTCATACAAGTATGAAGTTGTCAAATTAACAATGAAAAATAATGATAAGACATTCTTAAAAGAACGAAAGAATGCCAAGTATTTGTCAAGAGTCCTTATACGAACGCATAATTTTACCGAACCAAACATCCAGCACATTTTTCTATCGGAGCAATATATAATTTTATACATTGTATAGATATTTGAGTTGGAAAATTCAATGGACATGGTTCGGATACAAGTTATAAGAAGTACACCACGGTAAGCGTTCAATACAAGTTGTTGATATGTTCCATTGACTGGTATTACCAGTACCTTACTGGAATGCTGTGTACGCTTGATGAAAAACGTGCGAACTTGGATTTTTTATAAGTGTCATTTATTTTCTCAAAACGCTTGTATATCGGTATGAAGAGCTTAAATGATCGGTCATATTGCTACAACTTCTACAAAATCGAAATGCTTTTAACAGAACACATTTTCATATCTTCAACATTCATATTACAACGGATATGTTACAGTAAATGTTGAACAAAATACACATTCTTTAATCTCAAGAATAATTTTAATTGAATTAACATTGCATAGATAACTTTACCAATTTTCATTTTTCTAAGATGTATACATTTTAATACACCATTAGAGTATTTTAATATGAATCATACGAGTAACTATACGCTTTGTAATTAGGATCAAACAGAAACTACAAGGCGTTTAGTTATACAAGCAAATATTCACTCAAGAACCATTTGTAGGGACGATTGTTGAAATGTGGCATTAATTATTCGTTTTCGTTATAGGTGGTACAAACACGGTGACATTAGTGTCTAGGCATACAGCCCTATTATGACAGGGACAAATAACTCAAGCCTGGCCTGCAGCCAACGGTACGATGACTACGTTTACGACCCAGCCCGTAAGTTGTCACCCATTTTATTTCACCATTATTATTCCTACACACAACATTCGCCGTAAGGTGCAACTACAGCCAAAAATAAAAATCTGCATTTTATTTTAGAATAAAAAACCCTTTGAGTTTTCTCATTAACGGAATATTTTATACGGGTATTACTAAGTTTTTTTTTTAATTACTTATGTATCACCACATTTTACAAAATAATTAATATTACATCCTAATTATCTTATGTGTAGTATTAGCTCTTTACTGTTGTCTCCAAATTGCAATTTGTAAAATCTGTGTTTCATATTTACGCGTCTCACAATTCTAAAATATCTAAAACTATTTAATTCGGCGGTGAATTGAATACGCATGTGTATTACAGGATGGAGTTCTATAGAAACGCTATGTTCATTCTATCCTCTTTAAAATATAAAATATAAAAATATAGTGCGCTGTAAGGATTACATAAGATGAAAATGTAAAAATCTGCAATGTAAGTTTGAATTAGTTTGCACAACGCAATAGAAACTGAAGTTTTTATGAAACAAGGTCGCATGTCAAATACTATTGTGGTAAAAGTGAGTAGTATTCATTCCTAAAAGGATTATTTTAATACCTACCTACCTAAATAAAAATAATTTTTAAAATAAAGCAATATTCTATATACATTATGTCTATTAATTAATTATGAATATTAAAAGTGTGAACATCTCTGTTTGATTAAAAATAGTATTACGTTTTTATAATCAAAGATGGAGACGTGTATAGTTTTATTATCGCAGTTTGTTTTTCTAGTTTTTTGTCCTGTAGATTGACATTTGTTTATGTGGAAATGCTCCTTTATAAATATAAGTATCAGCAAAAAAGTTTTCAACAAATTTGAATGTCAAGAGTAATGCAAAACATGTTTTATATTATTTTCTTGTTTATATTTGAATTATGAGATAAAAAAGATCCTCATATAGAATTATAAATTATCTAGCTGACTAAAATGAAGATTTATGCTCCAGAAGCGATAGAAGCTTATATACCTATGTATATGTATTTATATAAGGTTCTGCGAAGGCAAGCCGAATTATTCGTGGCTCGGTAACAAGACTGCGAAATGACGAAATGAAACAAATGTACTACATAAAAGTGTCTTCTCGACAACCAGAAAATTGTTAACTCAAGCTCATATTACCACTTTAGATTTTGGCAAATAATCGTCTTATATACAAACTTATTTTTATATACATGAATGTAATTAAAACATTTTTGAAAAGTAAATCAAAATGATAATAATACCTACCTATGCTTTTTTAATTTTCTTTGTATTATTGCTTATAAATTTGATATTTTTTATTAAATTAATTTATTACTAATTAATCATTCAATGAGTTTATTGAATATATGAGAAAAAAATCTCACGACACCAAAAATTCCTATTTAAAAGGTGTTCTTTATTATTTAAAATTGCTCACGTCTTTTGCGATCATTATATTAATATACTTTGTAGGTTTTCTGATAAGACATATTCAACATCTTTTTAAAATCAGTAATATAGGTATATTGATTATTTTATTGGAAATTTTTCCGTTGTATAAAGCATCGTGCATTAATTTCATATTAACAGTTTATTATACATGTTTTTAGTAATCTTCTGCATAAATCATTCAAATTAGTTTACAGTTTCGTTCTGTTTTCTTTAATAATATTTCCTTTCATCGCACAGATGTTTCTCAAATACGTTTCTCACGCTTATAAAATATATTTAGTCCAAAGTAAATCTGGCTTATAAATTAGTGCAAGTAAATATTTCATATACAGCAAAGCAACCGTTAACCATTCATCACCATTTTTGAGCAAAACCTTCTTCATAAATTGGTAAGTGTATGGCTAGTTAATCATGATTAGTTTACTGTAAATTATGGTAAATTATCTGCGTTTTTACATTGGAATCTAATATTGAAAATCAAATTGTGCGCAATATATGTTTAGATAAAAAAAAATTCAAAGTGATTAAAAACACAAATAAGATTATTACGTGTAGTATAAAAAGAAACGGTAAACAATTTCGCAGGGTACTTTATTGAAAATATTTAAATTATGGCCTAAATACAATTGTGCACAAAAATATTGAAATGTTACTATTTCTAATTGGGCCTATGATGATCCGGTACTACAGTCAGACTATTCCGGTAAGTCTGATCTGCGACGCCTTCGGCGTCGGCTGCGGGAACGTCTTCGACGACGACTTTTGCGTTTTCGGCTTCTTCGTCGACGATGTGACCGCACAAACGCCAGAAAGTCACTCAATGTGTACATACCACTTCTCGTCCGTGTCAGCGCACCGAATGCCACACCATGTTGAAGCGCCGTTTTCACTGGCTTGCGCAATGCCGTCACGGGCAGGTCATTCTCTGATGATATGAAGTCGGTGATATTCTTCGCTGAGGATCCTTCATAGTCTTGTAAATTTTTTATTGCATCCACTACCAACATTGCTGCTTTTTTTCCCAGCATGATGATTGTGTATTATATTTTTATATGAATGCGAAAACATTTAATTTTGATTATCTGAAAGATGCCGATAATTTACGTCAGACATCCATTGCGAAAGTATTGTTTGTTTTTTTCTTGTGTACCTAGATTTATTTTCTTTACAACAAAAAAGTTTTTACGGTTGGTTCCTTTCAATATGAAAATGATTTTTATTGGTCAATATGGAGAAAAATATACATGTATGCTATGGAAACTTTATTAAAATAAATAAATAATAACACAATTTATTTTGTTTGACATTGTTCCCTTGGGGACACCATTGTGGAACATTGTAAAATACATGTCAAAATAATACTCAAATATTATTTAATTCGTGGTTTTCAATATTTGTCACCTCATTTTATATACTTTCAATTCATTCATTCCTTTTTTATTTTATTATAATTTTTTTCTTTTATTAATAATAAATAATGAAATATGATTTATGAAATTTCAATGCGGATTAATTACTTATCATTATTTATTTAAATAAATTATATAGTAAAATGTGATGCATATTTAAAGAAGAGGGTCGTTCGTGATTGATTGATATTTTAAATGCATCTGTTAAGCTCCATGCGCTATCAAAGGATTATTCCGCACGATAATACCTTCAAGGTGTTTAAATTGTATCTCATGTGAAAATGTGATTTCCGGTTGTTCCTATTTGAAGATACAAAGGTCCTAGTTCTCTTTCCTTTCAAAAAGTCAGCTTAAGATTGTTCAAAGGTTTGCAGAGCATTAGAGTTAAATATTTATTGGAACAACGCTGGATTAGCAGGATATTCTTTTTTTTTCACGTTTGTACGATCAACAGAATAACATATTTGAACGATACTTATCGCCAAATTGAACATTCTTCGTGGATTCTGTATTTTATAAAGTATTACTTCAATACGTACATAGATGTTTTCTTTGAACTTAACTCGTGATGTGGCAATATAACAATTTTGTCTTTACAATATATACAAACAACAATACATTTTCTTCCACATCTGTAACTAAATTTTGTTTGAAGTGAACAAATTCAATTTATACTTTTTATATACTTGACGTAATAAGTGTTGAAATTATGTCGCATTGTTGGCTAGAAAAGCTACCAATATATGAATTATTTGTGAACCTCTACGTGAATATGCAATTTATATAAAACGGATGTTGCTCATATATACGAAATATTGTTGGAAAGCGTAGCTTTATATATGGACAGCTGCTCTGAGGATCGTAATAAAGAAGAGGCCTACAACCTTCCTAAAATTATATTTTTTGAGAATATTTTTTAAGCAGAATGTTAACTATTAATAATAGAAACAGAAATATTGAACAAAAAATGACAATTTATTACCAATACAAAACAGTGTTATGTTTAGGGATTATATGTAGTGCACCAATATGGATAACGGCAAGAAAATCCGCTTAAGAGCACATCATTCCCTAAGACGATCCATTATGAGAATCCATGATGATAAGTAGATAGTAAACTTTGCTGTATAATTCAATTAATAAATAAATTAACAGTATCCGAATATCGTGTTTTCATTTTATTATTACTTCCCTTTCTTCTATTATTTAATTGAAATTATCACGAAATCCTCCAATCAAAATGATCCTTACAACTTCCTAAGCCAATAACAACCAATATGAAACTTGATTATTGTGAGCTTTTCGTCCATTCGGTTCACTAAACATTTTGAACGTCTTTGCAGAGACTATATATCTCTTGCTGTTCTCTTTTCACACTGTACAGTAATTGCTTGAAATTTTAATTTTTAGTTGCATACTGCAATGCAACATGGGATGGATACCTTTGTTGGCCGCCTACTCCTTCTGGGGAAAACCGCACCCAATTATGTCCAAGAAAAAGCGGATTTGAACAAACACGTAAGTAATTCTGAAGTGTTCTTGCAGAATTCTGTATAAAAGTATATATTTTCCATAACTCTATGATATACCTAATTTGGAATGTATATAAAGTTCATTTATTTTACTTTATATTCTACTGATTTTCTAAGAATGACAAACAGAACTGCAGGGTTTGTTGGTAAAGAATATTTTCTTATTTTGTTCCTAGAATTCACTTACAGAACATGCAGATTTGACGGGAAATGGGCGGGCGCTAATCCCAATGATACTAGTTCTCCTAAAGGATATACACACTTCGAAACATGTCTCAACGACGTGTTTCGTCGTTTGTACACGCTATTGCAGAACAAGAATAATGGACGACCAGATATCGTGCAGGTAAATCATATTTTTATTTCTTATTACATTCTTTGTATCAAGCCGTTACGTTGTCACATATTCACACAAAAGTATAAGAACATCCTTAGCATCAGAATCAGGTCATATAACATAAGGAAGTTTATATAGCTTTTAAGAAATTGCAAACGCACAAGAACTCAATTTCTACAATCCAACTTACAGCTTAACTATACTAATGACATAGTTTTGAAACTAATTGCAAATTGGTGAATTCGGTAGAAGTTATATTTTAGATAGTTTAAGAATATATTTTATTGCAATTCTCTGTGTCATTTATTGTAATTAGTGTCAGTATCTGTTTAACGAGATATGTAATAAAAGTTGAGCTATATTTTTTGTAAATCTACCTTTTCATGGATAATTATTTCATATTGCTTATTCCCAGTATTTCATGTTTTTATAACAGTGTATGGGTACTAGAATTCCATAAAATTTGTATCAGTGTACGAACATAGTGTTCTTTATTCTTTCAGGCAAAACTCGCAATTGCCAAAAATACAAGAATGCTAGAGTTTGTCGGATTCAGCATATCTTTGGTTACACTGCTCATTTCATTGTTCATATTTTGTCGATATAGGTAAGTTTATTTGCTCCCAATTAACCATGTTTTTATTTTTGTTTAAATTTTAATTATTTATTTGTGTTAAAATTATCAATTGTTTTGTTTCTATATACATAAATATTTAATTAAAAAAAAAAACTTTATGCAATATTTCAGAAGCCATCAAAGCATGGTTAAAAACCGTTCCTAGTTATTTTAATTATTTTCGTGCTTAGTATTAATTTTATATTCGAAATATGATGTATTTTATCTTTGGTGTCTGTGTTTGAATAATATTTTTAAAACATGAATATATTTTTAAATTTACGTATTTACATCCTAAAAATCAAACAGAATTTTCTTTAAACCCTTCTGTTTACATTCCATTTTTGATTAATGTTTTTAATTTTGCTTTCCACAGAAGCTTGAGGAATAACAGAACAAGGATACACAAAAACCTATTCGTAGCAATGCTAATTCAAGTTCAAATTCGTCTTATTTTATACATAGACCAAGCCATCGTCAAGCAAGGATATTTTTCAGCACCTCATGGCATAGACAATACAGTAAGTACATACACCGCACTTACACACACTCGCACACACACACACACACACAAAATCTCGAGATCGATATTTTTCATTATTACAATATTTACTTATTACTTCGTCTAAGAAAGTAAAAAGTGCTCTTAGAAGCACATTTTTAAATCAAACAAATAAGACTTGTTTAAAAAAAGTTATAAAGAAAATGGTTTATTTTTTAAATAAGAACTTTTGAATAATAGTTTCATATGTTTATGTAAATAATGTATATTATACATAATCGATAAAGTAATATATAAATAAATTAATTATTTTATAAAATTGTTTAATTGTCCCAAAATAATCCTTTACCAACGCTGTCAATAAACAATATTAATATATTTCATTATTTAAAATATTTCGGACATCTACATATGTTAATTTATGGCGTTAATGTATAAGACCCAGATTCATATATCTTAGCGGCAACCGCCGGTGCACTTGGCATCAATCTGAGCCCTGTGGGCTTGTAACTAAGTTTAAAACTTAGTTGCAATTTGAAGTGCTCTTCGTAATTTATTTATTAAAAATAAACAATCTTATTGTTTGTAATAATACCTAGGGACAGTAAAAATAATTTGTGAATTACGTAATAGTTCTGCTTTTGTCCAATATCGTTTCAAAATCGTCGAAAATGAGATTTTGTATCCGGATATCAGAAATCAAAAGAGTTCATTTTTGTTTATATATGAAGTTGGATAGACGTATCAGATACCATTCTATTCAGCAGCGTCTTGAATTTTATTTAATAACGAATAAAAAAGAACTCTTTTAATTCCTGTTATCCGGATACAAATTCTCAATTTCACACTTTTTGCAGTAAATTTGGACAAAAGCAGCGATTACGTAATTCCCAAATTATTAATACTGTTTTTAGGGATTATAAATAATAATATTGTTTATTATTAATAAATATTTTATTTAAATGAAATATATTAGTAATGTTTATTGAATGCATTGGTAAAGGAATATTTTGGGACTAATTAAACAATTTATATATTATATCAATAATTTTTCGCATATTAATTAATAAATACTCACTTATAAACAAATGTACATATACAAATTGTATCTGGATAACAAGAATTAAAAGAGTCTATTATTATTCATTATTAAACTAAATTTTAGACGCCGTTGAAAACTACGGTATTACATATATTTATAAAAAATGAACTCTTTTAATTCCTGTTATCCGGATACAAAATCTCGATGATTTTGAAACGAAATTGGACAAATGCGAAATTCCCCAATTATGGTACTCTGGAAAATAAAATAAAAGTACTAAGTTTTTTATCATATCTATTACGACTAGAGATGTTAATTTTTCTACTTATTCCGAGCACGGATTCGAATTCTCACACCATTCAACTCAACCACGTAAATTTGTTTTGTCAATCTTTAATTTGACAGTCTTTCAATATAGCCATACCATCTCATTCGACGCTCATCCATTCTACGTGCGATTTTTCCACAAACTAAACAATTTATAAAAGACAAATACTACAAAAGTAACGGCATTGAAAACTCTTGTATCGCAAAATGAGCTTTTATGTTCCAGTTGAGTTATGCGTATTATATTCTTCCATCCGTGCATTGAAACATCCTCACCTTACCACTGTTTCAAAACAATATGGAAGCTCTTAAAACTAAATAAAAGCTTGAAACTCCAACTTGTGTATCGTGCAGAAGTATGCGGACATAAACTAAATCGTGTTTGACAAGTTTTATTATATATCCATCCGCGCCATACACCCAACAGAAAACAGTAAATTTTATAAATGAACAAACCTATAGAATTTTTGTAGCTATTGTTTGCTGATTGTACATATGCATATTGATTTTTTACAATGAGATAATATTAAAAGCTGTTAATATAAACGTGTATTTAATTTGGGGAAACAAATTCCGTACAATGCAACCAGCTAAACACTACAGCTGGAAATTTGCATATTATGATAATTAAATTTGTAAGATAATATAGGCACTTCATATAAATTGTAAAGAAGAATTTATCACTGGCTGACTTCTTTGTCATAATAAGTTTTGTGTTAGGAATATTTTATAAATTTTGTATTTATCATTCAGAAGGGAATTTTGAGAAATAAATTATAGTTTATCGAATTATTGGCATACTTTGAGTATGATCTAAGTAAAAAATACATTGTGATATGCACTGAAGTTTAATCCTTTATGTTAAAAGTTCTAGATAGCTGCAAGCAAATGTAACTTTTATTATATACCATGCCTTAGCATCCTGTTTTAATAATTAAATTTAAGTTTCTGAACTACGGCGCATTATTACTCGTTAAATGTAAATGGAAATGTTACAATTCTTTGCTAATATTTGCTAATTGATATTATGAATTATCTCCTGGATAAATATGTATGTAACTAAATATTTAATTCTGTATGAAAATTATATTTTTTATGTACGCTTCTCAAAAATGTTATCAGAGTAATTTTTAATAATTTGTAATATTGAATTAGTGTGGAAAAGTTCTTCCATTCTATCAAGAAATTCTCTAAAAGAACTTGAAATTTAGAACATAACAAATAGACGATTTTAGCTAAATTGACAGGTAATTTCGAATTACACATCTCCAATTGCTAAATTGCTTCGACGCGCTCAACGCGTGGTTATTCTCATTGCAAATAAATAACTCCTAAGTTAGTTCTCGAGGAAATAATACTTTTAGAGTTAGATTAGTTCACTTTTTACAAGCTCTATTCTCCATTTTTATTTTAATGTTAAAATAATAACAGATCATTTGATTTTGATCAAAATTGAATTATCAAATTTTAGTTTAAATAAACACCTAATATGGTTGCCTTCAAATGCAATTCAATCCGCAATCATATCTTATTTTCAATTCATATAATTTGAAATTCCGTTCGCCAGCCCTGTACTTTTATATGGCATTGAACAAGCATCTCACGTTCGGCACAGATTTTTATCATAAAAAAAGTTGCCGTATAAATTGCCCGTAAAAAATGTGCCGGAAACTTTATCACATAACTTAGTTTCAAATACGAATATTTATTTTGATAACGTCAATACATTATACACTAATTTATTCCCAGATAACAAAAATCGACGATTATTAAATATAAATTAGGCATAGAATACGCCATATAATAATCGTAATTTGTTATTTATTACAGCCATTTTTGTGCGAAGCTGGTTACGTATTACTGGAATATGCTCGCACAGCAATGTTCATGTGGATGTTCATCGAGGGTCTGTATCTGCATAACATGCTCACTGTCACTGTGTTCCAGGAAAACTCGTATTACCGGGTTTATTTTTTTATTGGATGGGGAGTGCCTGTAGTAATGACAACAGCGTGGGTTGTCACTATGTCAATTCATTACCCACAACAGTAAGTAAATTGTCTAACACATCTTAAGTATAATTCATGATGCAGGCACTAAAGGCAAATGAAGTGTAATTTAAGGCGGAAATGGTTATTTAATGCTACACCAACAATTATAATAGAATAAATCTCTAAAGCCCATGATATCTCATTGTTTGTGCTTAAAAGAATTATAAAGCACGTAGTTATAAAATCCTATTATTTTGCTACACACTTGAGCACGCTTTCCTTTTAAACCCATAGAATCTGACAGGAATATGAAAGAAAGCTATATAGCGAATATTCAATATAACGGATGTAAAAGTTCAAACTTTTCAGTTCAGTAGCACTATAAAGATTTTAATATCGCTACTAGTACTAGTTCGGCCTGAAAATACAATTGAAAACTTTTGTTTGTAGATGCTGGATTAGTTACAACCTGACCGCTTATTTCTGGATTCTGGAGGGTCCTCGTCTCGGAGTATTATTGGTGAGTTTGAAATAAGTTTTATTTAAACTCTTTTGCAGATACTAACAAGATTTTTAAAAATTGTATAACTATTTACTGTACTTTAGAAAAAAAAAAAGTAAAAAAGAAATAATTCGTTCCGTTAGATTTAAATCGCTATTCCGTACTGACAATAAATCCTACTTTCTTGTTTCAGTTGAATACTCTCTTCTTGTTCAACATTATACGAATTTTAATCGTGAAACTAAAGCAAACGCACACAAGTGAACTCGAGCAAATAAGGTGTGTATAACTTTTATAATCTATCAAACAGGACATGTAAACTTTGATGTCAAATTGCCCAAACAACAGTCTATCAAAGTAACACACTTCAAAGGCGATATATCTAAACATATTTACACGAAATTAATTAACTTGTCCCTATTACTTATAACTTTACACTTTTCTACAATTTATAACTCATTATTACATATTTATTTACAATTACGTGCTCACGCAAAAACATCTATTTGCTTTGTTATTTAATTAAATTGGGAATTTAACAAATAATAATTTAAACTGTAGCTATGTAATAAATACTCTCATGCTTAACTCTTTTGTAAAATAATCAGAAGTAAATTCATTATAATTGAATTCGGGTATTTTGCACACCATTATAAAAATTTCTAAATGAGCAAAACCGAATTACGTAGTAACATATATATAAAGTACCAATTTGATTTAATCGAATTTCAAATGAAATTAGTGGTGGAACAACTGGGAATGACTAAGTTTTTTTTTCAACAGATAATTTATTATTCCTTTTACACTTTGCCGAAAATTAATCTTCGCAATCCATTTTTTTTTTCCGTTTTGCTCTTATTTTTCAGGACAGCTGTCAGAGCTACGCTTTTTCTAATTCCATTAATGGGTATTACAAATATAATCCAAATGACGCATAGTCATCTCGATGGTGAAGTTTGGGAATTCGCGCTATGGTCCTATACCACACATTTCTTTACGTCGTTTCAAGGATTCTTCATTGCGTTGCTTTACTGCTTCTTAAACGGAGAGGTAATTTTATTTTTCGATCAATTCAACCATAAAATGTGTAAATGTATGTAGCTTAATGAATTAAAAAAAAAACCATTTATAAATTAATTTTATATCTTATACTGTTATCGATTTTATTTATTACCAAAACTGATAAAGTAATTTATTAATAAATATTGGTTTTATATATTATATAGAAATATAGGAATGTGTAACTCGAAAATTACTTTAGTTTCCATTTTAGACAGGAAATACAAAATATAGCCGCGAGTCACAAAACTGATTTAATATTTGAATAGGAGCAATTTCTATCTGAAAATCGTACTGTAATGCTTGATATGGGCAATATGATACAATATATTTCGAATTGCAGGTTCGATTGGCGCTAGCAAATAGTTTCATGCATGATATTTCAATAAGATATCGAAGCTGCCAGCCCACAATGGCAATACGGAGAAAATCGGTTTCGGGGGCCACCATTGAGACTGAAGCTTGACCACGGTAAATGTTCATTACTGAGCAATAAAACAGAAATATATTCCACAAATATTAATATTGATTGTAGGAATAAAGGCGGTCGATGGATACGGCTTTTTTGTAGACGAAGACCCAAACCTGTACCACCAGACATATTAGCGCCAGAGTAAGTTTATAAATAATAATGAATATTTTCTAAATTTTATATAAAAAATATTTCTGGTGTTATAGAACAAGAGTTTGACGACAAATGGCGCGCGGACAACTCACGCCTAAAATTTACCATTCATGTCCGCCAGCTCCATATTCCTGGTCAGAATGTTGTCATGAGCCCCAGAATTACACCGTAACTTTAGAGTTATACGAAGAACGCACAAACCCAAAATGAAGTATGATCTAATTTCGTTAACCAGAATCTAACAATTTGTACATATATAAAATAATAGATTTTTTATATTATATTTTATTATTACTTGTATTAAAGTTTCTAACTAAAAACAATTACGACACATATAAAAAAAATCTGTATTATATTTACTAAACGATTTTCAAATTTTGTAGATATATGTTTTGTTACAAATACAATTGTTTGATGTAAACTATATATATATATATTATAAATTTCGCAAATACAACAGAATTGCTTCAAATGATTGCAAACATATACTGTATTGAAAAATGTTTATCGATAGCTTTAAATGGATTTATGCTATATTGTTTATAAGAAAATAATGATATATTTTTTCATACCGCAGTGCCATGATGTATATAATTATAAATTGATTAACAATAAATAAAACACCAAACTAAGATCCGTTTTGTTTTTATCTCATTTAAATTATTTTGTGAATTTTTATTAATTGCAGAAAACCATATTCTTATAATATATAAGGGAGTACCTTACTTCCATATAGACTATAATTATAATTACAGTCTACTTTTAAATATAATTCCGTATTTTTAAAATCGGAAACTAAGCAGCAGGTATACTAATTCGCTTAAATTTGATAGGTAATCCAGATGCAGCAGTAACTAAGAAACCTTTTGGGTCTAATTTTAGCTTCATTGGTGTATCACTGCTTTTTTCCACTTCGAATTCCGTTAAAATATGCACGAGTCCAACTTTGCTGTTCATCAATCCAAATCGTGCACCTGGAAAACAATGAATATAAAATAAATGCACAACTTCTAAATCCTAGAACACAAAATGCATTTTCGAAGCTGTGTTCAATTTTTTTTAAATATTTAATTACATATAATTGTATATATTTTCAAGGCTACAGTGCCTAAAGCACTTATAGAGATTACCTATACAGTTATGGGGTCCTTCGCCAAAAGGCATATAAGCACCAAATGGATAATTCCTTTTATTGGCTTCGGAAAATCGTTCGGGATCATATCTTTCTGGTTTTGGGAAATATTTTGGATCATAATGTAAGCCAAGTAATGGAAAGCATAACGCGGTACCCTTATCCAAAATAATATCAGTGCCCGGGATTTTGTAATCAGTCATACAGCGTCTGTCCAAGAATGGCAATGGAGGATATTTTCGAAGAGATTCTATAAGCAATGTTTAATTTCTAATTTACTTTCTTATAATTATCATTCGTTTAGAATGATTTGATAAAGATTTCATATATCAAATTTTAATTTAACAAATAAAATATATACCTGCACAAACCATATCTAAGTAAGACATTTCTTGTAAACACTCATAAGTAAATTCTCCATTATGCTTGGCAAGTGTAGATTTAATATCATTCCTGAGTCTCGTTTGCAGAGTAGGATTTAAACATAATTCATATAAAGTAAATGACATTAGAGAACTAGATGATTCAAATCCGGCTGAGAAAAATATAGCCGCTTGAGCCACGAGTTTATCATCTTTCATTGAAATATCACCTACAAATAAATCAAAATAAACTACCTCAAATCCATTTGAATTACCCTTTAGTATCCTACTCTTTTTTAATTCAAGCAGCGTATCAATCAAGTCATTCCTTTTAATTTGTGTTTCCTCGCGATGTTTTAACGAATCGTTAAAGACTTGGCGCAAAAAATTCGCACATTCCGGTTCAAAAAATTTAAAACCAAACGTTTTCACTAAACCCGGCGCAAAAAAATACGAACTCATCTGAATTGCTCTTGAGTACGTAAAAGTTAAAAGTTTCTTGCCGACTTGTCGAAAACGCGCATTTTCATCTTGCAAACAATTTGATTGTATACCAAACGCACATGAAGTTATCACATCCGTAGTATATTTCAAACAAATCTCTTTCGAATCAGCTGAATGTTGATACACTATAACATTATCTAAATATTTCTTCAGCTCTTTGCCGACATCCACCATTAAATTGAACATCATCTTAACTTTTCCAGATGAGAAAACTGGTGAGAGTTTCACTCTCATCGATTTCCATTCAGGATTTTTCATTATAAATAAATTATGCGTGCCAATGGGATCGTCTTTTTCGTTAGAAACGATAGCGCGATCACTAAAATGGTTAAAATCTTTCACCAGCATTGTTTTGATCATGTCTGGGTCTTTCACTAATAAATACGGTTGATCAAACGCGAAAATACCCCGATACGGGCCATCAGTTCGTTTATAAACGTCCGCGAAATACTCGCCTATTGACGTACGAAACAATGCAATATCCTTAAAGGAGCCCAACACTGGTATTGGTTTCTCAAAAGGTACTCCTTTTCTTTTCCAAAAATTAAAATTTCTCGTTACATAATAATATATAAAAGATATAGCTACCGCTAGTAGCACTAATCCATCTAAGGCCCAATTTGAAGTTAAGAGTGCCATTTATAAATAACTAAATTAGCACAAATTTAACGAATTATTCACAATTTTTTTCACGTTACACTGTATTTCTAATCCATGAGATTTGGACGGGCGATACTGGTTTATATTTGAGAAAAATAGCGCTAACCTACTTATAAACCAAATCCCCCACTTCACAAAGTAATTGCGCCGCGAAAAAAATATGTATGTAGTTATTTCAATACATACTTATCTCTAAACACGCAACTTATATTTAATGATACCAAAAACAAAATTATTTGCGTCTACATAATAATTTTAATTATTATTGACAACATTTATAATAGATGTTGTCTGGCAAAATATAAAATGATATATATTTGCAAATTTAAGCTCACATATATCTGTATTACGCAAATAATAATGAAATGGTAATTATGTAATATTAACAAAAACGAATAATAATAAACAACTAATATTAAATACAATTACTTGCATTATTCCGTTTTCCGAATTCATACATATGCAGTATTTCAAGTGAAACGAGGAAAGTATTTATATTATAAAATTATCATTACTGCATAATAACGCTTCATAAACATAAAGTGCATATCGGTCAAGTTTATAACAAGGTCCCATGTGTAAATGATATGTATGTATGTACCTAGATTAATAATGAAGCGCGTGAAATTTGTAAGGATACCAGCAAAAAAAAAATACGCGTAAATATGGTAGTTGGGAATGACATGTTTTAGATTTAAAGAAATTTTGTATAGATCCATCCTTATTTCATTATTTTGTTTTTACATTTATAATAAGATCTATAATGTCTCATTATTATTATACATTCAACAACACATTTGACACTTAAATTGTAATGTTGTTTTCTTCATTATGATTTCTAAAATTACATCTCTATAGAATAGCAATATGTATAGGAAGAATACCATATGACAAAATATACAGACTCTGTAGGGTCCTTTCACAGGAAGGCTGAATAGTGGTTCCAAAATGATTGAAATTCGGGTTAAAATTGACTTGAAATATTTAAATCAATACATTTGTTTATATATATATATATATATATATATATATATATATATATATATATATATATATATATATATATATATATAAACAAACACATATATTTTGTTATAGTACTACTAGTTATGAACAGATGGGCTTTGAATTGTTTTAATTTTAAAATATTAAAAAATCAGTAATATTTACAAATTATAAATCTCGAATTACGTATGAAAGATAGCTTAACTCTTCAGTGGTAAAATGTGGTCTCACAAGTAATCAATTTTAGATGTCGATATTCTATTTTACAACTAATATTCATACTTTAAACAATTACGTCTGTTGAACGAATTGACTAGTGTTGTACAAAATCAATTTACTACTGCAGAGTCAAATTATATTTACTTCAATAAAACTGAAGACAACGTAAAATTCATAAATTGAATATTCAACTATTATATATTTATAATATGTATAATGATATCTTAAAAGTAAAAGTTCAACTTGATCAAAAAATATCGCTTCTCATTATAGTTATTTACATATTCTCTAGATTTCGTATTTCATCTTTGAAATTCAAGACACACACACACACACATACAAGTTTAAAAATGACATTTTGGTACAGGCCTTTTCGAACAAAAACTTAAGATATATAATTTGTGTGCTTTTTTTTTTGATTAGCACCACAAAACCGAATATGAAAAACTAAGCAATATGTAAATGCATCAATAACCGTACTTTGGTTATTTTAATTAATTAAAATACTTTGTTTATATTTGGTTTAATTAAAATTGCTCGCGGTGTTTGCTTAACACCAACAAATATTTTATATCGACGATTAAAATTAATCAGACTAGCATCACACGGTAAGTGCAATTTTTAAATATTAAAATATCTTTTTCTCAACAATATCATCTACTTATTTACGACCTTTTTTCTTTTCTGGATAATAAACTATGAATTGCACAACTATCAAATCACATGCAATAATTAACATTTCTTTAAATCACATTCGCATAAATAATCACATTGATATTTAACAGTTGATACAGGACTCTGAAGAAACACTGAAATAGTTTGTGTAACACTTGTAGACATGTCTCGCATAAAATACATTTATAAGTTAGGGTTTAATTACAGTGTGATAATTTGAAAAAATATTTTATAATTTTGAGAATGCTCGGCCGTTTGGAACATTTAAGGTAAAATGATTTACTATAATTTTGAAGATAATAATTTAGGAATTATCTTAATAAATCAATAAAAATATGCCGTTTGGGTAGTAAAATAAAAATGTTAATAGACAAAAACATATGGGCCGTACTCCTAAAGTTCAGAACATAAAAATACTGACATGACAGAGATTATCAACTACTTACTGGATAAAAACACAATCCCACAACGGACTTCTATTTTCAAATTTATTTAAGAATAGGTAAAACATAAAAAATTTTGTTTAAACATGGTCTCTTTGTAGATTTTTGTTGCAGCACCTGCAGAAGATGTAACTGACAAGGCTGGACTTGTCAGGTGACGCTGGACCCTGCTGTCACATCAATTCAATACTGCTTTCCAAAACATGTTGATCGGGCTCTAACGGGCCTAATGGCAAATCCATTTTTTCTTTGGAGAGACTACAACGCATGGGCAGATTGCAAACTGATCCGCCACACTGTGTATGAGACGTGGACGCTACAGATGGTGTAATAATATCACCAGCCATCTGGATGGGTGATGATGGTGGAAAACTCTCGAGACTATTCGCTCCTCTATCTCTTCCAAGTGTTAGTCGCTGCCGCCAGCCTTTCTTTCCGACTCCAGTGTTCACTTTAGAAGCCTTTGGTAGTGTGTTTGATTTCTTTTCCTCATCAGGTTCCATCACTTTGCAACAAGGAGGGTTCTCTTCTTTCTTACCACCGCGATAACGCATCGGCAGAGTCATACGTGTGCCATTGTTGTTTTTCAACGACAGCATACTTCGAAGTTTCGAAGAATCTTTATCCATACTTAATCCTAATCGATCTGTAAACTGCTTGAGACGAGATAATATTGAACGGTTACCATTGGGTGACAATTGTTCTGGAATTTGATCTCCTTGTTCCGGTTGTTGTTGGTGTTGCTTGGGTTGCTGTTCCGTTTCTTCAACAGCATTTTCAGTACATTCGCTATTCTGTTTATTTATGTCACTATCCACTGAGATTTTATCGTACTTACACGAATTAGTAGCTGTTTTGTTATTTTCTATCGAGCAAGAGTCTATATTACATATATCACCGTAACATTTCTCGCCATTTTCATTTGGTATTGGTGTAATGTTTTCGACGTCCATTTTTCGTTCTGCCAAAATATTATTTTGTTTATATGTTTCAATTTTTTCGTACGGCCTACTGCTGTCACAGTGTTTTAATATGCTAATAGCATGTGTTGAGTTTCGTTTGCTGCGCAATCTATCTATTGGCGAGTCTCCCGGTTCATCCGCATTCCGGAAGCCGTACTCATCATGCGATATCCTTCTGCAGAACTGCTTAACATAGCGTTTCGTATGGTCATCGAATAATTCAGTTGTGTCGAATGATAGTTTCTTACCCAGAAGTACTCGCTGATCGAAACTATGCGCACCACCTATCATAAGTCTTCGACGATCTTTCTCACCTTGTACGGCTCGTGCGATCTCGACACAATTCAATTGCTGTCCTTTTTCACGGCTACCTTTTCGAGAGCCTGGATAACTCTTTCTTCCAGACGATACTGAACATTCGGTGGATATTTTGAATTTGAGCGTTTTCTCTGACACTTCTACTTCGGTAGCTGTTTCGGAATCACCACTCTCGGTATCTTCAGTTACTTCAGCTAGACTACATGGTTCATCGTCAGATAGACTGTTTTCATTATTTCGATCTTGCTCATCATCCGTTGAGCGAGATCTACATACACAGAATTCATATTGTAAAGACATGCTTTATTTTAGTGAACATATTAAACTTTAGAACCAAAGTACAAACAATTATGTAATAATGTATATTAACATTCATATCAAAATTTTGAATATATTTCTTTGTATCTGAGTAAAAGAAATAAAAAGTACCTTGTTCTGTTTTGACCAAATGAAATACTTTTCTTTGAACGCACGCTATAGTTCGAGCCTGATTTAGGAACACTCGAGTTACTTGTATGGTCAGGTATATGGATAGATGATAGTGATGATTGTTCGAGCAATAGTTCAGCCACGACACTTTTTCTATGCATGCGTTCTTCTTTTGTTGCTTCGTTTAACCGACGGTAGTATTCTAAAGCGTCCCTTACTGGTTGGACTATTAAATCCTATAAAAGACAAATAAATACTATTACAAACTAAACGCTTCCAGTTAGCAAGAAATGTGTACTACATTAATTATATTCTCTTCTAACTCCAATTATATACTATACGTATTCCATGTTTTTGTTTAATTTTAAACAAGTATAAACAACATGAAGATTAAATAAATAAAACAATGAGAATTTCCATCTCACAGGCAATTTAAAACAATAGATACTATATATTTTGTGACTTCTAATTGTTTTCGCGAGTCAAAGGAATATGTAAAATTCTTAAAATAAATTTTTTTCATACAAATTCATCACTATTTTTGGATATATGATACATATTAAATATATTTAAAAATAATTAATTCCATAAGATTTATATTTACTTTATTTATAATATTATTGATTTTGGGAACTAACTTTAGCTACCCAGACATATGAGACTATTTAACAATATTAATGTAGATAGGTGCCGTTTAATTATTTTATGGAAACAAAAAGTTCGTAGTAGCAACGCAATGAACAGTGGATACATAACAATAACATTTCCCCCTAACACCAATGGTGGTAACGTGCTTTCAAGTCTAATCCTAGGCTTACCTGAAGCTCCGAGAAAAGCTCCCCCAAAGCTTCAAACAGCGGCAGCAAAACAAACCCGATGAAAGAACACTGCGACGATGGTTTTGTTATTTTATCTCTATCCATGAATGGTGTCACTGGCAAACCTTCAAGTTTTTCTGCATCGCTTTGTTTGAAGAATTCCTATATAAGTTAACAACAACATTTTTTACAACTCTTCAATCAAACATCCATATATATTTTTTTATTAAATAATACATTTTTTCGATGAGGACAAAAATGAATAACGCAAAAAATAATTAAATCACAAATATAAATAATCAGCTTACTTGTAATAATCTATCCAGCCATGGTTCGGCAACATCCATCGGTCTGGCTTCGTTCGAAATATCAGCGACTTTAATGAGTACCATACAGAGCTATTGTAAATGAGAAAACATAAAACGTAAAAACATGGAAGCCATTATTTCGAAAATATTATAAGAGCATTGTAGCGCATGGTGGGCGTGCTTGCTTACCGAATTAACATGAACCTTGTTAGTATAATCAAAACACGGCGTGATATCCTTGAACTGGGCTAATATCTCATTGTGCCTAGCCATATCAGTTGCAAGGATACACCGTATCATGCCCTCTCGCACTTGCTTAAAAGTTTCACTTGTGAACGACTTAAAAATGTTACAGTCTTCGTTCTCCAGAATGCGAAACGCCACACTACAATGGTGATTCTCCAACGGCGATATATCATTATACCTTTTTATAAAAAATCACTACTTCAATATTATGTTAAACAGAAATTATTTTCAAATGCTATTTTAGATATAATTTATGTATATTTATTCAGAAAAATGCTTTATATCTTGTATGTAATTAATCATCAGAAATTACTAATTAACGCAAATTTGAATCTAAGATTTTCAACGTAACAGATTTTTTTATTATTTACTACTACAGTAAATATTACTAAAATTTGTTAATAATTGTAATTAATTCAAAACTATATATATAAATATTACCTGAGAGCTAGTTCCGTCTTCGCATTGATTTGATAAATATTGTTGTAGCCGGGGTGATCCAAATCATGACAAATACTAGATGTAATAAGGATCAATGTTTCTAGATCACCGATTTTAGATGGTAGATCAACGTAACATGCGATGGCGTACATCTATACACATTACAAAACATACCGTGAATTTCAATGGTTTTAAAACACATTAATGAGAATAATAATTGTTTTTTTTTTTAAATGATATAAATTTCCTCTCAGACAATTTTGGTAAAATATGAAAACGCAAATTTAATTAATCTCCCTTATACCCGTTTATTAAACTTGACGTCAATTTCCATAAAGCTTGATTTGTAATTAAAACTGGATTAGGCGCTAACTTTTATAGAAAACTGAGCACGGACCGTATAAAATATCTATGAGAAAATACACTAACCATTTGAGAGACGCAAAAGCAATGTCGAAAATTATGGAAAGGTACTTCATTGTAATTCTTATAAACTTCATAGAGGAAATTTCGCAAAGTACGAATATCGATATCCAACTTTGAACAGAGATTCAAATCCACAAACATTTGTTGAAGTAGCAACAATAGCTCTTCGTCCTCCCACTGTCGCGAATCGAACGTAGGCATCCGAAGACAATGTTGAACTTGTTCTGATAACGTCGAATCACTAAAATAGAAATACTTGCTAATTAATGAAATTTATTTTCAGCACTAAACCAGGTATATTTAATCATTCTATTGTACATATAATAGAGCTTTGGAAGCGTACGTACGTTAAACGAATTAATTAAGTTTAATTGTTCAATATAAATTAAATTATGAGAAATATATATAGCATATTTAAATAGTTTGTAGTTGTTAACACTTGCCAATTACTCAATAAAAAGAAATAGAAAATAGACAATCTCTATAGTTGAAATTTTACTAAATACATTAAATGTAATTTATATTAAAGCAAATATATGTACGCTGTTAGTATTAAATTAAATAATATATATATGAAATTATATTTCATTTATTATGTATTCCATATTTGCTACAATAAATCAAAATATTTAAATGTTTAATTATATGTAAAATTTTTTTAATAAATATAAAATACTTATAGCTCCTGGATTATAGGGAAATAAACTCAAACTATGCATAAGTAAAGTTTTAATTAAATTCAACACGCTCTAAATAATTTAAACGTATTACAAGTGAAGTGAGTTTACGTCATTTTATAACATTTTGAAGCATCAGTTGCATATGGTACCACATTTATAATTCTACTTAATAACTAAGGTATAGCGTATTTAAATTTATAATATTATACAGTTCGATTAATTCTTACATAGATATCATGTGTGCTATGTGCAAATTTGCTTATGTATACTTACTGTTATTTGCGATAATGATACCGTTTATAATTAAGCATCCCTCAGTCAGTATATAATTATCGCTGATTTTATTACACCATTAAACTCTTATATACTAATTTTTTTTTTAAGTATTTTAACCAAAGTGCATGTAGCTTTTTATTAACTGAGTTGGGTAAGATTAATTGTGTAATATAAAAAGTACATCATTAGCGAAAACTGTTTTACCGCAAGCTTTTAGCTAGATTAATATTCCGAAATAAAATATGTGAAAGGAATTATGTGGTAAAGTGTTAATGTTATGACAAATTTTATAAATGCGTTTTTAAAATGTTGACATTTTATTTTTCGCCAAATATGCAAAAATGATAACGAATAGATTTTTGCACTTGCTGTATATATTGTGTATTAAAATGATATGTTGCGTTAGGTTACATTTAGAAGTTGAACTTTATCTGTTTCGGCATTATTTTATCTGTTTTGATCTGATATAAATAACTCATTTAGCTTAAGATGTCTGTACGCATCAACCAAACTCAAAACATATTTATTTTATTTTCCGACTCATTTATTTTATATTCGTTTTATTTTATTCAGTTGTAATAAAACACAAACATTTTAAAATATATACAGATTAACAAACATTAAAATCAAGCATTTTCTTTGATATTTAATCATTATTTAGTCAAATATATTAATGTTAAATGTTGAAATATATATATATATATATATATATATATATATATATATATATATATATATATATATATATATATATATATATATATATATATATATATATATAATATATTTTTTAAATCACAATAATAAAGCTTAAATATTCTTGTCAAAAAATATATTAATAAAACGGACATGTTCTCTTTAGGACGCATTTGGCTCAAACGATCTTATATACGTCTATAAATACATTTTATCTAAATTAATAAAAGATCTGTAGACATTATTACGTGGAATGAAAATATTTCTTGAAAGTTAATAAAATATATAGTATCATAAAGACTGTAAAACACACTATTGCAACTGTAATACAAGTTAAAACAATAATAAATTGTACACTACTAGTTCAAATGTTTATTTTTATAAGTACAACAAATCAACAAAAACATAAAAAAGAAGTAGCACTATTTGCAGTAAATCTCACGTATATATTGTACATACAATAATAATCATATTTCCCTACGTGAGTAAACTGCTATTATACCATTACGCACTCGTATATAGTTCAAAGGAATACCGAATACATGTGGCCACACTTTATTAATTATTTAGGAGAATTATTTGAATTTTGTTGAATCAAATTTCCGAGTATTATTTGATACAAAACAAATTCTAATTAAAAAACAGCAGATTTATTCACGCATTGCAGAGTTCAGCAATCAATAGGTTATCAGAACGTATATTTTATAAAAGAGATTTCAATTAGTATCTATGAATGACTTTTAACTATATTGAAAATTAGCGTTAATTCAATTTCTATTTGAAATAAGAGTGTTTTGAATTACTAGTCATAGGCGACAAGAGCGTTTGAGTGCGTTTTATTATAATTTTATGGTCGAGACAGTTTCTATAGATTGGATTCAATATGGAGTATCTACTCTATATGCAAAATGCGTTCAATTGCACTAAATTTATTTAGAACGCTATGAATATAAACCAGTTGATTTCATCTATACTTCCTTTTAGTTAACAATTTAAATGAATTTTGTCAAATTTATTTGTATGAATTGTTTTCATACGAATCCAAGACATAATTAATTTGAAACAAAAGAGACTAATGCTTCCTTATCATGATTGAAAAATGGGTTACATTAAAACAAAAATTAAGTGGCAGACAGCTAAAGATGCTGAAAACAGTAATATAAAAGTGTATTCAGAAGCTTTTTCTCTTTTTATCCGAAAGTGCTGCTTTGGGTTTGATGGGAGCATGGCTTTTCCATTTCGATGTCTACCCAACTGTATAGATGATTATCAAAGCAAACGCGACGCCCTTTGAAATTTAATATAAATGAATAAGTGAGTGACTCACCAGATATTGAGGAAATTCTCTTTGACGCGCTTCTTGATGGAATCGCTCTTTCTACGATACTGCAATCGACGACATTCATCGGTGGACAGAGGCTCTGGTAGCTGTTTATAGAAACCTTTAATGCACATAAGGTTCGTTTAATAATATTGCATACAATAAGTCCATTAGCTTTATCAAATTATGCATATACAGTCAATTTACACTACTATTTTGGCTGCGTTCCTAATTAGTATAGACTTGTAGTATACAAACGGCAAAGCATTTGAACAAGTAGATCTAAATTTATTATTTAGTATTGTTTGTGATATTCAAGGTAGCTTTGATGGATTACCAAAAATATTTAATTAATGATTCTCTTTACCGCCATACTCAAGTATTCTACGGGTTTGAGGCGTAATTCGAAATTAAAACCATTAGAAATTTTGATTTTAATTCAAGGTTTCTAATGTTTAATAGAATATTTGCCAAATATAACTAATAAATTGAGAAATTGCTAATTTCTAAACTTCTTGAACTTTTAACGATGAGAGTAGAAGCCAATAACAAATATTTATTTATGCGGTTCGATAATTTTATTTGATGATTCAAATGCTATTTATATTTACTGAAAATACATATTTGATATTAATACCGTCAATAAAATTAGATTTACTTAAAATTCCACGCATCTCTCAAAAGTTATGGTTTATATAAGTGATATTTCATTATAAACGATGCAGCTGCATTGCCTTACTACATTTATGTTATAATTTTTATTCTTAATAGTCACTGAAATCTGATGCTTTTAATGCTCTATGTAAAATTATTTTTTATTATCTTGCAGTAAAGATTTTGAAACTTTATACACACACACACACACAATTAAATTGGACACTCACATATAAATTGTAATGCATATTTCGAGAACTTACAGACAATAAATTAGCTGCGTATTTAAGTAACAGGGTTAAAAATGAGCACATTATATAATTGGTAAACAATGTTCGTGGTAGTACGCCATCAGTATTAAATAGGGTATTGCCGCAACGCAGTTTGTATCAATTTGTGGTTGGCGTTATTGTCAGTCTTAATTTACGAGAGTTTTCAGTATGCAAGTGCTTAGTATTTTTTAAGAGTAAATTAAGTTATAAAAAAAATAAAAAAGCTCGTAGAAGATATATTTCCAAAATAACGAAAACAAATTATTAGATTATAAAATTAATTAATAAGTACGATTTTTCACTGGTTCTATTCACGGAATGCAGTATGAATTCTAACAAGGATAATATAGTTGACTCATTTTTCACCAACTTTTAATAACTGTTACAGTTAGTAAAAATAAATGCCGTAACAGACATCGTTAGGAAAAAGAAATAAAAACTCTTAAAAAGATAACATATAAAAAAGCGTAGGGCATACCTATAGTTGCTTATAAAGTATAACATCCATTATTAACACTGACCTAGCCAGCTGAGTGTTTCGGTGGTCTCCAGTTTCTGGCGAAAGTTATCGACTTGATGACGTAAGTCCTGCACTGAGGGTGGCAAAGAGTCATGGTCGAGACGAAGTTGTTTCTCGAGTTCAGCGATACGCGTTTCAAGAGTGCGTAAGTCGAAACCAACGTCATTAGGTAACGGACCGTTTGAATGTGCGGCGACGACTTGTAGGGTGTACGGTGACAGAGGCGTGTTCGCCGGCAATTCTGAACTGATATTCATCAGTGAACCTTGATTGTTATACAGCTTCAGAATGTCACGCGGACCAGCCTCGGCCGCCGACCGGAATAAATCTAGAAACAAAACCAATTCCAAGCTACATTATTATTCACTTACAAGTCGGATAGAAAGGAACCATCAAATCGAGGAAAAACAAAAACAAAATGTACAATTTCGATAAAAAGTTACCAATCGCAATAGGAGATCCTCTTAAGAATTACTTTTAGGGGAGAATTCTCCTTTGATAAAATCAATAATTAAGAGCAAGTTTGGAAACATGTATATATATATATTCCTTAATGAGGGATTTAATATAGAAAAAATACATTCATATTCATTAAAGCGGAAATTATTTTCCTTTTTTCTGTAATATCACTTCCAAGAATAAATAAATTGCATGTCTATATATTGCATTTTATAAAAATACCTTTTATGTTTTACAATAAATACAAAGTCAAAGATATAAATGAATGAGAAAATAAATCCCAGACATCTAGAGTCGTCTGTATTTTATTTTGATTTTCTTTGATATATATATATGTAATAGCAGTAGCACAAATAAAAGTATGATTAATCATAAAACATTTTAGTTTGATGTACGTACATTTAAAATCAACAAAAAAATCTAATGGAAATTTGTTTCACTCTTCGCTGATAATAAATCTGAAATTTAAATGGACTTCTTTAAAATAAATATTGAAGTATAGAGGCTCATGGGTATTACATTGCGAAAGGAAAACGAATATCAAAAGCTGGTCTTATATGAGACCAATATTATATTTAACTAATATTTGTAAATATTGTAAATTATCGAATAAAGAAATATGTTGTACATTACTTGCCATTATTTGTATCTTAGTAAAATTAGAGTGAATGGTTTATTGATTGAAATAACTGTAGTAAAACGAAATTTAATTCATGGTAAGCATATTTAGTCAATAACATCTTTTCAATAAAATGCAAACTCAGTCGCTGAATAATCGTCGAGTGAAATTTTATGAAGTAGCTCACTGACGCGTAACGTGAGATTCGCTTCGTCTTCTAAAGAAAATCCTATGAAATTTTCATTTTCCATTACTCGCTGCTCTTTTGAACCTACCGTTTTCTCACATACTTTAAAATTTAGGTGAGTTCACCCAACTGTGTTTGTAAACTACTATACAGATACAGCAACTATTCACTACCTTACAAGTTTCTATACCGGTTTAATTATGTGTAGAGCCGAGATCATTCATTATGCTCGAACACTACGTCTAATTTGGCCAATATAATTCAATATTACGCGAGAAGAACTCAACAATTCTATTGCACAAAAGCATAGAAGATTTCTATAGCAGCACTGTTGATTTTTTTTATAGCAAAGCTCTGTTCTTAGAATAATATATTTGAGTTGAATAAAATATAATATTTGTTTTGAGTTTACGAAAGCGCACATGTGTTTGCTAACCATATATGTATTTTACGAAAAGCTTAAGAAGTCTATAGTGATTTCAAGAAAAATGTATTATTATAAAATCGTTTCATATTTCTTTTCTAAATTTCTCGGTTTACGAACAAATATAGAACGTACTTGAGTGTATAACGTTCGCTCGTTGTGAAACTACCCAACCAATTTTAACGAAATTTATAAGTACTTTTAAAACATCCTATTATAGATTTATTTCTATAAGTAGATTATAAAATAAATATTTACTTGCTACCATTTATCAATTACACATACTATGATACTATGCGGCGTATATATATACTTTACCTATCTAACGCACGCATGTCACATACCACGAAATCGATGCACCCAAAAGCATTGTACCTGAATCGAGGTCATACCAATACTTTGACAATATATCACATTACTGTAATTCACAGTGGTAAAGAACAACCCAACTGCAAACATAATTTACGACCTGCCTGAAAATGGATAAGAAAATCTATGTATTTATTACGCGTTTCCGGTATAGGGAAGTAATAGCACCTGCCACACAAAACGCAAACAGACCGTAACCATACGATAAAATCCATTAAACATGCTTCATATATTATTTATTTTATACTACACTTCTTATCATTTATTTAATATAATTCTTAGTTCACCGTACACTTTTTTCTGAGAGCTTAAGTAACCGGTCGTGTCTTTGCATAATTTAGGAAACGAAAACCGTCAAACTAGACTTCATATAACTTAGGACGAAAAAAAAAACAATTTCAAAACATATTTCGGTATAATCAAATTTTAAAGTTCTAAAATAAGTTAGTAGCTGAAAAACTTTTGGCAATTTTTTAATGGACTCATTTTCTGACAACTTATTGATATTACGACGTCTATAGTGCAATTTTAAAGTTTTCACAAAGATACAAAGATTTATTCTTAAATACTTCCAACATTTATTTAAAAATGATGTCTTAATTAGTTTATACTCAAAATACTTTCAATATCAAATCTGACTAAAATTTAATTGCAATAACCAAAAATCGTATGCACTTTGTAATACTATAGTACTCAGAATTTCATAACACCATAGTTATCTTAACACAATATGTGGTTAATAATTTAATACCCCGTTAAGTGGCTATGCAAAATTTTAGAGAGTATCAGGCCCTCCATTAATCCTATAATAATCTTTCCAATACATTTAAGCCGAACAATATACCTACATTAAACTGTGTTTAGCACGTTCGCGCAATATCTGTTACCGGTATGGTAAATAATCGAATCATGGCTTTGTTGAATAATTGCTAATCAAACAAAGCGATTGAAATTACCTTAGAGCTTAATCATTTGAGGCTAGTATACCTAATCAGAGAGTTAACATACTTCGTATAAAATCAAAATATAATTATTTGGTCTGGAAAATGTATGACACAAATTATATTGAGATTTGATATATGTGCACATATATTCATAAAAAATAATAAACCTAATGATAATATAAGATAAGTGCAGTTATTAATAACAAAAAAAGACAAATTTTTAACTGATACGTTGTTGCAAACAACGACATTTATCAAAAATAGTTGTCAGTGTTAATGGATATTTGAGCATAACTGCTTGTGTGCTAAACATTGAAATTAATTACGAATTGCCAGACGGTATGGTAATTGTGATATTGAGTAAACAGTAACGTTTGCATAAGAGTAGTTTATGACGCTAAGTGTACACACCTCAACAAAGGTTATATGAAAAATCGATACTTCGATTAGTTTCGACAGCATATATAAATAACAATTTAAATCATATTTGTCTATTTTTCAAAATAAAAGAATTTAGAAACTATATTTTGAAATATTAAAAATAAATTCATATGTACAACAAAGTAAATAATAACAACTAACATTGCTTATAGCATAAATTCAATAGATTCTTTCGGTCGAAATGAAAACAGAATTGGAATTTTCATATCAACTACCATAATAATAGTATAACATTCCCATTAAAAGGTAATAAACGCATCGGCATGCTTCGTTACGTATTCAAAGCATTTGGTAGATGAAATGCTAATAAAAGTTAATACAAAAGCTCACAAGCAGCAACGCCGTTAACTTTTGATTAAGCTTAACTTTATCCCCGCTCTTAATATCATGCCAACATTATTCCGACTGAAGTAATACTTATCTTATCATTACTTCAAACTTTACCAATATTAATTTCCCGTGATAAAATAACGACATTCGCTCAGATATTATTTTGCGCATACGTCCGGATATTATAATTATTATAGATAAGATGAAAATGATTGCAGGTAAGAATCCGATTCAATTAAGAATAACAAATCATATGAAGAGAGTATATAAATTAATTAATAAATCTAAACCAGCTCAAGCATATAAATTATTTGCTAGCACGTGTTTTTTTAAGGAAATAATTGAATTACAAAGAACTACGTACAAAAAAAATCTCTTCAAACATAATGAATAATGACGTAGTAATTTACTTTGTAAATATCAAATGCAAGCTCAAAGAAAAATAGACAAACGTTAACTAGTTTGTATCTGAATAAACAATACTAGCATCGCTAAACAAATTTGTCTGTTCCGAAAAAATTATTGCCAAATTAATAAATATTTAATGGAGCAGCAATATTTGTGAGTGGTATATAATTCCATATACGGATATATAAACATGTCAGATATTAGCCGGAATAATAAATAATTCATTGATAAAAAGTTAACATATAAAAATTTTTGTTAGTAACAAAAATCAATATAAATATATCTATGGTTAAACATTCAAAGTACCAGGTCGGATAGCAGTGAATAAGATGCTATCAAGATATTTATCAATAATTCAGTTTTTTATAGGAAGAGCATTCCAATTAAAACAAAAACAGATTTGAATTTGGATTAATAGTTTTTTTGTAGTATTATAAAGGAAAATATACGCATTTTGTAATCAGTACATTTTTTAATTATATGCTTTTGCATCTTTTATATGTGCTGGAATGTTCTTCTCATAGAAGTTCAACTGTATGTATGGCGCGATAGATGTATAATAAAAGAAAAAAACAGACCTTTAAGTTGATCGTCGGGCGTGTCGGTTCGGAAGAGCGCAGTTTCCCGGCGTGTGCCTACGGTGAAATGTACGAAGACACACCGAGGTGTCGGCACAGCGGCGGCGGGTACAGGATGCTCTGCCGGCCGCTCCATGGGCCCGACCTCATCGTACACCCCACATGATGGCAGTCCAGCGGGGTAGGTCCGTAGCTCACACACTCACTCACGCGCGCCCAACCTTACGTTTATGTGCGGCACGAAAACGTTTTGATGGAACTATGTGACGCCAGTTAATAAACCGACGACCTCTGCATCAGCACACTACGGGATGTCTGGATTTTCGTCCTTTTTGGGTCGCCCTACAGACATAATTAGAAACATTCAGATTGGATAGCTTGTGCTTGTTAACTTTAGAGGGGGGGGTGTAAAAGAAAATATATTTTTCATTTAATATTTTGTGTATTTATAATATGAATATATTTTGGTATTCAACGTAAGCACTCAAAACACGATACTTAAAAGCAAAGCCTCGGTTTTATATACATTTTTTCGTGATATACTTATCTAAAAACATCAATAAAAATAACATTAGTTTTACAGAAATATTCAAAACTAATCCATGTTTTATGATAATTTATCAAAAAAATACATATAATCGCTAAAATGTTTAAACATAAAGGAAGTATCGTCTATTTATTTTAGTTGGCAAATTATACAGCACCGACTATTAAATTTCAAACAATTGCAAAAACGTAACAATTCATAAGTTGCTTAATGTTGGTTGTTTTAGTTTTCTATTTTACTTTTCCATCACAAGTAAAACGCTTCCGACTTTGATCTATATGAATAGCTATTATTGGTGATCATTATCATGTGATGGGATGAATAAAAAACAAAAAAAAACATAATTTCCGAGCTATGCATGCCTCAAATTGGGATGAAATATTGATGGGTAATACGAACTCGGAATAATATACGCATAAAATTGATTGAAAAATATAATCAATGATTGAACAAACAACAGAAAAGTACAATTCATAAACAAATAAATAACATTACGCTCCTGTTCAAAAACTAATTAAAAATATCGATGATGAACAGTTCATTTATTTCGCTACAAAAAAAAAAAAAAAAAACGCCGGCATTTCTCAGGGTTCTTGACGTGCCGAAATGAAAATGTGATTATTCGATATCAATTTCGGTCTATTAAATAGTGACGCTCGTTCGACGCTATCTATCCAATCACAGTATTTAACTATACTTGACACTCATTTACAAACTTGTGATAAAAATACTTAATTTCCTTTTTTGCGCGAATTGATTTACCACAGCACAATAAATAAAATTATCATCTAAACATTTCACCAAAAATTAATTAATTTTTTTCTCTTTTAAAAAAACTAATTCGATTAGAAATCAATTTTATTTTCCCCCTATAATATATTGCTTAAGTTGCACGCTGATTTTATAATGCAGTGCATTTCAATCACAAATGAGGCTTTTCATCCATGATGGAAAGCATCAGGAGTGGATTAAAAGAAGAATCACACGGACTATTAACCACATACATTGAACACATGAGGAAAACAAATTCCAAAAATCCATCAGACTTACTCGTCGAGTAATCCATTCCGGAGCATATTTGACATGCAGTACTTTGGGAAATGAGACATGAGTAATAAAAGCTTTTTTTATCATTCGCGAAATTCTCCATGTAATATAGTTAAGTAATTGCAATTTAGAATATTGCAACCGCAATGCTAATTGCATTATCAGCGTAAATACAAACGTAAAAATAGCGCACTCATGTTAATCATCAAATTGGTCCGATATACCAGCATTGTTATACGTCATTTAAATCATAACACATTAATGAGGAAGCGTGTTATCAATTTCACTTTGATATTAAACAATAGTATATTTTTGCAAGATGAAACTATGATTAAAATTTGCTACTAGTTATACTAACAATGTAAATCTATTTAAGAAGATATTTCCAATTTCTAGTAATGTGTTTGTAGTTATTTTTTAATAAATGTTTTTAATATCAAAAGTGTAACTTTTTTCTTTAATGACTGTCATCATTTAAAAGAAATGTTTTTTTCTATCTTTAGAATAAACCAAGTTAAAATGAAATTAAAAATAGCAAAACGTGTTTCCAATTTAACTGACGACCACATTTAAATGAGTAACGGTTATTGAACACGCACCCTTGTTAAATGGTAATTTTAAAGGATGCACTTACTGATTTTCCATTACTTTTCATTACACAGTCGATAAAAATAGTTAATACTTAAAAATACATTTTCTGTTATTTTGTAACCTTCCCGCAAATTATGCTAAATTTTAATTACATATCCTAAGGAATAATCTGCATTTCTGTATCGATTTTTTAATAAAGTAACACATACGTATATGAAAAACAAGTTTAGTTATCCGTACTTCGCTTAACGTTTTAATTACGTTTTTAAGTTTACAGTAGAACAAGGTGTGGTTGTCACTCACTTATTCGTACTTATTATTTTCTGTATAATTATAAAAAAAAATATATGACAAAAAATTTATACTCGAGTATAGTAAGATAAGCCGGAGAAAAACGGCTGCATTTGTTTCTATTGCTGTTATTACAGGTAAACACGGAAAGACCTCATTGTACTCCTGATTATAAATACTATTTTTTATTATAATTATTTATTATTGAACTAATCTCGTCTGTAAAGGGTAACCGATAAAAACAAATATAACCAAAATATGGATGTTGATATGAATTTATGTAAATACATTTATATTGCATCTATAATGTTGATTTATGGACGGAATTCAAAATGAAAAATTAAAATACGACTATTAGTCTACATTTTAGAATATTTGCATAGTTCATAAATATCGAAATAAAAATGAGTAAACAAGAATTAACTTTCATGTGTGTATGGAGACTTATTTAGAATACATTGTGCAAAACAAAAACTTGAGGCAGTCTGTGGCATAATGGTAGCTTTAATGCTTAGATATTAAATTAGCTAAATTGTGTAATACCCTGCGGAGGATCAACTATTTAAGTTACCCACAATCAAAATTAAACTAATTGCGGCTTTATCATTTGGATAATATTGTTAGTTTAACAAACTTAATAATATATAGAAATACATAATTTTAATTTGTTTAACTAATTATCAACGTGGGTGCATTTTGCACTAAAAATAAATATAACAACGATTTCAGCTGTGATTCTTTATTTGCTAGATGCAAGAGCTTCTAATAGAAATTCTAACATTGTTATATCTGTTAGAGCCTGTTAGTAACTAAGTTTGAGACTTGAAGCGTAAAAGTATAAAGGGTCCTTCAGCTGGCTTCTTTTTTCGTCAGCATTTATTTCTTTGAAGCAGACCAGGTGGAGTGGTACTCATTGGGGTCACCTCTATTGTGGGAATAAAAAAGCATTACATAATAAAACTATTGTAAGTTGTATCACCGGCTATATTTATTAAATTAATGAAATAGACTTTAGACTAAAAGAAATATATTTGAGTTAACTATAAATTTATACGCCTACCAAATAAGAATAAATTCAGATAAGAAATCAAATAGAAAAGGCAGAACAATTTTTTTCTTCAACATTCTTGAATACATATTTAAATCCAGAGCAAACCAGATAAATATCAGTCAAAATATTTGTAATTCTATGAATATTTCAGATACAGGAGCGAGATTGAAGTCTCCGTACAGTTTGGCGAGTGAGCTAAGAATATCGTGTAACAGTATTCGCTGTCAAATACACTAAATATAACAGACGTAACAAGAAATCAATACAAAGCGGAAATACAAAAATTATTCTTCTCATGTTATAGAAATATATAATAATATATATAGATAATAAAAAATGAATTCTTGACTACTAATGAAGACATACGAAATGTGGAAACGTTAAGATGAAAATTTAAATATATCCGCGAGATAATATTATGGGATTTTTTTATTTTGGAAGTTTAACAACAATAAATACAATTGGTCATTAATAATTATATTACTCGTGAAATGTTTCGAGTGAAAAACGGGAATTGGCTCATTCAATACTTAAATAAATGTTTAAGATGTTTGACAATCTTTTGTTATAAATATCTGGAAGTGGGTGAGTGAAATCTATTACATATATGTCTTTGTAATTACGAATTGAAGTGAGAATCGTGTCTGTTTTTCTATCAGAGCTTTCAGTTGCCATCATGGTTTGAAGCACAAGCAAACACATTCACTACGACATATTATCACACCAATAAAGAACACATTTATTTAGAAAATAGTTTTATATAGAGGAGATTTTTATTTATTTCGACGTATTCATTCAATCTAATAAATGTCTTTATGTATTTATTAAATAAACTTATTCGATTTTAATTTATACTTTATTTCGAAGAAAATTTCTAAATTTGTTTTCTACGAATAATTCTTCATGTTCGAAACATGATTACGCGCACATGTTGCACCGTAGTCACACTTTAAATTATAATATTAATCATAGTGCTTTGTTCGTTTGTCAATAATTTTAAAAATAGGTAATATAGCACATGCTTAACTCGAGTAATAAATAATTTCAAGTTTGTTTACTTCCTTGTAGATCTAAAATAGATTTCAATGTCAAATCGTAGACATACACACAAGTTTATTTCAATAACTTGTCGATATTTAAAGTTAGCGGTGTTACAAGTTGGTTATTACTTCGTGATATATGTCAACTATATAATGTAGTTTGTGGAAGTTCTTTGAGATATCATGGAAGATGTAAGATGCTTCGGTTGCGTCTTCAGTATCTCCCAGGAGAGTATCCTGCCACTTACAAATGCTTACATATTCTACATACATGTCCGTATGGATATATCGCGTACACTTAAATTGCATCAATTTCAATTTGTGCAACATATCTTTTATCAAATAAAGTTTAAAATATTGCTTTTAGGATTCTAAGAAATATATTTTCCAACTATTCCAATGCAGAAAAACAATATCGTAATATGTATTGCCAAAAACAAGATACAATAAATTAGTCAAGTATTTTATGTATATTATGAATCTGCAGCTTATTACAAAATGAATTTCTTTACTGGTATGTGAATATCAACAGACTTGGAGAATGTGAAACATATGACATGAAAATTAATATGTTGGCATAAATTGTCTCCATGATATAGCGTAGATGTAGCTAACAATGTGAAGTAATTATTTGGTAATGTTACACGCTTTGAAGTTTGTTTAGCGAATCCTCCATATTATGCTGCTTTCAATGTTGTGACTAAACATCAGCTTGCTTTAGCATTATATGGTGGACGGCACATTACCAAATCTGTCAAAACTGACGGAAACCTTATATGAAAAATAAATTGTCAAAAACAACGTTCTGGTTTATTTAAAACAGCAATAATATAATGGCAATTTTAAATATACAAGTACTTGAAGATCAAAAGCTTCATACGCAATTTTTAATTTTTATTACAGTTGATATGGAAGTTTGAGGTAGGAAACAAGCTTGTAAACGTTAATTAAGGAATTGTTGCGATGGTAACGCAATAACAGTGACATCCAGTCGGAATAAAGGAAATAAATCCTTAATTGAATGAAGAGTTGTAACAGTAGCTGTTGGGAATATCAGAATACAACAACTGAATATTTTATTTCTGTACAAATAAATATATATATTTTTTCTAGATTTGCTAGAGATAATTTAGAAAACAATAAAGTATGTGCTAATTTATGTTAATATATGCTTTTTTTAATCTGAAATTTAGTTAAAGTTATTTATTTTGGTTAAAAAATACTAATTTGAGTTGGATGAGCGCATGTGAGCAATGAGATGTATGTCGATGTGAAAAAAGACGTAAGATTGAAAGCACATAACGTGAATAAATCGTGCGAAAAAACGGACATGTTTGTGCCCAACGAGGTGTATTTACGGTGTCGGAGAGTGCACCGGCGTCCTAACTGTATACGACGTCTGCCGTCACAATTGTATGAGAGTACATTTTCACGTTTGAAGATTTATGTGAGTTGTGGAACAATTATATGAAACATTAATAACTTCTCTAGTTCTTTATTCTTGGTAGTTTTATCAAAATATATATAGTTTATATATTTTATTAACAATACAATTTTACTTTGTTCACAATTTTGTTTATTTTTATCTTATCTATATATTTGAAATAAGATAAAGTTTCTATTGCACTACCTATACTTCTTTGGGAATAATTAGCAAGTGCACTCCAAAATATATGTAACTTTATATAGAAACACTGTACAATAGAAATCCTAGGAATGTGACTCTTAATTAAATTACTTGGAAATTCAATATCAACCTTACCTTTCTATAAATAATATATTAAAAGTTCATTTTCTGTAATATAGCACTAAAATAAATAAAGATTGGCGAAATTATAAATATTTAAAATAAACTGCTACTAAGCAGTTGTGATTTGGTCATTTTAATGGCAATTAATCAAACAAGGAAAGGATACTCATTTCGGGAAAAAGGCAGACACAAGTGCTATTACAGCAACAGTTAATCGACGGTGTGACCGCCTAAATCGACCGGATGCAATTAACAGAAGCTGTTGTCGTTTCGCGTTCGACAACGACACAGAAACCTTCCATGATTGTTACAGAGAACCATTATCATCCGACACATTCTCGGCCGAACACTCTATGTCTGTCCGGTGCTCAGCAACCTTTAAACATTACAATGAACATTGCGTACATTTAAGCAAATAATTAAAACGACAAGAGCAAAAGCTATTACTAACAAACTTCAAAGGACTTCAAACAGTAAATGTTTTACACTCCTGTTAAAAGCTGTACGAAATATTAATACCACAATTTCCTCAATACAACTAAATTTTACTTTGATTAAATAGTGTGAAATATATTTTAGCTTTGATGTTTCTAAAGCAACCCTGAAAAATAATTTTTACTTTCTTAAACAAAGTTAAATTTAATTGTCATAGAGCAAATGCACTAACAATATAATCATTGTATCTGACATTTTGTATTTTCGTATATTACGTATAACAAACAAAAAGATGATAAAATTAATTAATAGCATTTCCGTCAATTAAAACTAATTACTTTCTAAAGTTGTGTTCATCCAATTTCATCCATATTTCAAACAATATATAAGTCATGCTTAATTAAATAATTATTTATATAAAATATAATTGGCAAACGATTTTTATTATATACCATGAATTTGGTACTCTACATATTTGTCATTTCGGTTCATTAATATAAAATACAAGCACAAATCTCGGTCAAACCCATTAAAATTATATCCAGTAGTGACAATCTGTCCAATTGACAGTAATATGATTTTAAAGCCGTGTTTCATTGGCTTAATTAAAAATTAAATTGACAAATACATGTCATATATAGCCAATTGAATTAGACTCACCCTTAAATCATGGAGATTACATCACCGTTATAATCTGAAATAAAAATAAAAGCATTAATATTCATTAGACTGAAATATCCCAGGTTGAAAAATATGTCAAATAGTTTTCAGGAATCTGTCAAAAAAATGCTTGAGTTTGATTTTTTAATAAATATTTCATGAATAACTGTTATAAAATGCATGGCACACCAAACTCGTCTAATGCGCACGTAGGACCAATAGTCATGCATTATACATGACTTAAGGAACCATGCCCTTTTAAGTTATATTATTCACCCAGAAGCGTCCATTTTGAATGCTCCTGTTGAGAAGATGTTTATACACTATTAATCTCATAAAATATTCATTATTGCCCAGTTAACATCAACGCATAATATATTAAGTTCGTAATTAGTTTCGTTTATCAACCCAAATCAACTTTATCTTTATCTCAATAAATATTTCACTTCTCCAAACATCTACATCGTACGAGAGCGTTATCATATATCTATGTTTACAAAAACGAGACACTTACACCAATTCTCGTTAAATAAATGAAAATCTTAGTTATATCAGTGACCAATTTATGAATGGAATTATAAATCCATCGTGTTTTTAAGATACTTAATAATATCCATTTGATATATAATTTTATTGCTTCCTTCAACATTTATTACAATATACATAAAAAGTAAAAGAAAATAATTCCTTGATAAAATAACGCATCGGGATATTTCCGAGCAATTGGTTTAGTCACATTTTATATTTAAAAAGAATGTAATTCATAGAATCACACTCAATCAGTTCAGCAGCTGTGTGTATCAAATTACTCAAAAAAGATAATTCTACCATAAAACTTTTACGATTAAAAAGTTTAATAAGCAAACAAGAAACTAACTAGAAAATATGATTCCAATGTGTATGCGTACTTAATCGAAAACACTCTATTTACATTTTTATTTATAAACAATCTAAATAACAATTAAATAAAATAAGAGCAATCTCCAATCTGATATTCAAAAAAAAAAAGACGAAGTTAACGGAATATTCTTGCATATGGTAGCAAATTATTTGGAACTAACAAAATTTAATTGAATTTCTATTGAAACGAACATTGTAGGGGGAAAAAATCAAATGAATTCTCGTTGCAAAGAATAATGAATATACGCCAATAAGGTGGGATAAAAAGAAAATAATATCAATTAGGGAAAGCAAATGTAAAAAAAACAATTAGCTTTTAGATTGAGGCCACGAAATTAGTTGGAAACTGGACAATAAACTCTGTTTATCTCGTCTAAAAGCTATCGATTTAAACTGGTAGAGGGAGAAATGGCAAATGACAGGGTGGGTAAAAGGGCTTCATTCAATCAGTCGCCGTGGCACCACATCAGTTCATGAATATTCATTAGAAACTCCACTACGAATCCTATAGTCTATAGGCAATAGAAAACGATGTATACAAATAGAAAGATACGAACTTGCATCTTGTGGGCATCTTTTCTAAGAATTATTGTCATTTTATATTTTTTGTGAATATCGATATTGATAGCAGTTCTTAGAATTAACAGAATAAAGCATACTTTATTTATTAGTATTGTATATTGTAGCAACACAAACGCATATTCATTTTATAAACGTGTTCATGTTCATGAAAAGCACTTAGGCATGAATTATTTAAATTATTTTTGTTTAAATATAAACACAATAACATTTTTAAAATATTAAACATAAAATTTGATCAATATTTCATTACTTCAAAGTTTTATATTTTACTTTGTAACTGTTAACTGATCCATTAATCAAAATGCTGCATTTATTTCAACTAAGAAATCATACCTAAATACCAAAATGTAGCATGTCCTAATTAAAATTTTATTCCACAAATCAATACAGAAACTATAACATACACTAATATAAATATAGATGCCGTGACTACATAATAACCCATTGTCAGCATTTTTATATGAACAGATTACAAATCACGTAAACGCTTACACGCTTCAGCCAATGACGTCACGATATGTTAAGGGATATGTTGCTATAGCGATAGCAACCGTGAATCAACACTCTGCAATGGTACTTTACGACAAAACAGCGATGAATTTGTTTTAGTTAAAATCCAATGCAGAATTTATAAAGATAAAAAAATGAATGAATAAAATATTTTTAATTTAACTTTGACTAAAATGTAATATCTTTATCCGTGACACCTGTTGGTTCGCTTACAGCACAATGTATAATACGAATTTTTACGATCAAAATTTGTCCATCATGCGAAGCTACGTTTAGACTCATAAAATGAACTCTCGCTTCAAACATTCATTACACTGATTTTACAACACAAAAGAGTCTATTATCCTTTCACACAAAGTAACAGTAAAGTAGGATAATATTTAATATATTACGTCAATATCGATACTTGTACGTCAAGATAGCATTAAATATAAAGTTTGATCGGTTTTATAAGATTTCATTCAATCATTTCTGCCTTTGTAGTATACCCACGTATAAGTACATAAAAGTTAATAACATTCGATCATTTTATCATAGGCAAAAACAGCAAATTGATACATATGAATTTAACAAATTGAAAACTAAATTTCTCATAAGTCTACTGCCTATAAAGCATTATGAAATAAACTCTTTTATCCTCATGGCATGGGGTAACATTCAATTGTTTTTTCTTTAAAACACAAGAGTATTCATTTCAGTGGAATGGTGAGCCGAGTGACGTCAAACATAGTGACGTATATTCACCGGAGTCAACAAATAATCAAAGCGAGACAACTCATATCTCCATATACAAGAACTCATTTCTGGTGAGTACGCTACTGCTTAGAAACTGTATACGCAGTAGCATTTTGTGGATGCATATAAAATTGTATGTGTATATTTGTAGTAACGAAAATAACGTGAAGATTGAAAAATCTAGGCAATACACAAGCGTGTTTTCACATTATGTTTTGAATACATTTTGCAATTTTAGCTGTGTAGAAATTATTTTATAGCAGCGGCGTGAATATACACCATTACACGAACAATTCAGAATTTATTGACACGTGTATTTATAATTAATATAATTTTGATAGATGTTATGCTACACTGTAAATATATACAAATTATTTCTGCAGTAGCAAATGGCAACTGTTTTATTATTCTAAATATAATAATTTAAATCATTATGTTTTTTTCGAAAAGTGTAAATTGTCAAAATTGTATTCTTTATGATTTGTAATTTAATTCATTCGTGTTTTTGTTTTGCTCTGCGTGTTGTTTATATGAACGACAAATATTCAATTTCAGAATATTAAAACTTAAAATGCTGCTGAAAAGTTTAATATTTCAACGGTAAAACTTTTCTCTATGTTCGACGAGAAATATGATTATGTTCTGTCGTCAGTTTAAAATAACACTATAACTTTTTTATGTAATTTTAATAATGTATCGAATGTCCTGAGCGCGTGTAACTTTATATAATTTCAATAAATCGCATACTTTACGAGGGTAATACAACTAAATTATTATTATGATGCAGTTTAAATTGGATGTAAGTATCTAAAATAGTTTGCAAAAGTACTATTATATGACAAACATAAATTAATAATTACAATAATAAACATATATATTGTTGAAGAAAAAGTCTTAATAAATATTACATTTTTTTTTAATTTTATAAAAATATACTAAAAAAATCATAAATAATCTTTTTTTTTATGTTTGTACTGCCAATTAATAAAAATGTTACAAGCTTTTTTCGAAGTATCAACCAAGAAAAAAATATGCACAAAAGAATTTTTTGTATACGTATTTTTTAAACAAAAACAAATCCTGTACATTTTTAAAGAGCAAACATTAAATGAATATCGTTTCACAAAAAAATAAAACCAAGTTTAAATAACAAAAAATTTGAGAAAGCATCTAAAATCTCCAACAAGAGAGGAAAAGAATCATTATAAAAATGCAACTGAAGGTTATAAATGTTATTCCGAAATTATGGTATTAACATGAGCATGTTCGTGTTTTATAATTCAGTATATCTGTTTTTGAAACCAACTTCAGTTCTGAAAAGCTATGACAGTTCATTATTACAAAATATGAAGTCTGATTGCAAATTATAACTATAGAAATAATTTTAACTATTTGAATAGAATTGCACCAATTAATTACCAGGAAATATACAATTTGCAACGGAATGTCTTGCAGAGAGAATTATTAGTCAAGTGCTCTTGAAATAACCGGCTAGTTTCTATAGGGCTTCAGTTTATTTATGTTTGGATGCAGTACAAATAAATCCATATATAGTCTTAGAGATATCGTTTGATCTAATATGAATATTTAGAAGGAGAAACATGTACACATAATATCGATATGGCCATATAAATGTTTTCTTAATAAATATAAGCTACTTTAACCAAGTCAGGAATTTTTTTTTATATATATATATATATAATTTTTTTTAATTTTAAAAGATCTACATGTTTAGCTATGAGAAAATTATTTATCCTCTCATTAAGAAAACTAGGAGAATATTGATGGTCTGATTAGAGCAATCTGGTTTAAAGATCAAAAGTGCACTAAATACAGAGAATGGGTTAGCTCTATTCGAGTATTTTCGCGCTAAATGGCATCATGAATCAGAATTGAACATCGAGATCCCTCTAGAGTAGTTATTACCAAAGGAACTGTAATTATCGCATCCGCCTGATACGACTATTAATATAATATGCAATGTGATATAATCGATAGTAAATGTGTTATTATCAGTTATAGCTACTAGCTATTGACATAAGTTTAATTCGGTTATTGACTAAAAGCATTCATCGAAATGTATAGATACCTATTGCACGTCAACCTAAACTAAATTAATTCTACTTGCTTACAATGATTTAAATGATATGATTGTATGGAAAATATATTTCAAAATTGTATGATTAGATAATTCCTGAGTATACCAAATATCTCTACTAAAATATGAGTCAGTACATATTTAAATTGCGCATGAATTAAATTAATTTTAATTCATTCTACTCAAATTTATGAATAATATCTTACTTAACCCATTAAGCGAAGAAAGTTTCAACAGATTGCATCCGTTGTGTATCCATATTTTCTCTGGACCTTAATGTTATATTTTAATTAAAATTTACACTGGAAAAATAAACAATGCTAGTGTAACTTTTGAAAATTTGTCATTCCATACAAAAAACAAACCACATCATTTACTAGAGGACAGTCTTTTAAAATAATTTACTTAAATACAAGAGTAAAGTTAAGAATAAATATAAATCTTCAGCTACATGTATTATACATAAAATCTGTTTTTCGCCGTCTAACAACTCACCCAATGCTTAAGCATTCACATTGTTAGCCTGTGTGTAAGTCAGATTGTGATATAAATAGAGAAACAGAAATGTAGGTTTGAGAGTTTTTTTTTTTGTGTATTTGTTTTTAGAAACAAACCAAAGTGTCGCAATAAGTTACATTTTACGGTTTTATTTCCGTCGCATGTAAATGTACTTCGAGATTTATTTCTGCATTGTAAAGTAATTTCTCATTTGCACATAAAAGAGTTAATTTAATTATAAACTAGCAAAAACCTTTGTAGAAAACTCTATTGAATCTTTCATTATGGTTTTAAAGAAATTTTAAATTGCATTAGTATAATTTATACAGAACATCCGTAGATGAAAGTATTTTTAGTGTTTCCGTCCAACTCTATTATTAAGAGTACCTGTATTTGAAGAACAAGCGTACTAAATTAATTTACGCTGAGGTGATAATTTAAATTCATAGTATATATTACAGAGACATCTAGTTTTGTATTATAACAATTATTTTACATTTTCTGAAAGAGTTATTCTACGACGTAAATTTTTTTTTATGAAAGCTCACTTTTTCAGGTCACAACGATCGCTCACTATTCAATTCTGCCTTCGACGTGAACAATGTCACCATTGCTTTATAAAGTCTTCTTTTTCGCTTTTTCGTATCTTAACTAACTTCCTTACAAACATCTTCAATTCGTTAAAAATACGCAAAGCGAAGCAGATTCCATTTTAATTTACCATAAGGTCAATTCTCAATAGAAGAGAATGAAACAAATGTTCATTTTTTGCTACAAATAATTAAACTTATTTTTTCAACCGAATACTCCAACATAGCTATTCTAAAGACGATTATTTCTACTACATAGTTAATTAGTAATATGTCTCAAATGGAACATAACCGCATGTCGACCGCCATTATTAGTTAATTTAATGAAAGATCTATAAGAATATCACCCACATCATCTAATATTAAACCCAAGCATTTCCCGGTAGGAAAATATAATTCTAAATAAAATTACAAAGAAACTTTTCTCGTTGACATATAGCAAAATATCATGATACCTAGTAATTATCTTCTGAATAACAACCTTTACAATTTAAACACGAGAAAGCAGATTCTTCAGGACAAATGCACCAAGGCGAGATCATTATAACTATACTATACTTATATACAGTCAGAGAGGGTATGGACAATAGACTCTCCTCTTAAGGATAATTTCCTACAAACAGGCAATGCAATACGAAACAAGCACGCAGGATTCCAGGACGAAAGATACTTGCTCTCATTTCAAAAGGATGATTTCTCCAGAGATGGTTTTAGATCTGGCCCGGGCTACAAAAAGTTGTCCATGTATAATCACATGCCTAAAGGCTCCCTCGCTCGTATATGTAGGAATATAGCGGTAGCAACAATTTATGTTTTTTTTAATATTTATATACTGAAAATATCTGTACTAAACTTACACAAGTAGGCAAATCTGTTTAAATTGAATAAATTAATACAATTGAAGCAGGATAATATCATAGCGGAACAGTAGGAAAACTATTAACGCCAATTTTTCAATGAAAACTCAACAATAAATAAAAGTTTCGTGAAACTCTTATGAAGTACCTCATTCAACTTACAAAGCAATGCATTTGCATTGTCATATTTTTGTGATAAGAACAAAGAAGCTGTACTACTAAACTTTTGTTACTTTGTCAGTTTTTTTTTGTCGGGCTTAATGTCAATCTATCATTATCTTGTTGACTGGGACTGTTTCTTGAATCTGTTATTTTATATAAGATATGGCTTTCAGAAAGCACTCCACTCTACATCATTTTGTATTCCATTTTATAGGTACATGAACATATAAGAAAAATGCATGAAACATTTATAAAGCCCCATGTACATCGCCGAGCTATATGTGATAAAAATTTCAATGTATTTTAAATGACAAGCTTCTTCCTCTAGGCTTAACTTACTCGTGAAAGTTAAATAATCCAAGAATAGAATACCAGCTTTCATAAAAATCGTTTCGCTATTAAATAAAATATTTAATGATACTTAAATATCGTTTAATCATCAGTCATTTTTGCTTTCTCATCTATAGTTATAAAAATTTCGAAATATTAACGAAAAGATCCAAAGACAAACTAACGAAAAGAAATATTCTATGGCATTTTTGATTCATTTTAACTCAATTTGAAAGAGTGTTAAGATGAGAACAGATATACAATATGTACTATTCTATTTGATGGGAATAGGCATGAAATGATGTATGTATGTATAATCAAATATAAATACGAATAGTTATTTATTGTAACAATTCACTAATGAACCATGACTAAATATTATTCATCAGTATACAAATAGTAAATTTAACCATCAATTTATTAAAACACATTGACATCAAAGAGCATTATGATAATAGCAATATACCGACATCAAATTAATTGTATATGAAATATGTATTGTAAATAAAAAACTGTTGTTGCTGATCCTAATATAAATATTTATATTTCACGAAAATACCAAAAACGCACTGTGTTTATTTATTTATAATCATTTTTGTGTTCTGCTTTGGTACCGTATAATTATTAAATATTGCACTTACAGCGAAATTAGTTAAAAACGTTTCAAAGGTTAGTGAAATATTATAAATTAGTGAAATAATAAAAATGTATTCTTTCCATCTAAATAAAATACGTATAAGAAAGTTCAGTGTAAGACATTGCTAAGGTATATATTTCTAAAGAAATACCTATTTCAGCAAAACAACAAACAACAAAAAGCACACTGTAAAAAACAATATTTAGACTATCTGTTATGAAATTATTATAAAATGCAAACTCGTTCATAAAAGCCATTGTCATTTCAAACGATATAGCCAAGAGTTCTGCTTTCATTTTGCTGCGTTTTAATTTTCCGGTTTATTTCAGCTTGCAGTACTGAAAAAACTCTTGACCTTATTTTTAAAAAAACCAACGTATATTTTATATATTACATTTGCTATGAAAATATAAATTGGTTTTTTCGAGCATTGCAAATTTAAAAATAATACATTTCAAAAGTCAAAATGCAAATACGAAAATCAAACTACATGTTGCCATTACTGTTTTAAAATAAATTTCATAGAAGTATCTACATTGAATCAATATTGAACTTAGAATAAAAGTGCTTCTATGCCGCATACAAATCAAATAAAACTTCAGGAAATACATTTGTAACTGCATTTGGAAAGATATTTCCGGAAAAGAAGATTGCATCGGTGAAAACACAATTTAAAAGTAAGTTTTTTAAGAAACAAGGGAATAGCAAGAAATTAAACATTAACTTATATGGAATTATAAGACAGTTGTATTGAAAACGATTTCAATTCCTTTCGTTTTTATCGTTTCAATCTTAGGACTACTTTAAATAAAAGTCGACCAGAAATGATAGTTTTCGGAAAACCATCGTAAAGCGCATATAATTACTATAAACATTAAAGCAGTTTTTATTTAAAACTACATTTAAAATGTATGTATGCATGTGTTAGGAGTATAATTTGAAACGGGTACGGCACTGGAGCCACGTTGTCTCTTGAAACAAATTGTCATTTCCTTATCAAAATATAGGACCTTATTTAATAAATGTATACAGTAACGACAACGTAGAGAGTACAATAGCCTAGTCATGACAACGAACCACTCAAACACACATTCATACATTTGAAGAAACGAACCAGTAAAAACTCAAAACTCATATTAGACAAAAATAATCATCTATGAAAAGAAATGCAATAACTCAATCGATCGAATTTGCACTATACTGAACGAGAAATGATGAACAAAATACGAAAAAAAAAATACACCTGCAAACTAGATAGTGAGTAGGTAATTTATTTAACGCATATGTAGGTTGAGTTGCGGGTAATACCATACGTCATACAGTAGTTCATTAACGCGGGACTGAATCAAATAATAATTTAACATGTTGGCGACGTGATAGCGAAATTAACATCTGATCAATACATGCCACATACGGCCTCTGGTACATAACAAATGACCACGAACACCAGACCTGTGACACTTTACGCATACACATCATACACACCGTGTAAGTGTGTTCAATGTGCATTATACACCCAATTGTATATAATTGGCATTACGAAATATTACTGTGTAATATTTAATCAATGTTGTATACTGTGTACGAAATTAGCAATGATTCTTCCATGAACCTTTTTTTATTTTCAATTATTACAATTAGACACTGAACGGTGATGCTAATTTGTATAAAAGGACACGCATACAATTGCGAATTTACAATTAGAAAGAAAAACAATCAGACATAGTGATGATTATTAAGGAGTGTTTGATACGCATTACAAACAGCTGCACGATCTAAGGATCATTACCATTGCAGGAGATGTCTGAGGCGTTCAAGCATGCTAATCACCGAATTACGTCCTTAATAGTATTAACGATCATTACGGATCGAAATTAATCTTAAATTAAGACCGAATATGTTGACTGAGAATTGCGGACGCAAGCTATAACACGGATATACGATTTATGTCTTTCGTTCAAATCTATATTGCAAAGGCATGAGTTTGGGATACAGCGATACCGATTGCTATTTGAATCGAGGATTTATGTTCACGATAAGATAATAAAGGGAAGCTTTGATTTACTATCATTTAAACTACACTACAAGCTAAAGAGGATAAACGAGTAACCAACGAATGCATAGTCAAGCGTTTCATTTTAGACCAAAATTAAACTTGATTTGATTTAGAATTATTTTAGTATAGGTTTTTTTTCCGTTTTGGCGATATATTTAGAAAAAATATTTCCATAATACGGTAATTTTTTTTTAAGAAATGATTCAGAATTGAATTAATCTCAAATAGACATAATAATAAATAATATTAATGTTTATGTTATATGTAAGCCAATATTGTAACTGTAGAAGACTCCAATTAGATAAAAATGTGTAATAAAACACTGATGTATATGATGTGTGTATTTTATGCGATTATGGTATAGAATATAATCACTACCACCAGTAATACCTTTGAACGCATTGTACCGGAAGATAATCCTACTTTTCCAACTTCCAGTAAATTTCGCTTCCTATAAATCCTCATATTAATACAATCTATGTGAATTATATACACACATGTCAGTAAATAAAGTATTTTAATTCTCCAGCTTATATAGTTATACGAAAGTAGCATAAACAGAATACATTATGCACTTTTTATAGAAGAATTTAAAATTATTCTAACCAATGTTCATATATATAAACCAACGCATTTAGTTTAACAACGCCGGCAATCCCTTGAGTCTTCGTAACAACGTAATTAACAAATTTGAATTAGATTAAATAATATTGAAACCTCCACAGACAAATTGTATTTTAACACAAATTCTTCATAAAAAATTAATGAATATATTTGTTAATTTAAGCATATATATTTAACAATTGCATTGTATGATTACAACTACATGAGCACTGCAAGATTTAGGCCAACAGATCGCGCATATATTACAGTAAAGTAAGAAAAATCTTCACACATAAAATGTATATACAAATCGAGATTTATAGAAGCCTTTTTCCTAGTTTTGACTAACAAAACATTTGTTTTATAAGCCATTGTAAATCAAACGAAAATACAGATAGGTTTTTGCATATTATTTATTCTATTATTATTTATACAATTGGTCTAAAACCATATGAAATGCAATCAATTCATATGGTACTAAATGTTATTTTTGCTATTGCAGCAATTGCAGTTAAAGAGGGCGTAATTAAAAAAAATCACTAAACCAGTGTATAAAAGAAAATTGTTTCATTTCAAATCTAGATGGATTACCTAGGTAATATGTTCCGGATATTTGAAAAAAATAGCTAAATCAACCACGAAAGTATCTTTTGATCAATACTTGAAAACTCACCGTCAAATAAAACCAGACGAATTACTCGATGAGTAAATTGATTTACTTTGACATCAATTTTACTTGATGAAAGCTGACGTTATGTATTCACTATATGTGTATGTATGTTTGTATATAAATATACAAAGTCAGTACGTGCTTTGATCATGGTAGCAAGAAAGCGTTATCAACATAAAACATCATTTCACACCCTTTGCATTCTACACAAACATAGAAATTCGTTTCTTGTGCGTGTGCTTCCCATATTTCCACTTCCGCATAATTTAAATACACACTGAACAAACGTCTGAAATACGTACGATATAAATGTTTTATTTTCCACTTAATTGCTCCTTAACGTAGCGAAAAATTAAAGAAGAAACAAGAGAATATTTTATAAAAAATATAAAAATCTTAAATATTAATTTTAATTGAATTTTACACACAACGCTATGTATGTATACACAAGGATAAATTCAATCATAGTATAGAATAGAAAACTCATCCTAATAATGTGTTTACATTTTCGCGTAGGATGTATCCCTAAGGTCCCTATCGGAACTTGTGTGCGCATAGTCTGTATTTATTAAGCTGTGACAATGTGTAATTTATTAAATTATGCTTGGAGTGGTGCGCGATTGTCCCGTAAAAGTTGCGGCTAAGAAATAGATGTTTAACCAAATTTGGTTAAAATTTTATGTAACTAGAAGCGTAGGCGATGGGATGCGATGCGAAGCACATCCTGTTTAACGTGACTTCTGTTGCCGCCTAGACGAACCGGATGTCGCATCAAATTTATTTTTGTTTATTTTTCATACACGTTAACTAATATTGTTAGGGCTTTTTTATTTTGTTTTCTTATGTAGCAAATTATTATTCTACATCTTATACTTCATATCTTTCTTAAAATATACTTTTTTATCTCACACAGGAAACTTAACACATATTTTAATTTTAAATACAGTTATTAATAATATATGTGGAAGATATTGTCATTTATACTGATTTTAAAAAGTACAATTTTTTTAATTAATTATCAACCATACATTTTAATGTTTCTAGTAATTTAACTCTTATATATGCCCTATTCTTTGTGAACAAATCGATTCTAGAATGACCTAAGCCCGAATAGTAATCATACAGTACAAGTACACATCTTCAAATACAACGCATTTCATGCGAACAATGGACGATGTTTGTTTATTTACTGTCAAAATATATTCATTTTTCCCCATTATTATTATTTCAAAATTATAATAAAGATACTTTTGAATTTATGAATACAGTTGTAATTATGCCTTTATAAATATCGAACGTTACGACCATTGTTTCTACTTCAGTTTCTACATAGCATAATTAAACAAAAGATAATATTTATTACCTTGGCTTTTAGCACATTTTCTAAATCAGTGAAACAAACAGAAAATGTAAGGTAGATAAATAAACCAACAATAACATTATTTAATTTAATATACAATAGTGGTATATTAAATTCTGAAATAACATACCATAATCCTATACATTTATTCCCGCAATGACAAATAGAAACTAAAACAATTTACCTAATGTTGTTGTTGTTAGTAAATATAAATTGTTAGTCTCGAATTTGCTATATTATATTTTGAACATACATAAGTGAAATATTTTGTATTTTCTGTTATTTTCGATAAAATTATAATCACGAAATAAGATTTTTATTGCAAATTTATTTTTGTTAGTAATATTTTAATTACTTACGAAATGTTGATTAGAAGTTAAAAATGAAATGGGTACAATTCTGAACGTTGGTCTAAAAATAACGAAATATTGACGATTACAGGACGATAATAAAATAATTATGATGAAAGACAGATGTAACTTTTCATTACGTTTATAGAAATTCAGGAATTGTCTATACAAATTTTGACTGAATCTAGTTAAAGATCTTTTCAAACCAAATTGCTATGTCGTTTGGATTGGTTCTCTTTAACTTATTGTGGATATAGTACTGTTTCATACGTTCTATATTTTATGCCATTTCTGGATGGTGTGTGCCTACGCTTATACAAACACTTTACATGTAAGATTGCTATATTATTCAAGAAAATATAAATATTTAAGATATACTTGTAGAAGTATTTTGCTTGAAATATGTAAATATCTTCAAAAATATGTTGTTTATGACATCAAGCCAAATAATTACTTAGAATAAATAACAGATATTCAAATTTTATACTTATTGCAATATTTTACGGAAAGTTCATTATTTATAATATTAATTTAACGATTTACAGAAACACTGATCGAAACTGTATTAAAGATTGAATGCACGCTCATCACTAGCTCATCCACCATATTCTACTAAGAATATTCATAATTTGGGGCTATATATGTCACACAAAAATAATAAATAAATTGAGTATATTTGATTTAAGCAATTATTTTAAATTGTTGCAAAATATCCAACCACACAAGAGACGATCACGCAATATAGATAAATAATGTAAAGACAGTGAAGAAACTACAAACAACCCTAAGAGTTTCAGTTCTAGCACGTTCAACTGAAACTAGGTCGAGAACGTACGTATTATTTAAATTTTTTCGTTTTTACATATTCATATTATCTTAGTGCCTCTCGTTTCCTGTATTTTAATTAGCAACTGTACGTTGTACAAGTATTTTACTTTGAATTAAATCATACACATGATTGAAATACATTTGCTAGGTGCCACAACAAGGAAATAGTAAAAAAACTGGAAAATTATCACTAAATTTAGTCTACATAAATTTGAATTTGTTATCTTAAACTAAGGTGACACTGGCATCTTAAGTTAACCTTGGTAATAAATATTCATAAAATTTCCATAACAAATATGAAGAACTACACTTCCACTATCAGATCTAATAATAAATTTAAATAAATTTCCAACCATTCAAAAGTAATACAGAAAAAAAAAACTATGTCAACTCATTTAACTTACACGAAAATAATGCACAAAAATGTTTTTTTTTTTTTTGAGTACAACTGCATTCAATTTGTTTTCCTAATGTGAAATTGGTTTTAATGATTACAATACTTATTATTTCGTATAAGAAGTTTAAATATATTATGAAGAGAATTTCACGTATGTATCTCCATGGAAGGCAAATACATAATTAATATTTTAAGTAAAACCTTATTAATTCCAGGTAGTACATAGTTCCGTAATTGAATTAGCAGGGAACACTACAACGCTTTTACAATTAATGTTGTGCGTATGCCGCTCATAACAAACAAACACTATTCCCTGGTGTTCATAATTTGTTTAGCAGCAGTCATGCAGATTGCTTCTTCCAAGGAAAGCGCATCCCAAATTCAAATTAACGTCGGTGAAAAAATTAAAGTACTAATGGCCGTTTTGTGGGATTACGAATAATTCCCCTGATATTATCTCAGGTATAAAGAAGATTAATAAATGACGGGCACAAATGGAATGATTATTTCGTGGTGGAATTAATTGAAATTTGTAATTTCCAACATATATTAATTTCGATTTATAATACTTGTCTCGTTTAATAGCGATGTATAGCTTTTCCTTTTAGTATCATTTAAATTTTAAACCGAAAGTTATTGAATTTTCGGAGATTATTTATTATTTATGGCCGAAGCAGCCTTTGAAATATTTAAGCATAACCAACCGTGTATAAGAGATAAACAAACGAAAACGAGATAAATAAACTAAACGTATAAAAGAATGTCGCATTCTTGGCATTGGATGCTCAACTGTGTTGTGGACTCTCTATACACTTTTGTAAAACAATAAAATAACTTTTGTTATTTGTCTGTTTAAATGAGCTGAGACACTTTGCACCTGGTGCCATTCGTTCTCCAAAGTGGATTAGCAAGAAACAAACAAATTTCGAATAGTTTTTAAACGTATTCTCAACAAAAAATAAAAAAAAAACCATCGTATACCGCAATTAATAATACACGATAGACTAATAAATTAACTATCGTAAACAACGATACTAACAAAATTATCGAAAATTGTTGTTGCTATTTATCATTTATTTCAGATATTCGCGTAAACACAATATTGAATATATATCCGGCGCCCCATAACAGACATATTACATCATTGTTTCATCTCAGTTTAAGTAGAAAATACCTGAATTTTATTCACAAAGTCAGTAACATATTTCGTATTAAACATACTCTAAATATATTGACAATAGTTCACATGCAATAATTGCAAAACCCACGTATAAATATTAGTTACACGTGACACTATTCAGGGTTAAGACAATATTATGAAACGAATACTTAGATACTGTATTACACAAAACAAGTATGATTTAAATGTGTGCGTTATCAAATATATCATGATGAAAAGAAAAATGATAACATGTTGATAGTATGTTCCATGTTCATTTATCACCTTGGATATATATGTCTATTTATCATAATATCACATATATTATAAACGACGTTCATTTTAGGATTGATGACGCTTTTAAAATCATTTTCATAAATATATTTATCGAAATGTTTTTTATATAATTTTTATTGGACAATGTGAACAGGGGCGTATAAGTATATACGAAAGAATTTAGATCTACTAGGTGAGGGACTAAATATAATTAGATATGTCATTTCCTAAAAATTCGTAATAGTCGTAAAAATCAAATCTTATATACGTGTATTGCGTACTGTTTCTATATCGTATATAACGTTTACGCATTATCTGAACCCTGGGTATATAAATATATTTATCGAAACATATTTCGAATTTTTCTAGGCACAGGAAGTGTTTATTTTAAGTATGAAATTTAATTTAAAAAAAATAATAGGCAGTATAGAATTATTTGGTGGAGGTTTTTTTGTTTTTGTTGAGAATTTATAATCTTTATAAATCGTAGTTGTTGATAAATTATAAGATTACTATCACAGATGTGGCATCTGTTATTTATGGCACAAATAAAAAACAATCGAGTTGTGAGTGTTTGCTTAGAGTGTGTATAATGTGTGTGGCTCTGTAATGTGTACTTTAATATCTTAACCAGTAGACTCAGATTGCAATATTTGTTTAAACTACTCAAATATAATCATTTGAAAGAAACACAACGAAAACTGATAATATATTCATTTATAATTTATAAATAAATGTTAACAAATACTTCAATTATTACGATGAGTTTAAATGACGCAGATGTTTGTTGATATGCAAAAGATTAACTAGATGGATGCAAGATAACGCATTAAGTTATGTATGTATGGAATAATTAATAAAAAACGTTTTTTTTAACTGACTATTCTAATCAGCAAGGTTTCTCGTAAACCTGTATTTGTTTTTATTAAAAACTACTGAGAAAGAAAATAACTGAATTATTGTCAGTGAGTGTACTAGCGAATGAAGAGATGTGCAGACGTGTTTTGAACGACCTCAGCGGTGCAAGAGGATCTATGATCTCAAGGTAGTCTGGCTGGATGATCGCAATGCAGCCGTAATACACATGCGAATAGCTATTCCTTAACCCTGAGTTTATTCCAAAAGAAAGATAGTATTATTATTATTGATAGTATTATGGGTTCCATATATGGTTTATCAACTAATCTTTAACTGTAATTAACACTCATGTTTGATAATAAAACACTTAATTACAAATTGACAATTTATCGTTATTTTTTAAATGTTAAATCAAAAATTATCTTTTTTTAACACCTACCTAAAATATTTTACTATTATCGTCAACTCTGGACGAAGTGCAGATTATACGCATATAAAATTTAAATGCTGTAAAGTATTTAATTATGCATTTTACAGATTTGAATCATGTTTTAAATAATTTCAATAATTGTGAAACTTGTTGAGTAATTATTCAAGCTGCCAATCTTGACAAATAATAAATTTCCTTTTTGTCCGATACACGTAAATGTATTTCGTATAAGAAAGTAAAAATAATTATCGGAAGTTTAATTGTATTTTATACAGGATATGCTTATTCAAATATATTGTGCTTAATGTAATGAATTGATGAATAAATGTATTTTAATAACAATGTGAAAAATTAAAATAAAATTGTTAATATCAAAATTAAATTGATTTTTAATACCATTAAAATTCAATGAATAATAAATATGTGAGTTACGGATATTAATAAATATATATTAAATATATTCCAATATATTTGAATTAAAGTATTGTTCTCTATACGCCATTGTACTTACACATGGTTTACATACGCAAAATCCATTTATTCCACATATCATGTATAAGTAATAAAATAATATGTAATAAATTACTATTCCAATAAATATCAAATCTACATATACAATGCAAACAGATTCATCCTTTCAATACTATTTATCAACAAAAATACCAAAAGAGATTAGCAGTACACTTGAAAATTTTCCATTTTCAAATATAGTTCGTGATATACAATATACGAGTTATCAATTGGTTTGATGTTTACCATCAAATAAAACGGTAGATATCCAATATATAATCATCACCAACAGAGGACAACCATTCCATCGAAAGTTCGGCAAATAAAATAACGTACACATGCAGCAAATGCACTCTCAAAAATAAAAAGACAAATAAAGTAAATGTCTGTGTACAAAAGACAGAACGACTTTAGCCTATTTAAACAAGCATTAGCTACGCCAATTGAGACCTAATGCGTATGGAAATAAATCTCAGATTTACACACGACTGGAATGCGAAATTCCAAATGCGTATTAACATTTATAATAAATACTAACGAGGTTTTTTTATAAATATATATTTTAAGGTCACAGTAATTTCAATAAATTTTATTATTATTATTATTTTCAAATTGATCAGTGAATATCATATAATAGTTCTCACATTACGCCACGATTATTGAAACAAATGCGTATTTAATTTCATAATTATAATTTTGATTTTAATACATATATGAATAAAAAAAAGAGTTTGATTTTCAAAAATAATTTTCGAAATCAAAATATTTTAATGTTATATAACACTATATTTTCTTGTGTTAAAAAAAAACTTTCATTGATCATGTTAAGACAATATAATGCATCGAATATATTACCATTATTTAAATGTAAAACTAAAGCGTAGGATAGTATTTTTAACACCTTCACATTGGACCTGGCATTGACATTCTGTGAATGAATGACCAATCCCTGAATGATACATTTATAAAATATAAACAATCTATAATATATTCATATATATATACCAATACTGCATTACTAGATCATTAATAATTCCATAATACCCACATTAAAATCGCGCACAAAATGTAAACTATTATGCAATTGTAATAAATATATCTTCTTACGTCATATTTTTTTATTAAACGGCTCATTCAATAAATAATTATTAAACGCATAGCGCTATTTGCAACTTTGTCGCGAATATAAATTTATAAACCGAATACGATTTTTTTATGATAAGGAATAAATAAATTTTGCTAAACAAATCTATTATTGTTGATTTATTAAGTATAGGCAATAATAACTACAACTGCTAATTAAATAATAAAAATACATAAATAAGAATATGTTTTATGGGTTATTGTATGTAGGTTGTTATGTTTATGGTTTGATAAAACTCGATAATCAAATATAGTATCCGGCATACAATTTCTGTTTACCCAATTGCCAAGGCAAGTCAGGATAACACAAACACAAAATTCACACAATCGCAGACGGCGTGGGATGGGTGCCAATTTTATTTATTGTGATGCATAAAATAACTAATGTAAGTCAAACGGAGCAAATACGTCATTTGAACGAATTACATTTAAGCTGTGCGCAATAGTGGCTTACGCTTGTTTATTTTTGGCTTAGAAGTGGATATAGTACTGGAGAAAGCGTTGAATGATAACAGTTATATGCTTTATTTGTTTTCATTTAAAACCAATGTATCAACGTACGTATAATTTATACATTTATTTTTTTTACTTTGTAAATGCAAAGATGAAAGGCCAACATATTTCAATAAATTGGAATTTACAATATAATTCATTTACTGGATTACCATATTTCGACTCTGTACTTAGAGACATTATTTTGAGTATTTATGGATTAATATCGTAAGCTGGAATTTATTTATTTTTTTGCCATATCCGAAAATTACAAATCCGAACAAATATAGCATTTTGGTAAAAGTCCACAAAATTTTATATTTTAAAGTTGATTAAAAATATAAAATGGAATATATCACTTCTACAGAGTGTTTTTTTTTTAAATATGCTTATAAAAAGCAATATGAGTTTTTTAATTATTATAAATAATTATAAAATAAAATAATAATTAAATATAATCACTTAACGATTTGTCTGGTAAGCCAACTAGGTGTTGATTTACGATTTAAGTTTAGTTATCTGTGATAGTCATACTCTTAAATCAGTTTTATGATAGCTGGATTTTTTGCTTGCAAAAAACTCAAAAAAGTATCTGGCACTGACATGATTGTATTTTATATTTTTGTTACTGCTGTAGCGTAATAATCACGTATTAAATTACTAGCAGTTTGTTACATCTAATTACAGTTTATAAATCAAACAGTTTTCGTTTAATTACCAAATTTGCTTTTATAACTAATTTAAGGTACTTTTTAGATGTTGTTCACATTTTTGAAGAAAAATATTACGAACATACACAAGTATTAATATATGAAATAATAAACGTAATCTCTACTCTATTTGCAATTAGAAATATAAAGCGAAACTATGATCAATATTATGAACGAATCAATATTTTCTCGGAATAATAAGAACGGTAAGTATGAGATTTGAATACGAGTGCCGTACGCCATAACTCGGCTAGAGCGCTTATCATTGATTATGATGAATATTATAATAATTATTATATACTGGCTTAGAGCAGTTTATGAAAATATGAAACCACGATGTAAACAAGGCTCGCTGTTGATAACTAGGATCTTATCAGTATTGCAGTTCGCAGTTCGGCCAACCGAGTATACACGCAAACCACAACACCAAGAATATACGTTTAATTTATAACTAGAGGCTAATAAGAGTTATTTGAATTTGTATTTTATAAATGTACTCAAAATCTCAATACTACTTAATAAATGATATATCAAGTGTTATTCCATTAATTACACATTAAAAAATTATCTTTTGATAACTCAACATTTAAAAAAAAACAGTTTTTCTGGATATCTAATCAGACAGTAAATCAGATATAATTTAAGCATTACGAAACTCCACTAGCTTAAAACCCTCGACATTTTTTATATACTGGTAATAATAAAAAAGTGCTTCCGTACTAACTAAACTAAAAATTCGCTAAAAATCTATATTTTGACAAAAGTAAATATGTTTGCCCTTCAATGTTGTTTTCCAAAAGAAATATATCAAAAAGTAATTGTATCGCCGATAATAAATGTTTTTTTGTGAGTTGACATAGAGAGTTTGTTTGTTTTTTTTTTGTTCATCTGCAATTTGCACGCAAGCACACACAAGGATCGGAAAAAGAGAAATATAAAGTAAGATGGGATGTGTGTGTGTGAGTTTGGACGTTCCTTTGTAAACGGTACCGTAGGGCATTATAGCAATTTACCAAGTTTGGGAGAAGACCTTTGAGAAAACAGTCTTCAAGTCACGAAGTTTGCTTTGAATTGTCAATAAATAAAATACTAAATCAAAATTAGATTAAAAATAATATTATCTAGCTTACTACACCATTACATTAAAAACCAGTAATGTCAATAAAATTAACGCTTAATAAAATCTGTTAAAAACAGTTAATTAAATAAGTTTGAGCTATATTTTTATTGTTTTGTAAAATAAAGTCCATGGATGGGAAAATTATGCATTTTTGTACTAATTTATTTATATTATTCTTACTCGCATTTACTTACGAATTGTTTATATAAAAGAAAAGGCAGCATAATAAAAGTTACAAAGTAAGCTGCTGAAAGATAAATCTTGCCAATTCAATATGAACTTTAAAATTCTATGAAAATGTAGGTCATTGTTATTTGGTTGCATTTACATTTTATACACTATCAAATAAAAAGATGTATTTGCTCAGATAACTTTTGTACTCGCATATATATTTTCGTTTGTTTTATTTATATTTTCAGAAAATATAACCACGTAATAGTTTCCATTTGAAGGAAATAAAATTAATTTTCCACGTACATTTTTAAACAAAATCCAATATTTCCATAATATATGTATAATTATAATTACTGTTGCATATACTCGTATCGATTTAAATTACTTAACTAGAGCAACCAAGTACTGCAGGTAACGTTTACACAAGCTATAATATGAATATACGATGTAAAATACGAAAATGTTCATAGCCGCGAGAAAATAATCCTCAACAAAATTGAAATAAATTAAATGAAACCTATATTCAATTTCTACCATGAATATTCAATAAACACCATCACACACCCTTTAGCTTTCCATAATTCGTTCGATAATTGATAAATTGTATATAAAATTGTTTGAATTCGTATTAATAGTGGTGACAATTTTATTTATATGCATAGGGGAACTGGTCATTAGATTCGGTCAGTTTTGACCCTAAGGGCATTACCGTTAGAGACAGAAAGGGCTACTACTGTAGTCCATTGATTGCACACAAAGCCAACCCAAGAGTTACTAACATTGTGCATGCCTTGCGGTAATGGAATAATGGAACTCGTGTTTCGGATGGATATATACTATATATAAATGTGTGTCTGTGTGTGTGTGTGTGTGTGTGTGTGTGTGTGTATGTGTGTATCTGTGTGTATGTGTGTATCTATGTGTATGTGTGTATCTGTGTGTATGTGTGTATCTGTGTGTGTGTGTGTATGTGTGTGTCTGTCTATGTGTGTCTCTGTGTGTGTCTCTGTGTGTGTCTGTGTGTGTGTGTGTGTATCTGTGTGTGTGTGTGTGTATGTATATGTGTGTCTGTCTGTGTGTGTGTGTGTGTCTCTGAGTGTGTGTGTGTGTGTATGTATGTGTGTATGTATGTGTGTATGTGTGTGTATGTGTGTGTGTGTATGTGTGTGTATGTGTGTGTATGTGTGTGTGTGTGTGTGTGTGTGTACACTTATATACTGCTGCTGCCACCACAAACTTACCAACAATTGTAAACATAAGTATTTAATTTCTCGTTAAATATAGAATACGCTAGATTAATGGAAATGTATCTTTGGTTTCTACACAATTTATAGTAAATATAATCGTTGTTTTTTTTTACTCATTTAATAAAATATGCAGCATACAGGCTTACCCAAAACAGGTAAATGAATATAAATCTAACTTGCACCCATGGTCAGAACAGCACAGTTGGAATGCCCGACTCGTTGTATGTATGTATGTATGTATGTATGTACAAACAAATACGTATATCTTATCTCGCTTACAATAAAACAAAACCTCGTTGTCTCGTGAGGCTGCAGTAACTTTCATGAAGGCCACGGCTCGAAACAGATCTATCATGTATACATACATATACCGTGGCATACACATTATTATAACAAAATACTTTTTTTTTTTTTAAAGTTGCTTTTCAGTTCAGAAGAATCGAGAAAATAAATACTACGATTTGTAAATTGAAGATCAAGGATTTGACCGTATCTATCATTAGGCACAACTTGTATATTGAATGAGTGAATGAAAGTTATAGATATGATATCAACAGATTTATGTTTCATTCGTGTATTTACAATGCTATATAATGTGTGACACAGCATCTAATTTACATAAAATCATGAATCGTTGAATATAAACTACATGTAGAGTAGATGCAACAACTAAGCAAACAAAACATTCTAACACTGCTGTGTCAATACCTAAATAAATATCTGCATTCACACAACTGTCATTGTGAATATATTTATTTAAAAAAAAAAAAAAAAAAAAACGCATACATAATTAAATGCATATATAATAGTAATGTTTAAATAACGCTATAAACATTGTTTAATCAAACCTTCATGATGCACTAATTACATATTACACTGCCAACTACACAATTAATCATTTCACATATGTATAGAAATTATATTAGTAGTAATATATAACATAACTGTATTTATTTTGCACTAAATCAAAAAAAAACAATCATCGAATTAAATCAGATGTAAGCCGAAAAATAAATGATCAAGAATTAAAAATCTATACAGAATAATACTTCAAATTTAGACTAGAATAAACTTGCATGAGAACGCTACAGGTATATGTTAATTTATGTGCAAAATGGTATTTCAATACCTGGCATTCATTGCAAAATAGTAGTTTCAATTGAATAATGAATAAGACCCTTAATTACAGAATTAATTAGCAATTGATTCGCGTTTCGTTCCTGAAGATACAATTAACAATATATCATACATTTCTTCGTATCCAATTAATAATATATTTAAAGCTTTAAAATATGCATTGCAAGTTGCAATTTGCAACGAAACTCTATTATTTGTACTTTTTAGCACAAATGAAAGTATTACGCATCCTGTATTAGAGAAATATCTTAATACGCCCAAAAATTGACCCATTTAATTTTAATAGTACAAAGTAATAAAATATGAATTATAATATTTTGTTAAACACACATTAAAAAACGTAAGATGTATGTTTTATGCGCACATAAATCTAATGTTTATGTATTCAAGTTTTTAGACGTCGAAAAGAAATTTGGTTGTTAAAAAACGAATATTAGATATTTTTACAAACCAGTTTTTAAATTGATGTAAAAATTACTTTGTATAATAAATATTTTTTTTAACATTTACTAAAACTGCTTTATTATTTATGCTTATATATAGCGCAGGCGTAATTATTGTATTGATTTCTAATTACGTAAGTATTACTAACATAATTCTAATGACAATTTAATCATATATAAATTGTACACCCATATATACCACATTTGACTCAAATACGACATGGTGGTATATTCTATTTAGAATACAGATTGCGACCCGTACATTTATTTCATGACAAATTGGTAAGATATTTATTTAAACAACAATTCCGCAAATCTTTATAGTGTCCTGCTCTGGACAGTAAATAGACTAAATAAAAAATATCTGCAGTGTCATGCACCGAACTTTCTTATACGCTTATGGGTTAAACCATATCGTAGTTACATTATTTTTCTAATTTATAATATTTGTTCTAACCTTTAGATCGCTTTTACAGTAAATATATTTCTTAAAATAAATATAAAATGTCAAACTTCAAATTATTTAAGTCTATTTTGTTAAACAATTGACAGGCGCAGATGATAGGATTTACGTAAAAATATATATAATAAGCAAAAATTTATTTTGAAAAAACTACTCTTTTTGGAAAATATATTCAAACAAAAGTTGTGCTAAATAGTAATACCTTTAATTTTTGCTCATGCAATTTTTCTGTAACTGTAATCATTTTTGAGTTATTGCAGAAATTGCAAAAAATGACTAGAGTAAACAGGCACTTCCGCTTTGAATATTATTTTCAAAAATAGGAGGTGCACACCTCAGGCATATGCAAATCTTAAGTTTAAAGTTTCATAATTTTAGCTTCAACCGTTTAGGCTGTAGAGAACATACACACACACACATACAGACACACACACACACACACACAGACAGACGTCATTCCAAAAATAGTTGGAATCGATTCAGGGAGGGTCAAAACATATATTTCCGTTAAAATCTCGAGATCGAAATTTTTCATGATTACAATACTTACTTATACTTCGTATAAGAAAGTTAAAATGATGCAGATATTTTTATTAAAAATTCGACATTGATATTTTACAATAGTTAGTTATTACTTCATATAATAAATAAATATTGATGAAAAACGTATAAATTTCGTGAAAAAATATGCTCTACTTTTCGAATATCAACAAAACGTGATAAATATAAAAACTGAGATTATGTTATACTTGAAACACGTCACGAATCACTAAATAGTTTTTGAAACAGTAATTCATAGTGTAATTTGACAATGTTGATTGTGGTAGCAGTTTATTATTGATTATTGTTGTGAAATGTTATATTCACACAAATAACGAATGATATCCAAAGGAAATAGGCATGAGTCAAGTTTTTATTTTATTTACGGCGAAACTAACACTATACTTTTAGTATCATATTATAATTTATAAATATCAAGAATAAATAAGAATCTAATGACGTTTTCAACTTCAATGGGACAATTAATACTCTTAGGTTTCTCGCAATAAATTCATTCAATTGGAAACTTTAATTATGTTATTGTTGCGATTACTTATATTATTTATATATTGTTCAGTTTGAATCATTCTTATTATGATTATTCCTACATGCTTTGCTTTTATCTTGAGAATATAGGAGACAGATAACGGATAAATAATTTAAATACTTAATAGTCAGATAAGAAGTGACAGCCGGTGTTCTCAATAACGAAATAAAATATAAATTGAAAATAATTTTTGTGTGTATCCGGTATTTATTTAAAAATTTAATTCACAAATTGTGATAAATCAAACACCATGATTTTTTTATTGTAAAAATAACGATGCGCACCGTAAAAAAAACACAATTTCAAATGAAAATACGTTGGGTGGAGCAATTATGTGTTTTTAATATGATTATTGGAATAAATACGATTTTTCATTAATTTTAATTATTTGTAAATAAAAAACAGGGATGCGTTAGGATTAGTAATTAAATCACGCGTAAATATTTATAATATTAAATTGTTGAAAATACAATAATATTTTTTAGGACGAACTAAATAAAATATAACGTATTTATTATTTAAAATTCGAGAAACAAAATAATTAAATGTTGTAAAATAAGTGTGAATTTATAAATTTTTATTAAATATGTATGTTTAATGTTTTGAATAATGGTCTCTTAGCGAAGAAGAAAATAGATAATTAAGCAATCAATCACGAACTGTTTTAACGATCAAACGTGATCATATTTTTCACCTGTAATTCAAGTGGGTCCACGCGCCTCGCATAATTAAGCACCTGTTTTACAATTAAATGCTTAATTAACGAATATTTAAATTCGTGACTCTATTGTCAATTTGCGAAGCCCGCACACACATATACAACGTTTATTACGATATCTACAAAGATGGCCAGGTAGATCCATTCAATCGTAAAAGAAATAACTGAACGTAAACGAAATAAATTACAAAATTCTCGCGTTAAAAATTAATTATATTCGTGTTTCAAATTAACTAAAAACCATTCATAGACTATGCTCGGCAATTGGTTTTCTAAAAGTTTTATTAATTTTGTTCTCTACAATATATAAGTTGCGCAAATAAAATTAAAAAATAGTTAGTTTCTACAAATTTACTATATTAATTACAAATAATGAACCGTCTTTGTTGTAATGAAAACATTGAATATTCAGTAGATGTAAATGCATTCAAGTGCCTAATGTTTCAAAATATTGATGGTGTGGTTTTTTTTTTAAGTAGATAAATTGATTGACTGTTTAAGCGTAAATATTATGGTTTGATAAAGATTAGAAGTTATATTAAACAAAAATCGAATATATATACCTATGCGCGAGGTCGTTGCATATACTATAAAATTAATTATAGAACATATACAAATATTCATAAAGATAAATATTAAAATTATGAACCATCTGTCAAAACTTACCAGTGGCAACGAAATTGTGGTATCTTCGCACTTAAAACATTTAAATTATTTGATTTTTATTACATCACAATGACACAATTAATTATTTGCAATAACTATCCAACAATACTTTCGGCACTTGGAACAATTTGCGATAATTTCGAGAAAAAATTTTTTAAAATCCCGAACAAACTAGAAACAATTATTATTACAGATCCATACGCGACGCTCGCGATCTGAACATCGTATTTGATCCACGACGAGGACAAGTGAACTTTACTACGGTTTAGTTCGATATCATCGTGATATATGTGAACCACCGATAAAAATATACACACACAAGCAACGAACGTCAACCCGGCAAATGCGAGACGATTGACGATACTTGCCGCTCGTCTGGCTAGCGGCAACATAGACTTGAACTCGGCAATCTCCGTTCATTCCAACTCGCAACAAACGAAATATAAGCACAAACGAGTTGCGACGTATTAAAATAAAAACAAATCATACAATTTTCATTTTGATCAAATTTGCCTGGTTACCATACGTATAATTGATCATCCTTTCTATAGCGTCGAATTATACCACTATTTTCACATTGTGGTTTTATTGCACGTACCGGATGTAACTATCATAGAAATGACTTGTTCAAAACAAAGATTAATGCCGTTTTTATCACACAACTGTATGTTTAAAGACAAATATTATCGTCAAATATTTTTCTTTCCACATTATCAAACCATATAGATTAATCATTCCTAGTTGAATATATATATCACAACACTATTCATTCACAACCTTCAAATTTAATATTTGTAATATTGAATTATTATATTAATAACTATAATAGTGTAATTAACACTCTATTGATAATAATATCCAGAAAAACACGCATGGGCTATTTAAGTAACATGTTTCTATATTTAAAAGAATCATATATTCAAATGACTGAAGTGAAACGCGATAATTTCATTTTTAAACGCTTTTTTTTGGTATTTAAGATACAATTATGTATTTGTTATTATTTAAATGCAAAAATGCCTTACAAAATAAATACAAGCATTTTAATATTGAAGACTTCGTTTGGTTTGAATATCATCTAAAACTGATCGCAGTTCATCATCTTCAAAACGGCCTTCTAGAGATGGAATCAAAGATTTAGCTTCCTCTGGGGTGACTGGGCATAAATTAGCGAGTGCAGCTAATTCGAATTTGTGTAGTTTTTTCTGCATTAATAAACTAAAAAAACATATATCATTAACACTTTCGCAAAAGTATTAAACATAAAAACTACAAAGATTATTATTTTATCATAAATAAATTCAATTATTTTATGAAAGTTAACATATTTCTATAAGTACCTTAATATTTTATTTCTTTTAATAGTCGTAAATATGTGTTTTAAATAGTTTACGGTTAGGGATCGTGACGTCACTTTTACAACACTGCTAATTCATAACTTAAAAATTTTAATGTAGCAGATTTTTAATAGTGTGATAAATTATTTTAGTTTTATGTTCAAATTTGAATAAAATTAAGCAAAAAGCTAAACAGGAAAAAATATCGAGCATTTATAGAAATGACGTGATTCATACCACACTTTTAGTTACTTATAATATGGAGTTAATATTGTATTTCCTTAATATATATAAAATATATTTTAGTACTACTTACACTCGTACAGCTAGAATGGTTTCGATGTTTTTAAATTTCCGAAATCTGTTGGTGTATGTATGTGTTTTGGCGAACACATCTGGAAACTCTTGTTCATCCTCAGCAGACTCATTTTGTGCTTTTCGATGTTCCAATAACATATGGACTTCGGATATTAGTAATGTATCAGCATTTTCGAATTCTGTAATTAAAATATATATACTTGAAAAACTTGTCAACCATTATTTTGGATTGTGCAATATTTATTGCAATAATTATAGATTTAGTGCCTTGATTTAATTTATGAAAAACAACAAGTAATATATTTAAAAGATTTATTTTCAATTATACAACGGTATAAAATGTTAAACGATACAATTCTTAAATATAAATTACCTATGAGGTCTTGAAATATACCCTTCTTTAACCAAAAAATCATACAATTTTCTTGTTTTATTTACATCAATTTTCAACAATCGCCGTGCGACTTGTAACTTAACATAGCCTAGTTTCTTATTTTCTGTAATTAAAGAATCTTTTAGTTCGAAATATGTGTGCGGTACGAATCGAGCCTTGCTGCACAGTTCTCGTTCCTTCTCGGACAATTTATCATAACCCGGCAAACCAATGATTTCCAATGGTTTGAACAATGATCTTCGGTTCGGAGTGTTACTCGCTTGCACCAAATAATCAGGTCCTTTAAGTTTCTTCCAATTAAATAGCGGATTCGACACAAACAGATCTAGTTCTCGTTTTTGTTGTTCCCTTTCGTATTTGAGATCATCGTAAATTGTAGCTGCTTCCAAAGTTCGGATTCCTTTTCGACGATATTCAAACAAGCTTAAATAAATTATACATCATTTTCAAAAAAAAACCAAACCATTTAGTAATGTAGCATTTCTAGTAGTATAAATTGGAATTATTATAAATACTTACCGAGACATACGAAGACGAAGTTCTGCAGCGCGATGTAACCCTTCCATAAAATAATCAAACTCAATCCCAGAATAAAACTGCATAAAACTCAACAACCGCTCCGTAGTATATCTAGTAAGTGTTTTATCATACCGATGCATCCAAGACATGGTTTTACGTATTAAAATCAAACCATGTTGTTTCACAATTAATTTGCGTCGTTCCCGTTCACGCAATCGTCGATTGTAACTTCGTATTACCCCACACATAAGCTCCGTAACAACTTGATCTTGATCATTCGAGTCACTTAAAATCGCTAGTAATTGTTCAGCATGAGCATCGTACTCAGTTTCAAAATCTGAACGAGCAGCATTATAACCCGAAACCGTTTCATAACCAAGAGTTCCTTGCGCAAACCGCGGTGGTTCTTCACTTTCAGTTAACCGTAAACGAAATGGAATAATTGGTTTAGGGAATAAATTTTGGAGAGTTTCTCGCACGTGGGGTAAACATGCAGAAACTGGATTATTTAAATAAAAGCGATCATAGTGTGCTTTGATTTCATTTTGCGAGCGATTTTTTAATTTTTTCGATATTAATTCCCAATTTCCATATCCGTACGTATATAACACATCAACCATTATTTGTTCTTCCTCAGCGGTCCAATTTGACCCAGTGAACAGAGCAAAATCATATTTGATCACACGGTAACTATGGTTGCTTTCATGCGAACCGATTTCACTACCGGTTGCAAAACACTTACAGCACAAATTTATATTATCACATTGCGTACATTCTATGTAAGGTACCTGTAACGACTTGACACAAATGGCGCATTTAAAACACGAACATAATCGGTTATAATTACTACAGACTTCGCAAACTTGTACCGATAATTCTGTATTGTTCGACGAATAACTATTACTTTGCGAACTGGCAAACATTTGTTCTGTAATTTACAGAAAATATATAACTAGACTTTTGCTAGTTTAAATGTATAAAATACAAACCTTTCGGAAATTGTAAATCAGCCGCATCTTCTTCCGTTAAATCTGTTGATGGATTTGTTGACATTTTATTATTAAATCAAAAAATGTTGCTCAGCTTCTACAACTGTGAACACTTTAAAATTAGGTTAGCTTTAACAACTCAGATAAATCACTCATCGGTGAACGTTTAAAATTGTTCCGAAACGTAACCGAAATCTCTGGTTATCAACCATTACTATTCGATTGTAATGCAACTAAATTAAATTTTGAGGATTGATTTATTTTTAAGATGTTATTTAGGGAAAAAGTATTATATAACTGTGTAATAAATTAGAATTATGAGTTTAGATAAAATATGTTTTTTTTTTTTCAAGCAAAATACAATTATTTTTATGAAATATCTAACATCATACAGGAAAAATCGATTGTTCACTGTTGATATATAAATAAGAGTTAAATAAATATAATAAGTTATTAAAATATAAATATTTTTTCTAAGTAGTAATTTTATTATTATTCGACGCGTTTCGACATTTAAATCATAAGCGTCGAATAATAATAAAGACAGTGAAAGTGATGTTTTATTTTTAAAAATATTAAAATTGTCAACCACACAAATAATTAATAAATAATAAAATTATTTATCGTCTAGTACAGCGAGGGCTTCCATAAGGCTAGGTGGATTATTAATATTGACTCCTTGGCGGTGCAAGCTTTGCAATCTGTCGTCCAAAGTTGTAATATCTTGATCATGTTGCCGATTTAATTTTATGCATAAATGTAATAACGGAACATATAATGATAGTAGCTCATTATCGCTGACCCCATCATATCTATGTAGGGCTAATTCGGCCCATTTGTCGGCGTGGGGCGAACCAGGCAATGATGCGCAGCACCCCAAAAGGCGACACAAAGCTAATAAAACCGCTCTGGATCTATCCGTATAAACCTTTCAAAAACCATTGTAAATAATGAATTCTAAAAATATGAGACATTTGTCCAATTTGAAAGTGTATTAAATACCTTATTAAGAATGCGAAAATTATTTTCACATAAACACACAGCTAAATCAAAACGTTTTTGATTCATAAGATCTTTGGCTTGTTTTAGTTCAATATCTTGTAAAAATTGTAAAACTGCAGGAGCGTCGAGTAATCGAAATTCATTGCTTATTAAGTTGAGTAAACTTTCAAAACCCGTACTACGAGTTGTTATTAATTTATCGTCGAAATTTCCAATAAGGACCTAAAAATTTTTTTAAAAAATACACACTTTAGTAATTTACTAACTTTCGTTGGTAAAGTTTACTTTTCTAGGAAATGAGATAGTTGAGAGTAAGGCTGGAAAATCTCGCTTAAGCGCTATATATAAATTATTAAAATGAGTATATCGTCGTTCGATTGTAATCGGATTTACGTCTTCCCTTCCAGATAAATGACGAACCCGAAGTGTGTAAGCAACATGTTGATTTTTATCAATCTCACTCTTTATTATACGAGCAGATATTATATCGAAGACAACGGAATTACCATTAATACTTTCTCCTGGTAATCTTACTAAATAATTTAAAAAAAATATATTATTAAAAATATATTTTAAAATATGTTACTTATGTACTTGCCTCTATTCGACATTTTAATATTATTGGAAGAGCTTTGTTGGTTATGTATTTAATTTACAAATCACATGATACGTTAATTGTTTACGTCGATCTACGTAATATTTCCACACAATTGTCTCCACATAATGCGTATTGTTTCTATTAAAAAATTTTAGTTATGCATTGTTATTTCTTATATCCTAATCGCGATTGTCATTATATTCAAATAATAGATGGCACTACATGACTCATCTTTTAGTAGCTAAGAGCTTGGAGATTTAAAATAAATCTACATATGTTCTTGATTTAATAAAAAATAAAGATTTAGTTGTACTTTACAAATTAAAAATCTATTCATATACTATTTTTTTTTAAATTAGTTTCAAAAATGTTTCCAGATTATAGAAATTATTTCTTTTAATTGCTAAATTTAATGAAATTCAATTAATAATGTATCGAAAGTTGCTTAATAATTTTTACTTTAGTCTATGATATTAGCGAATTTTCATATTTCGGTTGCAAAATTATTACGTAATATAACAAAAGATCGCAGATAATATCTTTTCCATAAGTATTAGACATATATACACTTACAAACAATCGCAATCCACTCTATAGACCACATATATTTCCCAAACAATGACCGCATGTATGCCATTGGTGACCTTGTATTTATTTAATATATTTTATAAAAAAAACCAAATGAATTATGGCAGTTTTTTGTTAACCTTTTTGACGCTTAACAAAAAAACGTGATATAATTCCATTCAAGCATATGGAATTCGTAGGACTAGGTCAAACAACTGGCGCACAAGTTTAGTAATTGGTTCGAAAGCTCACCGCCAGATGCGATGGTATCCACAACGGCGACGTCGATACATAGGCACCGCGTGACGTCACCGCGCCGCTGCAGAGGATCGATACGGCGGGACGCGACCTGAAAGTACATGCAGGCGCCGTGAAAGACATCGAACAAGCCCGGGGGATTCTATAACACAAAGTTGCAAAAATCATAAATATCAAACAAAACAATTTACACACACACACACAATTTTTATAACTACACTTCATAATGATCGAAAATTATCCAAGAATTACAATCTTCAAATGGACAACTTAAAAATGCAATTTTTATATTTAGTATTATTAATATTAAAAAACTGTTCTGCCACCCTAAATAATAGGAGTAGATATGTAGTTATATATGTATTTTTACTTCTAGAAAAATAAAATGCATGTAACTATAACATTTGTGTACTAAATTTGTATTAAAAACTGTTTGGATTAACCAGAAGAGAAGAGATAACTAAATTTGGATATATGAGTGAAGTACATTCAAATATATATCATTCATTAATGCATGAATAAATAATAGAAACTGCTGTCATAGGAAATGAATATCTATACATAGTTTTTTATTTTTTGTGATGATAAAAGTGGGTATAAATAAAAAAAATATCGAATAGTCATAAAAAAACTTTTGAATTATTTTTAAACGATCATTTTCATAACTATTAAATTATGAACGTATTTATTTTTTATTGAAACGTCGTTCTTTTTTAAATATTAATTAATTCAGTTTGAACACGAAGACATCGCCATTCATAGTACTTTTATTACTAAGTTACCAATTTCTAATTCTTATACGGTTAAAAATAAAAGGAAAAGAAATATAATAAATATAAAAAAATAACACCGAAAATTATTTTAATTAAAATGAGCCGACTCGAAGATCAACCAACCGTACGTATATTTGTTCAAAGAGAACTGAGTTAATTGTGGACACTACTTTGGTGCTGTTCTGCAACTACTTACTTGCGACATCATTAAAGTTTATATTTCAAATTACTTTGTTTAAAATAAATAAATGGTACTTGAAATTCAATTTACCTACATGGAGATGGTAGCGCAATGAGAGTTACCGGTAGCTTGAATTCGAAATAGAATAGTTGTTATGCTACGTATGCGAGGTAATAAAAATAATAAAAAGCATAGAAAAGCCTGCGGCAAGTTTTTCCTCATTAAATTGCGGATATTAAGAAAATCTTTTGGTAGCGTTGATACTCTTATCACGTGGATAAAATAATTGTTTTTGTATCTTTCTTTTATATATAAGTCGAAATATTGGAAAACTGTCAACAATTAATATTTCTACCCTCTTCATTGCGTGAAACTAAAACTTGATAAACTCCCCTAGTGTATTTTATTATAAGCTTATATGCTTTGTACAACTGATAATGAATTACTGTCATTCCCTTTCTCTTTGGTCTCTATTTTATATAGAAATAAAAATATCTATAGTGTCCTTTTTTATACGAGTACGTATAAATACATACAAACATTAAGTTCAAAATAGATCAACTGTAAGATTAAAATATATATATATATATATGTGAACCATATTTGATCATAAATGTAAAGCATTGTTTTGCATTATAGTGTTGACGGTTTAAATAAATGTTTTTATGAAAAGACTTTTATATGTATGATCACATTTGTTTTAGAATGTCTCTTTAAATTGAAGCTATATTTTGTAAAAGTCACTTTAGATTTTGAAACCGTATACTTTATATTAGCTTTCGTTCTATATAAATTCTTTGTACCGTACATTTTTAAAGGATTTCCAATTACTAATGGGTTTATATTAAAAGTATCGAGATACTCGAAGTTTCTAGGATGTATCATTTTAAAATAAAATACATTCAAAAATCACAGCACTCCAATATTGCACTTTTGCTTAATGTATGCTCTACATCCTGTTGAAGTTGTTTTCTTCGTTTTGCATCCCGAACATATGCATCAAATCCCAATGATAAAATGTAAGAAGTGAATACAACAACATTTAATTATTCATTATTTTCTGCAAAATTCATCCAGTTCCGTGATAAAAATTTAAGTAGTAAAATTTTGATGAAATAAGGTATAGAATTTCTTATAAGTATTTAAAAATAGCTTTTAATGACTATTCGTGCTTTATCACCTATATAAAAATAACGCGAGTAGACGACCTTATTTAATCATTAGTGTAAGACTTTAAGGGTTAAATGATATAAAACGTTATGATTTTCACTTGGATAAACAAGGGTATTCCGTGGGCGAAAATAATAAAGAACCCTTTCACTGGATTATTTATTCTGGAATTCATTCACAACGGAATGGAGCCGCATGAAAGCTCGCAAGATCGAATATATAAGAACGTGGAGGTGGCACCATATATGATGGTATAGGTTCGGCGAAGCCACGAGAATGGGGTATTTTGGAAGCATTTGAACTTAAGGAGAGAGCACATAAAATGGTAGGCTGTTCTAGAACAGGGGACCAATACGAAAAAGAAATGAACGCTCCCACCCAATCAAACAACTAGAGATTTGGATAACATTTTATATTAACGTATAAAATATGAAATAAATTTGAAATAAAATTGTAATTTTAATACAGCTATATGCAGCGTAATATGTACTTTTATTATGTCTTTTAGACTAATCTAGAAATTTTATAATCCGACGAGATTCTATTAACATTAACTCAACTATCTCTAACAAAAACTACTTAAGCAAATTAAAATTCAACATTTACATTCATTTACATTCAGCTGTGGGCAACGTGTGAGATCATACGGTAAATATATTTTATGAGTATATATATAAGAGTGAAACAATTACTAGAAGACATATTTGTTATTTACTGCTATAATTGTACTTTTAAATTGATCAATAATTGATGAAATCATTTTTCACATAAATGTCCAGGTTTTTAAACCAAATATCATAAACGATGTTTAAATAGAACTTTTGCTGGTTACAATACAAACAATATATACTCGTTAAAAAATAATTTTCTTCCAATCTATAACTATTCAACTTTTATATATATGTAAACATTTGAAAAAGAAACAAATATCATTTTATTTAAACCACATTTCTAGGATACTTGCAGTAACTTTTAATATAAAATATAAATGTAATTGTACGATCTTATAATAATATATTGTATGCAATAGAATAAACTTGTTAAAATATATACTAAAAATGTTCACAAAAACAAAAGTTAGCTAATATAAGATTAATAATAAGCATAAACCAATTAGAATTGCGCAAATTTTTTTGCATACACGCTCTCCTGGTGGTCTCCAACTTCATGGCAGGAAGAGCATAGATGGAGGCGGCAAGCGAACGGAGACTAGCGAATAGGATAACGACAGGACATCGGGGGTTGTGTGACGTCATACACAACCCCAAGAACTGTGCGACGCAGAGCGTCGGAAATCGAAGCGGCGTCGCGATTACCTAACCAGTTGCTCATGAGTTGTATAACACACAGTGTCCACTCCACATCCTAAGTATTCGTTAACATTCGGCTATCAATCGAAATGTTGACAAAACGTAAACTGAAATTCGATAATCATCATCTTTCGATCGAACTTTGAATATTGTGTTTTTATTAAAAAAGTGTGTTAGTTAGTGAGAATTTTGAACAAGTTCCTATTATGAACGTCATGAAATATAAGCAGAAAACGTCGAAAGTTCGGGATCCGGCGAGATATAGTCGTCAGTAGCCCGGCATTGTATACAAATCCCCAACACAGAAACGAAGCACCGTACAGCGAGGAAGAACATTAAAAGACAATTGAAACCAATAACAGGTTCATACTTTTTATTTTACTACAGTTTTTAACATAAAAAAACCAACAAGTATAGAATAGCATTAAGCAAACACCGTAGCACTAGTATGCAAAAAAATCTTCCTTCTACTGGAAAGAAGAAGAGCGTCCTAGTAGCATTGGCCTAGTATACAATACGCGCTTTTATCTACACCACACTCAACCAAATATTTATATAAATAAAACATTTGAAAATTACAATAAATCTATTTATAGAAACTTGTAATTGCTTTTATAAATAAAAGTTTATAATTTCTCTCACGCAAAAACTCATTGAAAACAAATACATCAAATAAAAAAATACCGATACAATTTCTAGAAAATCGAACTTTAGAAACCCCAAGTTTATAGTTATTTAATTTCTATATAAAGAAAGAAACCAAACTAACTAATATATCAAAAATGATTTAAAAATCGAAATGAAAGAAACTTGTCAGTGATTTCGATTAGTTCATTCGTTTCTTATTGCGTGTTCATTTGATGGTATTTTAAATATAAATATACTATTTATTCTGGCAGAGAAGTGCTTGTTTTCGCAAAACTATTAATTATTTTCTATCCGTTCTCATAAAATCGATTATATAGATTACTTAATGAATGCCAATAACCGGTAAATTTTCTCCAAGTCGAATGACTGAAATTAGTATTTGAAAATGAAATGTAATAATGATTGAATGAAGCTAGTATATAGTTAGCTTCTATTACAACTATCATGGTTTCTCCATTCATCCATGTTCGGGCGACAATAACAGAAAACGTGACAATATGAACGACCGCCCACGAAATCGATATATGAAATCTGTCGTGTCGTGTATACAACCCAAACGATGCGAGGCGATTTCATATTATGAGCATTCCAATATAACGTAGATCGCCAGTGACCTTTGACCGATAAAACTCTACCAGCTATTTGTATCAAATCTGTTTAACCGAAGCGTAACGTTTTCAAATTTGATTTAATTAATGATAAATATTATCTATGCTAAAATTTACTGTTATTCTTCAATCGATCTATATTTCAAACATTTACAACCTTGTAAAACAGCAGAGTATATCAACCCCTATTTTGAGATCTATTTTGATTTCATAGAAATTTGGAATAATTGGGGTTTATTATTATTAACTACTATTGCGGATCGATTACTTACAGCACAAATAAAAAGTAAAACAAATAAACCGTATAGAGAAAAAGCCATTCCAAATTTCGGTTAAAAAGGATGTAAAGCCTAATAAAGAGCTTTGTGTTATCTTTGAAACGCTATCAGCCAGACGAAATAGGCAATTATAATGCTGAAAGATGTGCTGCAGATAAAGTTTAGTCGCATGAAGTTAATTTAGATCAAAGAAACAACATATATATATCAAAAATATTTCAGATAAAACCGAGCTTCTAACGCTTTACATTTGAATCTAAGAGCATCTTTTATATTTTACATCAGTAGAAGCATTGTAACCGTTAATACAAATTACAAGATTTAACTACAATATTCGCTATTATTAAATGTTTTAATTGTTGTATTTCTCACGTTGATTATAAATATATAAAAAATATATAAAATATTTACACATTATTAATAAATTAGTGAAACTAAAACTGTGTATTTCTAAACCATATCTCGAGATCAATAGTGATTGTAAGAGATTTTTGAGAGAGTGGAATTGTTAAAATGAAATATTTGTGCAGAATTGAGGTGGATGAAATATATAGAAGACGAATTTGTAGATGAAAGCCACATGAAAAAATAATTGTTTATAAGAATACTTGTGAAGTGTGACAAGTTGAAAGAAGAAAAAGGTAACAGTTTTCTTTTGGTTAGCGAAAGGAAATTTAATTATCTTTCACACATTGTCTAACCATTCATGATAAATGAGTTGTTTACTACATCTTACATCCAAGTAGTTCTTGTATTCTCAAGGCATACGTTTTTGTAGCTATACCTAAATGAATAATGTATTGAGTAACATGAACACGACTAGTAATCAATTCAATCGAAACTATCTGTGATTGTGATACGAACTCCTGCTAAACTGAGTACTAAACTTGTATCACCAATTTACTTAAACGTTACTTGATTCCTATGAAAACATTCAAAGAATTACGTGTTCGCAAATAAAAATAGCGTATTTGTACTCGATATTCATTGCAATAAATATTTAGCCAAATCTGGCAATTTACTTTAATTATAAATATATCTTTCTCTATGAAATTCAATACTCTTTGTAATTAAATTACACAAATAAAACGTGCTATTATCTCTATGATTATATACTTAAGATAAGGGATTTGGTGTCAAAGAAAATGCTAGTGCTAATATGAAAGACGAGTTGCGTTTGAAAAATGGATATTTACGTTAAAAAATTAAAAAAAAAACTTGTGTAAAACAAATGTCTAAACAAGCGTATCCGAATTTCATGTTGAAGACAATAAATTCAAATACGCGTGTAGGTATGTGTCTGTCTGTGAACTATTGGTGGAAATATGCAACTTTTCTAAAAATCATTTATTGGTATGTGCAAGAGGAAAGTGTAATGGCGTAGCCTATACTTGTATAAGGTCAAGTGCGAGGTATATATAGGAGGTTGCTTTTACCAGTTAACAAGGTTATAAAGTTCCACCTCGCATTTTAATTGTGTTAAATTTGCGTTTATTGTATTTCAGTATACAGGTGTAAATTTAATTCACGCAAAATATGATTTTTTTTATACTATACCTCTGCTAATTTATAAAGCTTTCCTAATAAGCGTGAACGGTAATTAAGTTACAAATTACGAATGATTGTGAATCAACAACATTATTAGTAGCGTAAAAAAACATATATATTTTTAAGAAAATGAAACATTTTATAAAGCAATCCAATTCGAAATTTCTTCTCTATTCAGATATGTACTGTAAAGAAAATATAAAATATTCAAGAATGTCTCTCACGTTCTCACATTCAAAATTGATAAAAATCGTTCCTTATTTGCTATTTTTTTTTGTGTTAACAACCTAGATAATATCGCAAAACGAGCATTGTTCGTTTAGTCACTTTCGTCAATAACAAAAATTAATTGAAATATCCACTCTTCGTCAAGTGTTTTAGCAATTTAAAATCAAAATGGCAGTAGACTTCAATAGGATCCCAATAAAAATTAAACCAATATTTTGTGAATATAGAATTTAAAAAGGCGACGTCCATTGTGTGTAAGTATTTGACCGTCACATATAAATTCCTGCTACGAACGACTTTTTGTTTTTCTGTTGAGTTTGTCTGTCTGTGTGTGTTTTTTATGTGTCATTTCCACGGTATTAATTATAGTAGGCGCTTGCGCATGTGGTTCATTCAAACACAGAAGGGGATTCCCGTTCGGTACGCCCCTCCAGCTTGAAAGCTCGAGGTACGTTATCCCCAATCCAACAAAACAGACCGTTCGAAATCAATAGTCCTACACACTACTTGGTGTTCTGGTATGGTGCCCTCTTTTTCGACTCTATAATTTCATTTACACCAAGCTTCATTACAAATATTATATATTTATGTATACATTACTGCCACAACAATCGTGCATTTGAGACCAACTTACTATATGAATTGTTTAATTTGAATAAACCTCAACTAATATATCGCACCAGCAAAAATATATATATTCCGGAAATTGAAATTCTACATGGAATACAGTAAAACATTGCATGTCTATTGGGATTTTCATGTTGTTTTTAAGCTTTCTGCGTTGTTAGTCATATAAGAGGACCCCAGAGGCGTTTTAATTTATTTAAAAATATAATCTCACCAATGTTGACCCGATCTTTTTTATACATATAAAACTAAACACGTACTTCGAGCTTAATACTAACATTTATACTATGGCAAGAAATTATACGCAATTTCTTAAATATCTATTTTTATATAAATATATATTTCGCGGAATAACTCACAAAGCAGTTAAAATTTTAACTGTTGTATCAGCAAAATAGGGAAATGCTTTAAGTTGTACATAGATTAGAGAATAAATAGAATAATAAAATATAATATTTATAAGCGGTCACAAGTTTATTAACCTCGACCATCAACATATTACGTCTACAAGTTATTGATTTGGAATAAACAAATAAATATATGTTCCGTAATTGATTGATTGATTGATGGAGTATCTGGCCAAAATAGCGTAAATGTAGCAATCAAATAATCAAAGACGTATTGCACATATGCAATGTTACGATTAATATGAAATAGAGCACCAGCTCCTATGTACACGTTTAGAATACATCATAGTAGCAGAAACTAATAACGAGCAAGCTATTGGCTATTGAATTCATGTGCAAATCACCGAAGCCCGTTTGGCCTAAAACCAAATTGCAGTCAATCTCAATTAACGGTATTATTCAAACTGATTGGCTATTTCATACTGCACTGAGTTAATTATAAGCATTTATTTAAAGAAACAAAAAAAAAAATTCATCATTTAGTTTATGAATATAAAATATAATTTTTGTTGTAATTGATTCATGGAACAACGAAAACTATCAAACACCCTGTATTTCTAGAGTAATGTTTAAAATAGTATTTGTTGTATCTTGTAAACTGAGGTGGGTAGCGACAATAAAGTTACTGAATCAATTAGTAGTTTTATAGTATATAATCATGTCTCAGTCATATAGGGTCGTATTTTTGAAAATGGTGAAGCAATTAGTTCGTTCGTACTTTAACCAGTATAGCAAATTGTAATAGTTTTACGAGGCTATAAATGCCCTATATTCGGGATCACCTTTCACATACATAAGACTTGTAACTTACCAGAATGTTACTTCAACATGCAATTGTCCATTTTGAGAAGATTGATTAAATACCAAAGTGATTTTCTCTCTGTCGTACAACTATTCAAGTAGAATAAATGACAGGTGGAATATATGTCCTGATAGAATGTTCGATAAAGAGTCCTTACAAATCATCTGAAACAAGAGAAAATCGCCACGAAATGCATTGAAAGCGCTACTACTAAATTTCAGAAGTTGTTGTTTAATCACAATACATTATACAGTGTATTATTAGAAAACAATTTCTCTGCCTATTTTAATAATACATTATAGATGGATATCCTTTATTAAAAAAAAACATAAAGTTAATTTGCATATCACGAATTCGTGTAAATGTCAAATATGCTAATTAAAGATGACAATCCACTCATTTGAATTTTCAGCGCTAGAGCTACTAATACAAATTACTCTACGGTCTATCAATTTTCGTTAAACTACGGTGAATACCCTTTGATGTCATAAATAAATTAAAATACATTTAAACCTTCTCCGTCAATCACTCTGAGTTTTTTACATTTGGATTTAAAATGTTTCTAGTTTTCAAATATAACTTTAACACATGTTTATTAAAACTATAAAACCTTCCTCTTACAGGAGTACAATACATTTATAGATATATAAAAATGTAATTGACTATTTAGAAAATAAATGTTTGTATCTAAATAGCTATAAGCCAGAATATCCACATTTGTCACCAATTACACTTTAAGCGAATTACGAGTAATTTCATGGACTACAGTGCAATTCGTAGTCCAAGATTACGATTCAGATGGAATTATACAAGGTTGTTTGAACAAAAGAAGTTCAAATTCAAAAGTATTGTTTATCAATGATCATGTTATGGTTTGAGTGTGTAATTTAAAATATATTGCAAAATAAAATCAACAAAAACAAAATATCACAAAGCATTATATTTACTTGTATTGCATATAGTATTAATCGATTGAAAGCTTGGTGGTGTAGCGAAATCAACATTGGTTTATTGACAAACATCAATTTTGAAGTGTACCTATGAGCATTTTAAAATGTTTGAAAAGGGAAAGCTTATCGAAAACCGAAATGGATGAAAAGTCAGTCAATTCGCTGGTAAACATTTTCATATCGCACTGGTGCAGCATCAGTGATACTGGATCGTACACTGGGGGATGAACATATTTGGGATAAAAAAGGTCTATTCCGTTATTAATCAATTATTTACCGCACATACAGATGCTATTGTATAATGAATAGAATAAAAAAAAAGCAGACTGTATATATTTGGGTTTTTTGGTTCCAAAGTACTAATAAGAATCATTTAAAAAATTTTCTTTTATATTGAAGACATAAGCTAGCTTAGTTGGGTTTTAAAATGATAAAATAACAATTTGCTTAAGAAAAAACGTATGATTTTATGCGAGCTCTGGGAACACTCCAGATTTTATTAGATGCTTCTCGATGTTAGATATCTCGAAATAGTGTAAAAGTCTGCACCGAGCATAAATAAAGAACGAATTTAACTGTTATAGCAATAAAGTTACATAGAAACTTTTTAGTTTGAATAAACTTTACAAGTAATTGTAAAGTAAGTGTATTATTAATTTATTATAAATCAATTGACTGAATCTAGTTAACTGTGAAAATAATGTAGCCAACAAAGTATAAAAAAATATATATATATATATATATTCCTCAAAGTGTATACTTTACTATAAAAATATATTTACTAAACATATTGTTGTGGTTGTAATATTTTTATCGGGAATTCGATGTTTCGTTTAAATTCCATAATACGTATTTTGATAGATATTGGATAGGTAATATATGAAAGAAGCTCCACTTTAATGCGATCAATTTTCCACCAGCCATATCATTTAAAATTAACTGGAAATGTAAAGCAGCCACCCCACGCATATAACGCATTTAAATATAGAATATATTTTAGATTTCAGAGATGGTTTTTGTTTCTTTTTCACTTTGAACCTATCATGTTTATAAATCGTTTTGGTGTGTATATAAATACGTAGAAATATTGTTTAAAATAAATGCTTTGTGTTATTTTAAAAGCTTTTTACAACAAATATATATGTAGGTCAACAATTTTTATTGTATTACCACCGGATTCGCTGTGTATGAATATAAATTATATACGTAGTTAACGTAAAATTGCTTATAAAAAAGTAATTTCCTATTTCGTAAGTTGTTTTTTATAACATCGTATTTCGAAGTCACTTCACACAACTACGGAAACTGCCAAAGCGGATGATCCGTTTTGGCACTACCCACTTCGTATAAGCTGCTCCATTTTCTTGAGTTTTTCTACTAAAACGTCTTGATATAAAATACTTTATATCGCAAAATGCTACAAATTCGCTATATTTAATTTTAGAATTACTAAGTGCTCACAAATTGAGTACGGAATACTATAGGTCATATATCTTTCAGTTTTGAAATGATGTGTTTATGTCGCAACAAGTTCGTAAATGTCAGAAATAAGCTCATCTGATGAAGTTAATGTGACGCCAAATTGACAGATTCTGTAACTTGTACGAAGTTGTACAACAAAAAGCTTTTGTGCCAATAACAACAGGAAGCAAGATTTCACATGTTCACTATCGCAGATCCAATATTAAATTGTGTTTGTAATTATTTATTTCGATAAGCTGATATATTTTCCCCTATTACTACATATATAATATTTTAGAATTGAATTTTAAACCACATATTAATTTTCTAGTCTGAAATGTAGATTTGACCCAAAAATAAGGGAATTGTAAACGTTCATACATCTATTGTAAATCTATTTATAATATTCATCCGAGTATGGTAAAATGATTAAAGTAAAGCACGCGTTTCGCCTGTTGCAGCATCCACACCGGAGCCAGTGAGTAGCCGCTAGCCATCAAGATGAAGCTGGGAACATGGTCGATGGACCGGGACACATTGCGCAGGGACGGACTAACCTTGTTTGGCAAACTAATCCGGACGAAAAACGTGGATGGTTTACAGGAGCAAGTCGGAACGCGAGTAGGCGCCAACAGCGAAGGGAAACAGAAACTCACGGTAAGCTCACATATATTCAAACACACTCGAAGAATATCAACTAACGTTTGTTACTACATCCACACATTTCTTCCTGCGGTTTCTTTGTCGCACACGTTGCATTACATGAGTTGCATATCTAAGCGGGTATCAGAAATGAAATATATTTTCTGAATAAATCTATTATATTTGAATCAACTATATCGGAAGCTAAATTGAATATATTCACTACTTCCATCAGCTATATGTAATTTAATGGAACTCACAAACAGAAAAACTAGTTTAGATAAGCAAAAGGACACAAACTTTGACTTAAAATCTACATCATATAAAGAAATCTAACTAAACCTGAACGAAAATGTATGTATAAGTAAAATGGAAGTTTGCGTATTTTAAAAGTTAAACGAGTCATATCAAATATGTGTGTATACCAATTTAAAAAACTCTCAAACAATCGTTGACATTATAAGGCTTCTGTAAAAAAGATAATACGCCGACAAACCACAAAAAAATATATGTAAATTGGGGGCAATTTAATACGTAACTTAAAAATAAAATCTAAACTATTACCTACCCAACGATCAAGTGTATATTCCTTGTACACACTTATCGTGCTTCTCAACAAAATGTAACCTTTGCAACTTCAAATACAAGAACATGAAAGATTGATGACGCATAATGACTTTTTCTCGAGCCTTTGCAGGTTTATACGTATGTAGATAATACTGTAGTTTGTATATGTTATATATTCTGTGCTAATCTAATAAAAACACATATTTTCCCTTTGAAGATTTATTTGTGAAAAACCATATGTATCTAGTCCGAAATAAATATGAAATATCTTTGCCTTTCATGTAATATAAAACATAAAAAACACAATTCTTGTAGGAGTTTTTTTTTAAGCTGACGCGATATTTAAATGATGATCTGGTTGACGATGTTTAAATTTTTTTTTTTTTGATGTTATATAAATTTCAAATTCAGCGTCGGAATTAAAAGCAATTATAATAATCATGTTAGGGTCTGGTCGTGGCAGTTTGTTAAAATGGAACTGCGAGGCGTTAGAGCAATTTACTCTATTTGCATGTATTTTGAATGAAGAAATTTAGAGCCTGTCACTTGCCATGGTTTTATTCGATCTCGTATGAAAACTAATCATATCTTAACATCGAAAACTACTTCAGTAAATACATTTAATAGATACTGTGCATAGTAATTTCAATGCAGATATTTGACAAATGAGAAATTACAAAAACAAATTCATCGAATATCCTGTGGTTAAAGTATAACTCCTAATATCATAAGATTTGATCTTTCCTGTTATTATATATTGATAATTAAATCAAATAAGCATCGTATACAAAGCACTCTGAAGTTAAATTTTATGCAGTTACTTTGGCCAGAACTTTATTACATCATAACAACAAGAAGCCTTATATTGTTATAGCAACAGTATAAGTTACAGAAATTGATGCATTTAATACACTATAGAATTTCATAGGTAATTTTCCAAGTATGGTGTGATGTAATATGGAATGGATGTTTGAAGGCAATTTTCGACATCCACGAAACGCATAAAGTAATTTTGGTTGAACATTGAATGTTCTCGAAATAAACTGCAGAAACTTAAATTTGATTGAATAAGTGTAGCACGTTTGAGTTTGAATTCAACCGGCATTCTCTTTCATACATCCGAAAACCGAGGCAACGGACGGCACCCACAATAACATTCCAGATCCGTATTGATCCGGCATGATGACGTAACAAATGTACGAAATCTGTGTGGCGAACGGTGTTGTATAAAACATGAACGTTCCGGACTCCGGACACACAAACCCAAATACGATGTATACTTAACCCTATAGTATAGCTGCCTAAGTAATTACAAATTTCATAATTAATCATATCATATTTCCACGGCAAATAATGACCAGATTTGAAAATCCTTCAAGAACAACAAAGTGTTTAATTTTTTACACAGGAAGTTCGTACATCTTTCATAATGAATGAAGGTCCATATTTCATTTGAAACAAAGCTCGGGAAAGCCTTAAAGTAATTTTTATTTTGAAATATTTGCGTATTCAATATTTTGTATCTAACTTTTACAAACAAACTTGATCAAATGTCAACATTGAAATAACTCAAATACAAGTGTTTATATACGTTGGTATTCTTCTTTTAACATATTTCTTTAAGTTATTTACCACGGGGCTATTTTTAATTACGTATAATTGCAACGTAATATGTTTTGCAAAATATTAAAAATTTGCTTAAATATATTTGATATGCAAGTTGTATGATACAAACTAATATATACATTTAATTATATTATAAACTAAAATTGCGCAGCATTCAAAATAAATTGGACATTATTGGGTTATCCTACAAGCACCCGAAAGTTTATTTTTGTCATTTTGGGTAAATAAATTGCTTTTACACAAACTTTCTCTCGATTAATGTCAGCTAAATTTCTACGTCCTAGTGCCACATTTTAGATTAACAAAAAAAAAACTTTTGAAAACATTAATCAAAATTGCTTAATTATTTTCGCTGTATCATTACAAATTCACGACCCAACTGACAAAAAACCCAAATATATAACGAAATTATATACGTATCTCCCGTTTGAACCCACGTATTGATTAAAAACGAAAATTTTATTTAAAAAAAAAAACTGGTATGAAGAAGATATTCGCCCTTACGTGTAAAAAAATTTGAAAAATAAAATTTTATTTTCGCTTAAACCATATTTACGTAAACCGTGCGGCAGAAAGTGCTAAATAAACATCTGTAAATAAAAACTAAACACGTTCTCGTACTACAAAACAAGAATTGATGCAGAAAATAAGTTTTTATTCCCATTGTGCAATTTTATTTTATTTTCTTCGTTAATGTATATCATCATTCATATTCATTTAGAAAGAGATTCGGGCAGCTATTGTGTAACGTAGGGGTAAAATAAATCAATTTTTGATAGGAATTTCACGTCCTAAATAATCAGACGTTAAGTGGGAGGATTGAATAAAGGGTTTCCATTTCTTCTTTAATATTTTAAAATAATGATTTAATCTACCGATGACGATACCCGAATTCTGTTAAAATTTAACTAATAAAACCTTGTGCTTCAGTGTTGTGTTGTGATGTCAGAACCACGAATAGCGACAATGAAGGATAGATATACAAACCAATTACGATCTAGGATAATTGCTGTGAACGAGCGACGTAAACTGCTGGTTTACCCTCGTCATGTGATTAAAAAGCATATCTATCCTTCATTCTCACTTTTCGGTTTTCGCCGCACTTAGATCTCAGCAATCTTGTATCTAGTTATTATTTGTCTGAGATCAAAATGATATTAGGCAAATTGAAATTCTGAACCAATTATTTATGCCCTTTAAATTAAATATCGAATAAGAACTTAATATGTGCAACTTTTGCTCGTTATATTTTATCCAGTACGCTAACAAATTGGTGGAGGCGCTAATAATTCAGTATTATAGAAATATGCTGCCTGTAATTCTATTATGTGGGAGTGTATATATTGATATTAACTGTTGTGGGAATGCTGCCTTGTTCAAATGTAATGACTCCTATATAAGCTGTTGGGGACGAAGGCAGAATTACTAAGCTTGTACCAAGTTCTAAATACACGTAGTCATTATAAAACAATTAAGATTATGCTCATGTATCTTACACACTCTAGAATAGAGTGGACTCTCTGATATCAAGGGTAATTGCCTGATTGATTTTCATTATAAGCCCGTGTAAATGAATCAGGGTAATTTGTAAAACTTTTACTCTTCATGAAATTATTATTTTCACATGGTACACGATATGATATTAAATAACATAGCAGAAATTATTTTCTAAGTATATGCACTTTATCGCTGCGATCTACGCTACCATACATATAATTACTTCCGCGAATGTTGGAATATACCCAACAACATTAATACATATTTTTTTTTTTTTAGAAATGCCTAACAACTTTAGACCTAACATCACTGGGTGTGGGAAGTTGTGTTGGAACTGGAATGTATTTGGTAGCTGGAATGGTAGCACGAAATGTAGCTGGTCCTGGAGTAATAGTTAGCTTTATAATTGCAGCCGTAGCTAGTATCTTCTCAGGTAATAATATTTATTTAAACTATCGCATAACTAAATAATAAATTTGATTTAAACACAGGTGCTTGTTATGCTGAATTCGGAGTCCGCGTACCTCACACCACTGGTTCTGCATACATATATTCATACGTAACCGTCGGCGAGTTTCTTGCCTTTGTCATCGGTTGGAACATGGTACTGGAGTACCTAATAGGGACGAGCGCATGCGCGTGTGCTTTAAGCGCTTGTTTTGATGCACTAGCCAATGGGGCGATCAGCCGCGCTATCGGCGATAACGTTGGCACTATCTTCGGCAGACCACCGGACTTTTTAGCATTCATCATCACACTACTTATGATGCTTTTAATGGCGGCTGGCGTAAAGAAATCGTTAATTTTTAACAACGTACTTAATGCAATCAATCTGGCCGTTTGGGTGTTTGTGATGACGGCTGGTTTGTTTTATGTGGATACCGATAACTGGTCGCAGCACCAGGGCTTCCTACCTTACGGCTGGTCCGGGGTGTTCACGGGTGCTGCGACTTGCTTTTACGCGTTTATTGGTTTTGATATTATCGCGACAACTGGCGAAGAAGCCAACAACCCGAAAAAATCCATTCCCTTGGCTATAGTCACAAGTCTCATTATCATATTGATCGCATATGTAACTAGCTCGATGATGCTTACGTTGATTGTACCGTACAATGAAGTCGATCAAGATTCCGCTCTCGTGGAAATGTTCGGTCAAGTTGGCGCGTATAGATGCAAATACATAGTAGCAGTAGGCGCGCTGGCTGGTCTTACAGTGAGTATGTTCGGCTCCATGTTCCCAATGCCACGTATAGTTTACGCTATGGCACAAGACGGTCTTATATTCAGAAGTTTGGCACAAGTGTGGCCAAGCACCGGCACTCCAGCTATCGCTACTTTTGGTAGTGGTCTTGCAGCAGCTATTGCTGCTTTAGTAATCCAACTAGAAGTACTTGTTGAAATGATGTCCATTGGAACTTTACTTGCATACACATTAGTGTCGACATGCGTATTGATTCTCCGCTATCAACCACATGCTACTAATCTAATGGAATTACTACCACAAAGCTTGCGTACGCCTCTAAAAGGATCCCCAACCAAAGAAGACCCACTTGGGGCCAATGGACAACCACATGCGATTTATGGTAACGAATTGAAACCTGATGCTTTGCGTCAAGCACTAGATACTGGGACAATTATTCAACCTGTTCCCCCAACAACTGCCCAACAACAACAACAAAGAGTAATGGTGCGACGAATCACACGTAGGTACGTAATGCATGTATTTTTCAGAAGTATACATCTAATCTTTCCAGAAATCATTAATTTATTTCTTCTTCCCTTCATATTTTACAAATTTTGTGATTTTAGTTCGCCAGATAGCGATGATACTTATCCGGGTGAGGAGCCCGAAGAAGAGTTCTCAATGAGGGACGATCAGTTTTTGGTGTCCGATCGAACGGAAAACAAATTTTACGGATCACTTCACGGTGCTGGTAGTGCAACAAGTACAGGAGCTGCACCATTGCCAGGAGCCGCTTCTCTCGGATATTTGGGCAGGCGACTACAAGCAGCTACTTATCTATGTCCAGCCATTTTTCCTTGGGTAGACACAGGACCGGCGACCGAAGAATCGGGAATGTATGTGATGAAAGCTGTCGGACTTCTGTATCTTCTAATCATAACATTCGATTTGATTATCGTGTGTGGAATGCAAAACATGAACACAGCAACCACTGTCTTCCTATTCATTTTCTTTTTTGCTATCATTGCTGTGTTACTTGCAATCTCCAGAAAACCACAAAATAGGTAAATTAAGCACACCACAGGTGAATTGTGATGCACAACTATCATTTCATGTTTTATTTTTAGGAGTACATTAATGTTTACGACACCAGGATTACCATTCGTTCCAGCAATTGCAGTTACCGTAAACATTTATTTGATATTCAAACTTTCAATCCTAACATTAGTCAGGTTTACGATTTGGATGTCTCTAGGTCTTTTAATGTACTTTTATTATGGAATCAATCATAGTTCACTCCAGGAACCAGCTCCAGATAATACGATAGAACTTACAGTCACAGAGCATGACCCAAAAAGTCAAGACAAAGATCAACAACCACAATTTACTGGACAAGATAACTTTAGGTATTTTACCGTAACTTAAAAGCATTTTTAATTTGGATTACGAAATATTGTTATTTATATTATATTAAATAAAATGTTTTATAGTTTCAGTCAAGTCGACTATGCTAATACATGGGATCCTGATGCAATGTGGGATTCATCTGGGAATCCTACAACAGCGGCGGCAACCACACAACAATGGGCTGCACAGCCACAACCGCCTCCACCACAACAGCAGTACAGTCAAGTGGAGCAGCAATACAACGTGCAAACAAATAACACACGATCTGTTATTAACAGGAGCAATATGGCCTCAAACCGGACCGCATCTCAAGATCTATTTATTCAAGAAACGGCCTTCCCGTCATGGGATGATTAGATGACGACTTTTGATAACGAACCAAGCGAGCGCAAATAATAATAAACTAGACGCGTTACTAGTGGCACAACTAATTACTGTATATTTGCAAATTTCATTTTTCTTCAAACGTCAAATTTATCTGGTAAAATAATTAACTATGTGTCGATATACAAAAATGTTATGCCTTCAAACAGTAATGATGTTGGTTTATTATATAATGGCTATATTAAAATACCAAAATGTATATTATTATTCATAAATATGAAATTAATTTCGTTAAATTTAAATAGTACGAATATTTGAACATTCTATGTGTGGAGCCATAAATTTGTGCTTCGGTATATTTTTTACTCATATTTAGGAAAAAAAAATCACCGATGCTCAAATCCCTATTTTTAAATCCAAGTTAAAGAGTAACTCAACTATTTGAGTACTTAACATTCCATTCTTAAAATTAATGGCTGCATTTAAAAATAAAGTTAATCAATAAAGGATGAAACATCAAAATACAGCATTTGCACTGTAAAAATCCTAAACATAAATTATCTAGATCAATAAATTGCGTTTGATATATGTAGCCGTTAAAAAAGTGTATGGGATAAAAAGCACTTACAGGTGCGTTCTGATATGTATGGTTTTACTATTTGATGTCCTCCTCTCGGTCGTGAACCGGATGACTGTTGTGCACGCTTCCCCATAACTCTAGATGTCTATAAATTTCAAATATATCCACAAAAATGTGCTCTTGTAACGAAATCACTAGAGGAATGTTTACAAAACGGTGTTTAAACAAAGAAAACTTACCATCGACTCCAGACAAAATACTCCCGATGACATTTTCATTGTTACACCCAACAAGATTCCATACTGTTTCCATTGTGAATTACAACTAATTGTTAAGTTATTATTATTACAAATTGTAGATATTTTAGTGGAATTGTCATAAAAAGTTTTAAAAAATCTCAGTCTGGCGCATGTATTCAATGCTGTAGCATTCCAATGTGTAAATACACTTAAAACTATATACTTAAACAGTGCCTGTACTCGATAAAGTGTTGATATATTGAATTCTAAGCTTGTGGGAGCTCATATGCGTTGCTCCACCGAAGTCTGAATGTCTTTATACTAGCCGGTCCACTATTTTCAAAACATATTTTATAATAACAAAAATGCTACCTTACTCAAAGATTATATATAGAACAAATAGAATTTTGATTTGTAGACGCGCTATATAGCCGGCAGTAAAATAGACTGGGACTGTAAAGGACCAAGGTACTCACTTTCTCAGTTGTATACATATCAAAGTGTGGGTGGAGCACACGATTCGGGCCCCATGAACTAAGCTTTAATCTGATTGATATAGAAAGGTACGCAAATGATCGCGTACAACTATTGGTGCGGTCATTTTGCAGACCATTCGCAGTCACAAAATATTAAAAAAACACATCTGTATTAGGAATATATAAATTCTCAAAGGCGCGCATGGATTTCAAATTTTACGTTTGTTGTTATTGAGTTTTGTATATACACACTTGGTGTACATTGAGTTGAATTCAAATCGAATTAAAACACTAAATATTAGAATGAGATTAATTCGACTTTCGATTTGGCCGAATCTACATAAAAATATTTTTGTCCCTGTTGAGCTGTTCGCAAAATGCTTAAGTTCACATCTTCTAAAATAAATGTATACAAAATATACACTTCAAAATGAACAAAATTTTTAAATTTCAATATCATTCTAAAACGATTAAGTTTATCGGTACTCTATCGAATACGGGACAGGTAATATATACTCCTCATAAAAATAGAGGTGCGCTCAGTACAATAGAATTTTTTTTAAAATATACTTTTAGAGAATATTTTGTACATTTCTCTACGCTATTGTACTTGTACGTTCGTATATTTATGAGGGTTATAATTCGTTCGACCATTATTCAGTAGAGTACAAATAAAATTAATCGTTTTAAACCGATACTAAAATCTAAATATATACCAAGTGCAGGTTCGCCATTACTGTCCTAGAAATTAGGATAGTGATGCTTGGCTGATTTTGTAAAATGGCTCAACTGAGATAATATGACAAAAATAAACAAATAATTCATGTGTGTGAAAATGTAGAAGGGCAAAGTCGCACTAACGCCAAATACACATGGCGTTACAGTTTCTCTTCTCTGTATTGTATATAAGGAAACATAGTTAACTGATATTTATTGTTGATATTAAGTATAACATTATTATTATATATTGTTATTGCGCAAAAGAGTAAAGTATGTCGAGCTCATTTTGAAAGTATTTAATATATGATAAAAATGAAAGAAAAAAAGTAATAAAAAACAAAACAAAAAAGACAATTTGATAATTGCTGCATCGGAACGGCTGGATTTCTGACGTGTACAGGTAATCCACCAACGCCGGCGTTCAGCTACCGGAACGTGATAAACTCACATTCTTGTGTTATTCTAAACAGTTTCTTCCTAGTACTGGTTTAGATATAAAATTTATTATTGAAATGTTAATAAAATATAAAATAACTGGAAATAAAACATTCAAGCGTACTATTATGTTTTTACTCACCCATCACCTATGAAACTCTTTGAAGCTGTTTTTCAGGGCTCTGGTGCCGAATATCTCAACTACACACTTCGCATATAAGCATACTAAAACTTAAGAATGAACAAAAATAAAAAAAATGTTAGTATGACAATAAAACAGGATATTTAATATATGTTTTGAGTAAAATATGTTAATTATACTAATTTTTCATATTAAATCGGCCAATTGCATTTTACTTGAATATTCATATTTATTGGGTGATTTAGTTTCATAGTTCGACTGATTTCTAAATAAATTAAAACAAAAATAAAACAGGACCATTTTTGTAATGGCGTGTCTTGGGCGTATATAAATAAATAGGTATACCATCAATATAATGTTGTACTCATATTTATTATTTAGTTGTTCAGTTATCAGTCACGCCCACAATAAGTCACACGAAATATATGGAAAAATAAAACTTCACTTTTACAATATTAAGAAGGCTAAAAAATTGATTTAAAATATGAAAAATGAACAATAATTTTTAATCATTCTCCTGTAACATCGTTCCGTACAACAACCGTAATAAAGAAACGTAATTAAAATGATTACCACCCACGACAAGAAAAGAATGATCGGGGATAACGCGAGTTGAACGGAACGAAGTCGCTCATGTCATACATAGGTAAATAAATTTTTAATTTGTAATAAAAACAGATGGACAACATATGTACGTCCTACGTAATTCTTTTTTAAATTTCATCAACACATCATAAAAACAATGCGAAGTTTCACCACGTGATATCGCAGGAGCATCATAGCCACAATAAATGATTATTATTACTTACTGATTGTTGATGGTTTCACATATTTCTTTATCATTTTTTTTTTATTAAATATATACAACTCAACGCTGAATACGCCATATATGCACTATTTTTTTAAAATCTTTCAGTACATTACAAAATTGTTTCGATATACTAAAATATTATTAAACCCTATACTAAGGACACATGTTTATCTCATATCAAGTAAGAATATATTATTATTATTTACCAATATGTAATTATGTATTTTATTATAATTATATGTTGTATATCTCACGAATAAGTATACAAACCAAAACAAAAATAAGAAATAAACATCATCGATATAAAATGTACACCGGCGATTATGGCGGTAAGAAATATGTATATTTGTCGGAAGGGCATATATATATATAAAACAAAAATAAATTGATAAAATGACCGCTTCCGATGTTAAAATTAAAAAAAAAGGAGGGAGCATTTGGAAACTGAGTTTGTGACCCTTTTATGATACACATCGTAAATAGACGTGTTATTGCCCGGAAATGTACCAATCGCTCCTTGTTAGTGTGAAGAATAATGACAGTTGGATTGCACCGTGTTGTATGTATAAGTTTTATTTTACTACACAGTAACCAAAAAATTACTGGCTCACATGAATATTTATTTTTTTCTTCCTTTTTTGTTTTTGAAAATGTGTAATTGAAAAATTCAGGTACATATGTAACAATATGTACTTTGCTATAAAGCTAAACATTTAATAATAAAAAGTATGTCGCACTTCATTTGCCGGTATCGTAAACCTTCGAGGGTGAAATCGGAGAAATATAAAACACGACGTAAATTACAGTCAACCGGGCGATACACAAAATCTACATTTATACAATTTATCAAAGTTATTTTAAGATGATTGCAACCATTTTATACAAACTGGTAATGGCAATTGTAAATAAAATGGCGGCAACGAACTTAAAGCAATAGAAATTTGTTAAAAGAATTAAAGTTAATTCATAAAGATTTGGTAAATCGCCAGGTTGAATGCTAGCTCTAACCTATATAACAAAGACGAAGACACCCCATAAACGCGCAGGAGGCAATGCGTGAAAGAACGCCTCCCCTCCTGGCATTAAGTCACCCAGCCCGATGCAAATAAAGTGCGACTAAACGCGGTTCAGTGGAAACTTAAACTTTTTTGTTGTTAATTATTCATTATTACATATATAATAAATCGGAACAATTCTTATTCCGACGGCTTGTCTGTCGAACTGGCATCACCTACCGCGTTATTCTGTTTTATGCTAACATCGTTGCTACTCTCCGCTGATTTATCCGTTGATTTAGTGGTCTCTGTCTTCGCATCGGTTTCTTCCTCACCTTCAGTTTTCTCGTCTTCCTCATCTTCTTCCTCCTCGTCTTCACCCTCTGTCTTATCAGCGCCGTTCTCGGCGGCTACGTTGTCAACGTCCTTGGTGACTATTGAGTTCTCTGTCTTGTCGTTTGAATCCGTGTTGTTGTTAGCCACTTCAGTGTTGTTCGGTGTTTCAGTTGTCTCTGATTTTGCAACTTCAGCGTCAATTGTGTCCGCGTCTTTCATCTCCTCATCGTCGGTCTTCGATGCAGTTTCCTTCTCTTTGCTCTCATCTTGTGAGTCTGTTTCATCTGTTTCTACTTCCTTAGTGATATTTTTCTTTGGACGACCTCGTCCTAAATACACAAGATTTTAATTTTTTAAAATAATTTATACCAAGCTATTGTACTCATTGAAGCAACAAGTCGCTTTGACATCAAACTATTTTTAATAAATGTAAGTGAAATCATTTCACTACCTCACTAATGTTCTTCAATATATTAATCTACAAAATATACTTATAAGTTGTATATGATTAAATTCATAACTCTTTAATCATAATTACTGTTGAGTAGTTCATAGTAGTTCAAGTATATTAAGCTAGATGACATTATGCATGGAATATTTAAATATTTTATGTTATTCTAAGTAATTGCCTCGTAGTATACACATCAAAGTATAATGTAAATATTTCCAACTTTATTCATGAAAGCAGTAATTATTTGATATAAATAAGTACTTAATGGTTATGGTTTTTTGTTTATTTTTAAAAATAGAAATGAAGCAAAACTTATACCTATTTTTGCTTCAAATGAGAATTATTATTCGCAAATGTAACAACGGAGAAAACAATACGCGTTATTAGAATTGTTTTGTTGCTTCAGGTTACTGATAATATATATGTGAAAGTGATATTTCAAGCGAGAAAAGATATAATCTAAATGGCATATTTGAAATAACAGGTAAATAAAATGTATTCATTAGCAGCCAAAACCTATAATGAGAAATTGAATTAACCTTTTCCTTTGCCGGTGGCAGGTGCGCTCTTTTTTTCTTTTTTCGCTGGAGGTGGCGGTGTGGCCGGCACTCCTCTAGCTGAGGACCGTGTACGGCGTCTGCCTTCAAGTTCTTGCACGGGTCCCAAACCCTACGTCAAACAAACGCATATTAAAAAAAAAAATCCAAATATTCCAACAAATGATGCTCCACTACCTTAATTAATGCTTCGCCTTCTTCCTTCAACTTATCAATTGTTGACCCACGATTACCTTTCCCTTTCCTTCCTTTCGTTTTATCATTCTGCATCACAAAAAAAAAAAATCTTCTATTAATATACAAAAAAAAAAACTAGTAAAACTAAGGTTAAAGATTTGCAAATACAATTTTATAAACATATTGAGTAATTGGAATTATCACAAATAACATATTTTTTATTTTAGTTGTTACATAAATAATCAAGTATGAACGTATTGATCAAATAAAAAAATAGTACGTTAATATTTTTTACTTCTAAAAGTTTTCCCTCCAATTTACAAAGTGCGAGTCTCACAGCACAAACGTTTTATGGCGAACATATACTCGTTAGAAAGAGATAGACATACGCATATACGTCCACGCTATGTGCAGCCATAATCATATCAATATAATGGAAAATTTCACAATGATTGTTTTACCGTAGAATTGGCGGCTAAAATAATATTCCCAATCAACTTTGTCGTGTATTATAAGTATTTATACATACACGCCATTACAAAGTGATAAAAACAACTTGAAAATACAAACTTGCTAGAATGCCTCCTTAGACTGTGACCATACTAACTAGTTGAACGCAAACATTCTTGATGCATGCGACTTTTCTCACAATCCCAAACCCACATTTATCACAACATATCGCGACGTTACACCAATTGATTACCTAATATATAATTTATTACATTTATCACGCATAATAGTGATAACGAATTGTATTAGCAACAGTTGATAACAGAACATTTTGGTACGCTTATTGGATGGGTTTAACCTTTACACTCACAGTCTAAGCAACACTCATATTACGTTCGCAGTGCATGCATTACTAAACGCTTAAAGATGATTTCTACCGAAAATAAATTACATACCTGCGATTTGTCTTCATTTGAAGCATTCACTGCACTTATTGCTTCTGTTTCTGACATATTTATTATTAAAAACACCAATTTCCACGATAAAATACAAGAAATTACTGGATCTAGTGATAATACCCGGTCGCTTGATGTTTATACAATACAAATGGCGGTCAGCGTCGGTCACGTGATTTGAAAAGAGTCATTCCCATCTCTCTCTTTTATTTACTGTGAATTCACCGGGAATTTCAAATACTTTTGAATTTTATTTGAATACCAAATAATCAGTAGATAATTATTTATATATATAAATATTTATAAACTATATTAACGGTGATTATTCATAGAATATTTTAATTATTTATAAAAAAAAACAAGGAAAATCTAGCTAAATTTTTGTTTTAAGGTTGTTTCTTTGAATTAAAATAAACAATATCTAATCTAAATAACATCTTTATGACTGATATAGGTCCTGTAGGTGTTAAACTGATTAGAAAGTAGTGTTTATTTGGATAGGAATTAAATGATTGAATGTGTTTAAATGAATCAAAATTGTGTATAAAAATTTATTAATTCAAATTAAACATAAAGATTATTGTGAAATTTTAAGACGTTTAAATATATTTCGTAATGTACAAACACAATTACAGATATCATTTGTAGTCGAAAATTGTTGTTGAATCTCCTTCAACTGTGACTCAGGAATGTTTGGCTTAATACTAAATACTGTGAAAAAGAAAGTATATAAAATATAATATTTAATGTTTAAGTTTATAAATACTAACGCTTCCAATGATCATCATCAACATTTTTGCGAAATGCAGCTGAATATTCATCATGAAATTTTTGTGTAAAGAAACATATTATACAACTTAAAATCTGATTCTCACATTCAACAGAAACATGTATATCTAAACAAGTTTTATATAATCGAAAAGAAGTTTTCAATGCATTATGCTTATTTAATACATTGGAATGGAGCTTAAGCTTCTCTAAAAATAAATACTAAAATTAATAATTACGCGATATCAATTGTTTCAGTTCAGTAATAATTCCTACCATTTGTAAGTTCATCGAGGAAGGTTTCCATTTCTTTGTGAAGTAACTCGCTAGATTTTAATTCTTGATTCAATTCTACAGTTTGTTCCAACAATTTTTGAATACAAGCTTCGTTCATCGTGATCGTATCATTGCATTTATCTAATTCTTCCGAAATTGCCTTAAACTTGTTTTGAATCTCTTCCAATTTCCGCCTGGGATCCTCTGTAATTGTATTAAATTTAAATTTGCCTTAAAAATACGAATGAATATATCTACCCATATTTATTCCTTCACAAAATAAATTAACATTACTCAGTAATTGCTCAAAATTCGCATTACGTCTGGACGTTAACATTTGCAGGTTCTGATCAAAGTTATGAAGATAATCTTTTGTATTTTCATCCAATTCATTACAATTATTCATGTTAATTAATAAAATCTGTTTGGAATAAGTAAAATGGTTACAACCGAAAATATTTCAAAACTCAACAAGTCATAACAAGCAAACTAAAACAACGAACCAAAAACAATGATATCTGCTATTTGGTGCAAATTGGTGATAATTTAGTAGTGCTATCTAGTGATTATATGCAATAATAGCTAATTAGTCATGCGCAGTACATTCTTTCTTATAGAGCTAAAATTGTTGAACGCTTTCGACAAATCACAGATTCAATATTGTGATCTAGTAGAAGCCCTCTGGATTATAGAAAGCAAATCAATGCCACTATTGCACTCGAATCTTCTGCATTATCTTATGGGTCTTATCCATGCTTCCATAATCTGCTACCAACGATGTAAAAACGCCCCCCACGCCTCTAGAGTTATTTTGGTCCATTTTGCATTTTATGTCAAATATAAAAAAACTTGCAATCATGTCGGTGTCGATTATTTGAATAATTTGAAAATCACATAAAATATAAAAATGCAACAAATAAATATGTTTCGCAATATCTAAATTTAGAAACTCATGTTAAGGTAGTTTGATATATTTTGTTTGGATATCAGTAGTTGTACTTATTTCAGTGGCCAATATTTTTAATTTATATTCTAGATTTGAAAATACTCTATACTCGTAATTATTACACGAACATGGATTGGGTTATATCTGATGAGTTATCCCTTACCATTGGGCATGTCGTAGGATGGGTAAGCGCTGGTGCGATGATTGTTGGAGGTGTTGTTCCCTATATACCCCAGTATCGACATATTAAAAAAACTCAAGATTCGGAGGGATTTTCTCTATATGTTTGCTTAGCCTTATTGGTAGCAAACACTTTAAGGATATTCTTTTGGTAAGTTATTGGGTATTATCTAGTATTATATATAAATACCACTATATATTTTTGATGTTTTATTACTTGTATAAACATATCCTCATAAGATAGCTTTAAGTACCATATAAGCAATATAACGGATTCCGCTATTCTATTATACCTTTCTAAATTTAATTTTATAAATTTATAAACATGTGATTTAAAGTTTTTGAAATATTTCATTATTTTGTACATATTTTTTGTTGAATGATTAATTAATAAGTACAAATTTGTAATCCTCAACCAGATGGATTTGCGTCAATAATGTATTTAAGTACATTTTACTGTTTCTTTAGTTAGAAATCCTGATTGGGTTACTGATATTTTTTTTTCTATTTTTTTCAATTCTTGCAAGTATTCATTCAATGTTTGTGTATATCTTTAGGTTTGGAAAACGATTTGAATATCCTTTGTTAATTCAAAGTGTTATAATGAATATTACCATGTTTGCAATGATACATTTATGCGTTCGGATGAAGAATAAGAATAAACTTGTCCAGGCTCGTGCTAGAGTTTTTTCAGGTAAACTATTTATTTATGGAAGTAGAGTGTCTAACAGTTACTATAGTGCATTCTCTAACTAATAATTCATGCATCTTTTAGTTTAAGGAAAGTATAACTCATTTAGGATTTTGCATGTGTTATATATATATATATATATATATATATATATATATATATATATATATATATATATATATATATATAAAAATATTTAATATTCTAAAAGCTATAGATATTCTGCCATTAAAAAAAATAGAGTAAAGAAATATATTTTAGTGCCCTAATATATAACGTGATCTATGATCTTTATTTAGTAAATTAGTGTGTATTGTAGAAGCTTAAATACTAAAACGACTTAAAAGTAACTAAGTAATTTTTGCAAACTGAGTAAGCTTCAAATATAAGTAATTTAGGAATGCTGCAAGTGTTAGGCACTCTAGTTAGGATGATTTTTATCTAACATATTTATAATGTGCTTGATTTGCTTTCGCAATCATGATTGGGTTGGCAGCCAAATCGGTTGAAGCAGCCAGACTTTTGCAGTCTAAACAATGGCGTTCATCACACACCATTTGTGGTAGGTCGGCGCGGTTGTGCATGATCCGTTTTGAGTTGGTTTCATCAAATTCATTTATGCTTTTCAACCCAAACATTTCCACTAGTTAATGCTTATTATTTTTATCCCAATCATAATTTAACAGCGTTAATAATAATATTATTTATTGTATGTAAGACATATTTTTTTTTGGATTAAAACTTCTTGGACTTCTTTTACTAAAAATAAATTCGTAAAGAAAATACCAGAAAGCTATCTGGTGTTCTCATTACGAACAATTATTGATTTAGTTATTATCTGATTTGTATTTTTTTTGCTATCATAGAATTGGATGGCAAATATTTCTGGGCATGGACAGATTTTCAATCCTACTTAGATTGTATGGTTATATTTGCCATAGTATGTGCCATTGTTATGTATTTGTTGATCAATCTGAGTTGGTTTGTCGAGCTGGTTGGATTCTTAGCTGTCTTTACGGAAGCAATGCTTGGATTGCCGCAACTCTTACGGAATTATAAAAGTAGCTCTACACTCGGAATGAGGTAAGGTTAATAATTTATTCATTTTATATTTTGAAGAAAAAGGTGCTTCCATATGTTTTAACAGAATTGTTTATTTTATTTCCTTTCGTCGTATTAACTTATTAATTAACTTAACTGAATAGTCAAAGATTTTTTTTTAAATTTTAATATATTATGCCTATGCCATGTACTATAAAATATTACAATACTCCTGTTACACTCGAATTTGGTTTGAAAGATCGCCATATTAAAAGCTAATAAATGAGCGCTATAAAAACCAAATTGACCACCAGAAACATCTTAAGAAGTAATAATATGGTAACAAATAATAATAATTTTTAGTGTGTCCATGGTAATAATGTGGACATGTGGTGATATTTTTAAAACGGTGTATTTTCTAATGAGAGATGCACCAGCACAATTCTGGATATGTGGTGCCATGCAAGTAGCTGTCGATATTGCCATACTTCTGCAGGTTCAATGTTATAAAAATAACACTGAACCAAGACGACCAACAGTTAATCGAGTAGATTAATAATAAACGTAACACTTAATACTATAATAGTCAACCCATCCCATTTCACGTACAAATTGTGTTTAACGAATGCACCCACCTCGACTTCTCAGAATTGTAATCGCATTACACGCGATCAGAATCATAACTAACGAAATGATTAATCGTGCGAGCGACGGAAGCACCTAAACCTAAATGTAAATCACTTCACGCAACCGATTCGCGTGTAGTGTGCAAAATTGTCATTTATTAACAAACTTATGATCACGTGTAAGGTGATTTGAGTCTAATGCCCTTACCGATGTATGTGTCTCATTTTAGTATATAAGAAAATCACGTAAATGTAATTTGCGAAATGCACATAATGGAGCTTTAATTCGTACTAAACTTAAAAAATGGATAAGATTATCGAAACTACAAATAGCATCGATATGTATTTTTATATATTGTTTTTAAGTGTTTTTAACAATCATTTATTTCATTTTCAACTATTGTGATATGTACTATGTAAATTTATTGTAATATATTTACTTCCACGTATCCAAATAAATGTTTAATGAATACAACTAATACATTATTTTCTTCTATTTGATTTATGATAGCAATATTATAATCAAGAAAAGTACATGCGTTCGGTTTAATTTTTAACTATTTTCAAGATAAAAAGGCTTATCAATTTTGTTTCATTGTTTAATCTTGGAGAATGTTTAAAGACAAAGGGTCGTTGCCGACATTCATAAGTGCCTGTGGATGGGGTAGTGAGTGTATTAGGGTGTGTTCTTTGAGGGGAGTAAAACGGGTGTGAAACGGTGGCGGCAATAGAATCGATCCGCTATCACACACACATTCAACACAACCAGAAGCTCCCAGTTACTGACTAGTTTGCTATCAGTCGCGTATCACACAACATTCCTATGGTGGTGTCACAGCTTATCAACTGGATTCCCATTCCTCGTGGTTGGTAAGCAGTCACATTTATAACCATTACATAAATATAATAGTAATCCGTGTGCAGTCATATCAGCTTCGTAAAAAGCGAATGACCGTATCGTAAACAAACTAAAAATCGATCGATTCCATAGTACATATACACAAACTTGTTTGCAGGTGTAAACATTAGTGACCAATAATATAAATATATGTAGTTCAATTCTTAAATTTTCTATGATTTGTTTATATAAATGCAATTAGCATTTCTTATTTTTAAAGAATACGCCTAATATTATAATTGTATGTAGCTATAAATAATAGCTTTTTTTTTTCTTCTATTTCTTAAAGTAAACATATTTCAGATGTACGACTTGTAGTATAACGGGATGGCATCTCGTTCGAAAGAGAAGGTAGCCGCAGCGTTTCGAAAGCTATTTCGTACCTCGGACAAATTAGTCGATGGCGAAGTACCCGGAGGTTCGAAGAGTGGGCCTTCAACTGGTGGTTCCCCGGGACGTCGACTGTTACGCGGTTACCGAGATGCCGTGAGTCCTGCCGGAGGCAGTTTACCGTCCAGTCCTGCAGCTAGTCCAGCTAGTGGACCAACTACTGTGGCGAAAAAGAAAAGTGTACCTAGTAGCAGTTCAGATGCAGCTGCCGCGGTCGCAGCAGCAAAAACAGTCCGAGCCCGCCGTCTAATGAAAGAGTTAAAAGAAATCCAGCGACTGCAGACCAACCGGCCTGATCCAGTTTTTACCGTGGAGCTCGTCAACGACAACCTGTTCGAGTGGCACGTGCGGTTACTCCGCGTCGATCCTGAAAGCGATCTTGCTGCAGACATGCGTGAACTTGGCGTTGTCTGTATATTATTGCATATAGTGTTCCCCGAAAATTTCCCATTCGCTCCTCCATTTATGCGCGTCATATCACCACGAATAGAAAAAGGGTTCGTAATGGAAGGCGGCGCTATATGTATGGAACTGTTGACGCCACGCGGTTGGGCAAGTGCATACACTGTTGAAGCAGTCGTCATGCAATTTGCTGCCAGCATTGTCAAAGGTCAAGGTCGCATAGCCCGCAAAGCGAAAGGCGCCAAAGACTTCAGTAGACGATCTGCGGAAGAAAGTTTTCGATCACTCGTAAAAACGCATGAGAAATACGGCTGGGTTACACCGGCCCTATCCGATGGTTAGTCGTCATAGAATGTGTGCGCGCTCTTTAGACCTTTTGTACAACAATCAAGCAATGAATCATAAAGACACCACAAATAGAAACGAAAGAAATTAGCGAGTATCTGATACTGTTTATATAATTGTTGCGTATCTAATGTAAAACAAGTCGGATGTACAACTTATCGTGAATCAACGTCTCTATCTCTATTCTATTAATCTTGGTGTTTCATATCCATATTCTAGTTTCACCTAGCCCCATCCAAACAATCAACATTCTTGCTTTCTTCACCCCTTGTGTGTTCATGTTTCAAATGTCGCACTGTGTTAGTGCACACGTGCGCTTCTGTTATAAGTCACTCAAGTAACATATGTATGTATTATCCCATTCACTGCCCAGTCAGTACATTCATTCATTTTTCTTTATTCCCACTGTTGTCTTCCATTTCTGTAAACAACCCAGCCGCTACCCTAGTTTTTATTAACGTTTTCGTATTAAGGTGTTACATTGTTTAAGTCAAAGACACTGACTGAATTCATTAGTGTCATATGTTATAAAAGTTACGAATGTCATTAAATTCTATCTGAGCAAAAGATAATTGGCATTTCATTCATGACACATTAACAAATATTATCCTATTGCCATGACTATCTTTCATTTGTCATTTTTTTTTTTTGGTTTAAACATCGAATGTAAATTCTAATCAAATTTAATTTTACACAAATTTCCAATATAAGTAAATAACAAAATGGGGCGCGAGGTATTCTTGTTCTATTATATCTAATTTTTTTTTTTTCGATTGTCATGTTTGGTTTTTTAGACCAAAAGTCGATCAAAGTCAACTAAGTCTAGAAAAACTTCAGCATTAGCTGTAAAATCTAAAACGAAAACACCAAAAAGAAATTCAGCAGCATTAGAGGCACCAAAGAAGAGAAGTTTCTTTACGCGCAAGAGTCTTGGCAATCCGTTTTTAAACTTCTTGAGAGATTTCCGTAAAGTATACGCAAACAAAGTTACGTGTAACAATATTTGAGCATAATAAACTGCGTATTGCAGGAAATGAAAGATAATGGTCTATCACCTCGAAATCTAGTGAGTCTGGGTGCGCAACGATGGCGCGATATGAATCCATCAAACCGCGCTACGTATATTAAAGAAGCGGAAAATGCGCGAAAGAGACGGAGAAAGGAAGGACTTCTCAAAAAGGTGATCTACAATTTATTTACCACTTAACAATTTCTATGTTTAAGTCAAATATAAAAACGATAGAATTATTCATACTTTTGAGGTACATACATGTTACACCGCAACGTTGAATGCACACATTTATATTTCGCTGTGATATAATCTAAATTTAAATGACAATAAATAGATTCAACAACAGAACGGTTTTCTAAAAGAGAATTATGCCAAAATGACTAGCCTTTACTTGTGAATCCTTAGCGTGGAGGATGTAATATTCCACAATTAAGGAAATATGGAAATAATACTTGTCCAGAATGTGGACATGCAATGTATGAAGACCAGAAACAGTTAAGTCGTGACCCGTCCACAACTGCAACCACAGCCACTACAAGAACTAGTAGATCTCCGTCTGAGTCAAATGAAGATATATCTGAAGTGTCTGAATCATGTTCAGCCGCAGATTCTAGAAGTTCCTGAGATTGAACACAGTTCAATATTATTAAGTCTTTATAACCAAGACGTGACATTCAGTAAATAAATCAGTGTTTGCGGGATTCTCAACATGAATTTGAAGAACAAATATTCATGTATTATAGATATATATAACGTGCTAAAATACAGGTTTCCTCTCCACTGCGTATTTTACTCCAGCGGCTATAACCCACAAGTATAAAATAACAAAGTATTTTGGTTGCGCGTAAATATAAAATTGATAGACTATTTTATATTTGATGCAGCATGAGAAGAAAGTGATTATCGGTTTAAGAATCAAGTGATCTAGTTATATTAATTGGTTTTTATTCATTACTTAACGTGATATTTAAAACAAATAAACGTGCAATAAACTACCATAAAATGCACTTTTTTTCGGGGTTCATGGTGGTATTTTTCGCACATTTAAAATCTTTAGCAAAATCGTCCATATTACTTAAAGTTCCTAGTACCCGGTACATTGCCGGCGAATGTTCGTCAGTCGTTATAATTAATCTTGTGTATTCCGGTCGTGACTTGCTACAAAATGCATTCGCCATCGACAGCCAGAACATTTGGTTCGGTGTATAATGCAATCCCGGCAATTTTGGTTCTTTCTTTTTTCGATTTTGTACCCAACGTTTATAAGCTTTATACGCAGCTTTCACTCCGCCATTATCTGCTATATTTTCTCCTTGCGTATTTATACCATTCAACTACAAAATTATTCTTCCAAACAAAACACCTAATTCTCAATCCAACAAACATTTAGTCACATGCGACATCTCTGATTTATTATCGAGATACCTTCATTTGACTAAATATGTGCTATATGTATTTGAACTTACGTTCATTCTAACTTGCTTGTCTTTATAATTCGCGTACTGGTCTATAAAACACTGAGCTCGGCTAACAAAGTTCTTATTTGTATTTTCTTTCCACCAATTCTTCAAGTTACCGTTTTTATCATATTGGCGACCTTTATCGTCGTACCCGTGAATTATTTCATGGCCAATAACGGTGCCAATGGCACCATAGTTCATATACCGCGGTCGGTCTGTTTCAAAGAAAGCCTCTTGCAATATGCCAGCTGGCAAATCTGTATATTATGATAGATAATCTTTGAATATTGGCAATGATTGGTAAATTGTGAACTTATTTACTGATGCTGTTTTCTGAAAATGTGTAGAACGCGTTCACTACTGCTGCATTGCCATGATCAACCCAGCTAGACTTGTTCACTACCGAATGCAAGGAACGGAATTCGTATAGTCGTTCGAATTTTGTTATTTCTAGTACGGATTCTAGATAATTTTGTTCAAATATAGTAAGCTGAAACATATTTATATTTTACTTTTCTATTTATACCAATCTACTCATATAAGAACGATCAAGTGCAAAAGCTTTAATCCCCATATAATTAAAAAACATATTTCTCATTGTTATTTTAAAGTAACTTTAAATTTCTATAAAATATGGGTGTATGTGACGTCAATAGAAATAGTTTATGGAACCTTATTATAATATTGTTCAACCAAGGTATCATTGAGTAACTCGTCTGGATATCCAACATGCGCCTTCATTGTATCCAGTTTCTGGAGCGCACGTCTCAAAGTCTGCTTATCCATCCATGATACGTCTAATAGTATATCACGTAATTGAATCCGTATATTGTTAACCAATTCCGTGGCTTCTATTTTGGCTTTTTTCGAAAAATAAGAACGTACGTATAACGCACCAACGGCAATAGGCATACTAAAAATGACATGAATAGTATATACGATTTCTAGAGATTGCACGACATTTTATACCCATTATTAACAACGGATACACATTCGCGCCATCTTTCTGGTAGTGCTGTGGAACCAGACATAATTTGCATGTAATTTAATAAACGTGTTCGCATATCGTTCGTGAGAAAACTAACGGAATTTTCAACAATACGCCAAAACAAGTAGTTTGCTTGGACTCTAACATAAAATGAATATTAATTTTCTGTTTATATTTTACTGTATAGCGGTTATAATAACCTTTTCGGGGTCTGTTCTATTAAAGTCAGTAACTTTTCTACATAGCTAGGGGCTTGTAATATTACGATTTCATCATAACTAATAGTAACATCATTCATAAATCTATTGATATAAACATACCATGATATACTCGGGTATAGTTTTTGTAAATTACGAATGGATATAGGGTTGTACAGGGTTGTGAAATTGCGTAAATCTTCTTTAGGTATAGAAATCTAATTTGATTGTTTTTGAGAGTTTTATTACTTGTTGCGACTGTTTAAAATACGTTCTTACTAACTTTTGAGAGGTTTATTTCAAATTCTAGAGACTTTTTCAGTTCGTCATTCGCAATTTCTTTATCCGCGCCTAACATAACCGCAACATCGATCATATAGCTAAAGTAGGCTTTTACTAAAATATCTGACATTCCTTTACTTAAGTATTCCCGTTTTAAACCAAGTAAAGCTTGATTTATCTTGAAGAAATATTTATGCATATATATAATAATTATGTTATGGTTGATTGAGCAAATGTGTATCATACAAAAAGTACTGTGCGACTAGAATTTTTTGGATCGAGAAATATATAAAGCCGCAATAAGTAACCGGATCCAAATCCAGCTTGGTGAAAATCATACGTTGTTTTTTGCCAGTTATACATTTTCGAATTCCACTTATCTCCAGCCAAAACAGGCCAACCGCCGAATTTACGAAGATATTTCTTGACGGTGTTCAACGAATTTCTTTCAATCGCATCTAAGACAATGCGTATTTTAAATGTAATTCTCGCTTAGATACTAAATTGAAATTATGTTACCAATATTCATACAAGCTCTATATAATTTTTTAGCGAGTTTAAATGATCTTAAGTCGTTCTTAACAGTATCGTCTTCTAGTGCAAGTTTGAGTTTCTCCTCTAAAAGATCTCCGATGGAATGTGGTGTATTTACTGTACTCTTATCGTCTGGTATTATTGTGGATTTGATATAATTACCGCATGCGAATTCGTAAAAGTTATCGCATGGGTTAATCGATGTGTCAATATTTTGCAATATCATGTTAGCTGTTCTAACACAGTTAGGTTTTAAGCATACATTATTTTCTTGATACGGACCAATAAAACTTTCTATACTAGAAAGATAAGGAAAATCATTAAAAGGAATGGATTAGTTTTGGGAATGCGTCACTTTCCTCCTATAGTACTTTGTTTCTGTATTTTATGATGTTTTTCGCAAATCGTTTTTACAAATATGTCGAATAATATTAGAATTTTCAATAGTTTTCTAAAAGTCCAGTATAGGGAAAATATTAATTTATACATATTGAATTTTATTGGTTATTTGATTACTCACAAAATCATCTTTCAAAAATTTACATTGTCAAATCAATCGCAAATTGTTGTCATAGAAAAATTATTTAGGAAACTCAAATTTGATTTTACTTTTGCGGTAACATATTGCAAAACGGGCTATATATGCAACTAATTAATAGACGATGATTGATTCGTATGTGTTTTAAAATAAATTTCTAAAATAAGGGGGACATTTCGAAAATATTTAAATTTAGCGAGATGCTTCATTCATATAATTATAACATATGTTATAATTGTAAGGGTTAGGTGTGCGTTTTAAAATTCAATTAAAAAACATGATTATTATAAATATTAAATTTATTTATTAATATAGTTTTACATAAAGTAACAAAAACATTCTAATTGTTACTATCTTCATTTATTATATTAAATGTTTAAACGTCATCTTAATTGTGCAATATTTTTTTCAATTTTTCTATCTAGTACAACAATGAACCGTTAGGTGCGCTATTGGAGAAACGTGAGAGCCGCGTGTCATTTTCAACGTGTTCATTATTTATTTTATTATTGTCGTCTTATGAAACAGTCTTAATTTTTAAGTGATGATAAAGTGTAATTAACTGTGCATATTCAAAAACAATTTACTGTTGTTGGTGGGCGTGGTGATTAGATAAAAGTAAATCAAAAACATGTTGGTTAAGATTCGGCCATTTTGAAGCTGGCTAACCTTTGGTAAAGGATATTTTCGAAGTGGTTATCATTTATTAATCGACGATCATCGCTATCTAAACGAACAAAATAATTGCTAGAATGCTTCTGGTAGAATGAAGCAGTGTTTAAAGTGCCTGAATATGAATATATCGTGAACATATGTTGTGCGTTTGGGGTAAAGATCCAAGGCGGCTGATATAACGCTACGGAGTGTCGCCCCAGGGCTCACCATGAGCGGCAACCAGAAGCAGGCGCCTTCCGGAGCGCCCCAGCAACAGCGCTTCGCACAGGGTCCGTATCCTTTCAGTGTATTCGCAATGAGAGACGTGTTTGTCATTTGTCAAAAGTGAGACGATGTCTTCGTCTGAGTCTTATCACTGTTGTCAGTTGGTGGTGACGTTGTCAGCGTTACACCAGCTTGATTTCACGGTGTGCTACTGCTTTACTAATTCATTAATATTGTTATTATTCTTGTGTGTAATTCTTAATCAAGTCTGTTTCACTATCCCATCTCCACGTCCCTATATCTATGGCCTCGTATTGTTTGAATCATAGTTCATTTGAACATGTCATATGGTAAATTTTAGATCATTTTATATCTAATGTATCTAATTAACTAGCCTATACTAACGTTCGTTACTCATGGAGAATGCAACAAAAAAAAAAGGAAAAAACAAAAAAAAAGATAACGTATAATACGCTTTCATTGGCACCTACCTACCTATGTATAGATGAGGATTATATAATCATGAAAATTATGAATAGTGATGCTGTAATGACCGTGTTACATTAGTGTTCTGTTTGCATGCATCTGATAAATTGTGATGGGATTTTCTATGCAAAACCTTGGTTTTTGCTTTTAAAATTATATGATATCTAACTCAAAATGAAACCATGTAAGAATCCTTCAACATTCCATTGAAATATAACTCCATAATGACTTTTCAATTTGAGGAATGTCATTTGCTTTGCTCAAATGACATTAGCAATTTAATCATTTATTTAGTTAAATTTGAAACCCTGATTCAAATTCCTGGAATACCTACTAAGTTCTTATCTATAAACATTTTATTATCTATACTATATACTTTTATATGCAGATTATATAAATAATTTCTACTTTCTATTACATATAGATAGGAACGTTTTTTTTTTATTTTTATTTTCAATTTGTCAAACATCGTAAAAATAATAAATAAATAAATAATACATGTCATCATAATGAAGTCATGGGACTCACGTGTGCATTGCGAAATTGGGTGTACGTTATTCGATTGAACAGTAGTCACAGCTTACCGCGGTATGTCACGTTACTAGTTTGTTGCTTATATATTGCTTTGGGTTTATTGTACAAAAATTGTATTTATTTATTGTTAGGTGGGTAGGTAAAATGAATTGATTAATTAAAACGAATGCAAAAACGTCGTGTATTATTTGAATCACGCCCACATAACTAAGATGCACCTATGCGCTTTGCTATTCAACATGTTGTAGAAATATTTAAAATGGAGGCAGGTGATTGGCCGGCAGCGGTGACGCACGCGCGTGTCAAGTCCCTTGCAACGACAGAACCGTTCGCAGCGCACAGTAGTTGTGTGCAGCGGATGCAATGGCGCTGTTGCCGTTTGTAATGGTCGTTCCCGTAATTCGTGTTTCAGCCCGTTTATTTAAACATTGTGCATTATCATTTCACAAATATTAGTGTCGTACAACATTTTATACAATTCATATAACGGCGAAAGTGTGTGTGAAATCGTGTATACTATATAGTTACCAAGTAGTCCCCATTGCTGTTCGTTCTATAAGCAATTTCCCAAAACGCCCTTATCGATTTTTCGCGTAACTCGTGTGCGCGACACGCCGTGCACCATTTCGAAATTGATTCCTATATGGGAACGGAACGATTGTGCTCCTTAACTTTGATTAGTAATTCGTAATTAGTGTTTTTGTAAAGATGTCGTGTATCGATGCTAGAGGTGATGCTGCAATGCTCGCCCTATTCAGTGACGATGTCAAGTGGTGAATTCTTTTGTTTGTACCGGGGTGCTGCTGCTACTGCTTTAAATTAGGTGCTTAGCACGCGGGTCGTATTGTTCAGTTTTTAAAGCGCGTAAGTCGACGGCTGGTCCGTCGCGCCGTGCGCGCATCCATTACCAATCATGGTCTCTCGATACGTGTCCAGCGTGCCCATGAAACCTGAGGGGTTGTGTCTGCTTCCGCCGCCACCTCCGCCACACCATTATCGCATATTACCGCCCCACGGCCACAGTAAGTGCACGTGGATATAACCCTCACAGTCCATTATTCGATTCTAATATTCGCATACACATAGTACATAGTTCTATCTCTTTTTTTCTGACATACATTTACCAAGCCACCCCATATATCGATCACGCGCGTGTTACCACATGTCACGTTCGCTATATAGAAATGAAATGCTGCTTGCCAATATTCACGGTGCCGTGCATGTTTGGCATTTATTTGATTTTCTCTCTTCATTCATTCATTCATTTCTTCTTTTGTTCCTTATGCTTGCTTACGTATGACGAGACGAATTCATTGCTATCTAATATATATATATAGGTATATAGGTATTAACAATTGAGTAGCTCTTGATTTTCATTTATTAGAGAAATGCACATCTAAGTAAACGGGAATTTTAATGAGGACATGGCCAAGGCCACAAAACATTACGGTTTTTAGAATAAAGCTAAATGGCCACGAACAGACAATGATGTGCATTCTTCTTCTTAATTGAAACAGTGTGGCATTTTACTATTTAAAATTATTTGTTTTTGCGATATATCATATGTATCATATATATATGTGTATATCATTTGATTATTTGTCCTTAATGTTGTACGTTCAGTTATGTGCCGCGTGCTCCTACACCGCAAAGTGAGTATACGCTTTTGGGAAATCACTGGCCTCTAGCATTTAAATGGTTGTCGTGATTTAAAACTGTGATTGAGAATGTTTGAATTTGTGTTTCAGGAGCGGATGGGTATCACGTGACAACACCACCCACAGGTTATGTGCCTCAACAAGCATCTAATCAACAAACGAACCAGGGCCCTAACATACGAGGCATGGCATCAACGGGCCCGCCAAATCAGTCCTCAACGCCACCACAAAATGACTTGAAACAGATGCAACAACAATCAGGACAGCTTCCCATGTTCGTGCAGCAGCAAGTACGCACCGGGCAGCCGAGCGGCTTCTACAGAGCGCCAACACCAAACCAAGGTGGACCTCGGATATCAAACCACCACCGGCAGACTATGGCGACGAATGCAGCCACGACTACGCCCATCTACTCGCAACACATGCAAATCTATCCAACACCGATGCCTCAACCAATGACCTCGTATCCGATGGCGATGCAATATAACCCACCGCGTCCACAGACCAACTACTATGGTCCTCCGTTCCCAGTTATGCATGGACAGTTTTTACATGGGACATTTCCTACGCAGCAAGCTCAGACCCAACAGTTTTACTATCCAAATGCGGCTGCGTTGACAATGGCGAATCGACAGGGGCCTCCTCCGTCTGTCGCGTCCGCTCCTCAGGGCAGTTCTCAGGCTACGCAACAGCCGATGCAAATGCAACCGACAATGCCGCAACCTACCAAAAGGAAAAATCGCTCAAATGCCATTCCTATTATTAACCCGTTGTCCGGCAAAGAGATCTTCGATGAAGAAGAGTCACAACCGCCGTCCGGAGAGTCTTCAGCTCGGGAAACTCCTCAGCCACCGTCGACGACTGCTATGCAGCAGTTGATTTCTGCCGATTTCGCGGCTCGCGTAGCTATTGTCGCTAGTGAAGACAAGGAGCCTATTGAGCCTGAACTACCCGTGCCGGTTCAGTCGGTTACGTACGGTGCTCCGATAACAATGCAACCACCACCTGTCCAAATGCCACATAATGCTGTACATATGGTCGCCACGTGCCCTCCCAAAGAAAATGATTTGCACAAAGTCATTGAGAGCAGCGTCGTGCAAAACAGTAAATTGCAGGTAATTATTAAACCCTCAAACCGCACCCTATCAATCTTCTTTTTATTCGCATAAAATGACGACAAATCTCTGAACAGGAAATGACGCTTTATTCATGTCGTAAATTTTGAAAATATTTGACCTACAAACGAGTCAATCAGTATAAATATTTAAGTCTGATGAATAATTTTCTCTCTTTTGCAACTTTTGTTTTATTGTTTTCTTATAATGCACCAATGAATATCAATTTAAAAAATCCTCAATTAAAAGTTGAAGTAAACCATAGTTAATTAAATTGCAACGATAATAACTGTCATTTTTATTTGTTTTAAATTATAATTGAGGAATAACTTGACATTAATGCCACATCTGGCATACTTTTTCTTTCTATGATATGATAATATCCATATCATATTATTCTCGAAATCAAAATTATCAAGATATTAAATGTACATGAAGCAGAGTGTTCGGGTTTTAATATTTGTATATTTTCCAACAATGAACATTTGTTTCAGGCGTCTGTGAAAGAATTTATACCAGAGATCACGAAGCATGTTCCGAAAGAAAATACCACTCCAGTAGTGTCTGCGAATACCGAGGGTGTTGAAGTTACGTTGCCAAGCAAACAATCACGGGATCGTGAAAGTCCATCGAAAATGCGCAGAAACCAACCACACCAACATCAAGCGCATCAACAACCACATCAACAACCACACCAACAGCTTCATCAGCAACAACATCAAATATCACACCAACAATATCATCAACAATTACATCAACAACATCAACAGCAATCGCATCCACAACAAATACAGCATCAACAACAGCACCCACAACAACAACCTCATCAACAACAACAACCTCAACTACAACAACAACAACAACAACCTCATCAACAACAACCTCATCAACAACAACCTCATCAACAACCTCATCAACAACCACATCAACTATCACAACAACAACCTCCGCAACAATCTCCCCAGCAACCTCCACAACAACAAGCACCACCTCCACAACAACCGCCGCAACAACATCGTGAACCACCAAAAGAAATCCTCATCCCGGATTGTCCACCGCCAGTCATTGTAAAAGAAGTGCAAGCAGCGATGATGACTTCGGCTAACCAAGTCGCAGCTCATGAACCCGAGTTGAAGGATCTAAAGCCGGTTGTTGTGAACGCCAAAGTCAAATCAATGCCTAGTGAATTCACGAAATCAACCGTGGTTGCAGACCATCGACCTACCCCACCTCCAGCTCAGACGAATTCCGTAGCTGCCGTTGCCGACGACACGATAGTAAATGGTAAGTGCTCTTGCATTATTAATTACATAATTGGATTGTTTGTCGAGACAGACAAATTATTCGTATCACAGTTCGTCTATATTTCTCAAAAGTCAAAATTGTGTTCGTGAACCTAACAATGGTGTATACCATTATTAATTTGCTTCAAATTATTTGATATTTATTTATTGCATATGTGGTCATTTTTAATTCATATTTAAAACTAATCAGTATTTTATTTAAATTGACGACCACGGCAAAGAGGCCAAAGCTATTGTACACCTTCGGTAATAATGAATAGTCATACGTTATATGCAAGTATTTCCTAATATCATGAGAACGAAATATTTTGGCATTTTATTCTCACAGCGACAGTGTGATTCCTTTAGAACACTCATTTTTGTTTTCTGATTTCGAATTTAGAAAAAAAAAATCGTAAATTTACATTTGGGATAATGTTTTACAGTTCTATTAAGCGCCATACGTTTGCTATATATAGAATTTTGTTGTTATTTTCAAACATTGCAATTGTCATTTAACAAAAGAGTTTGTGTAAATATTTTTAAAATTGTCATGTTGACATCAGTCGTAAAAATAATGCTTGCCAAATATTTAATAAATGCAAAAATCTATTAATATCACGTAAAAGAACTGTTTTTGTTGATTTTGCAATAATTAAAATTAAAGTTTAGAGTTCATGGAAGTTTGCATGTCTAGGGGTATTTTTCGTTGTAAAGTTTTCAAGTAGGGGTTTTTAAGTTTATGGATTGGTAGTAAGTTCGAGTAAGTACGTCAATATGGCGAAGGTGTACGAACCCCGACAATATGGCAAGCAGTCCAAGGCGACCACATGGGTCGCATGCATCACCATATTAAGCATTCTGTGATCTAAAAGTATGTTATAAAGTAATAAATAACTGGAAACGTATTAAATAATTATATAAACGTATTAAACATATTAAAAAAAAAATTTTATATAAAAGTTGGGAAACGTGTGATTTAAGTTTTTTTTTTTTAAAGTGATCTTTTAATAAATTAAAAGAGCATGTGTGTTAAATTTAGTGCAGTAATGCATACTGTTATGTTATGATTATTTTTATTTATATCTCAATTTTAAAATTTCTCGTGAATCTCTTAACAATTTTGGATATTAGAAGAATACGGTGAGCCATGTGGCAGACGGTAAATAATAGGGGTAATTCACTTTTTTTTTATTATTTTTTTTATTTTTTAAATATGTGGCGCATGTTATGTAATATACAAATTGTATATGCAGACCGGAGAAAGTAGTATGTCTAGTTTAAGTAATGTGTGCAGGTGGCCGGTTTGCAAACATACATGTGCTTGAATTTTGTCGTGGGTGTGACCGAAATCGAAAATCCCGGCCGATTTTTCTGTTCTCGTAAAGTTGGCGTCCTTGACGCGTTCCGGTTCTTCGAGTAGCCGACCTATGCATGCTAAAAGTTCAAGAAACCGTGCCCGTTACCAATTCGCCCAGAACGCTGTTCGTTCCCGTTCGATTGGGCCCGCCGCATGCCATTCACATTATTTGCGTGCACTTCTCTCTTCTATTCATTTTTGCACAAAATCTCAATCGCGACGACCGACTTTCTTGCATGTCGTTTTTTTACAATTTCGTCCTGCTTGCGGTCGATCGCTGGACGGCGCTCGCAACTGTAAACTCAAAGACATTCGAAACTTTCAATGTCACGTCTGTAACTTTTATGATTACGTCATGAATGTCTATTCATATGGTTACTGGTGCCGGTGTGACTGGATTTTGATTTTTGCTGTGTGAAAGTAATAATTTATTCAAATCAGGCTACGACTTTTGTTCTTATATCAAATTAAATTCGCATAATTTATAATTGCAGTTGCAAGTTTTTATTTAATTTTGAAGCGTTATCAAGTAATCCGAAAACAAATTATGGTGTTTTTTATTTCGTGTAGATTAGATAATTCCTTATCGATTTATAATTTTAAGCACAGCAAAAAATATATCTCACTTTTAAACGTGTAAAATTAGTAGTGCGTTGGCTTGTTTAAAATTATTCTCAACATTTGTCTAGAAAGACCTTTTAAGTAATTCCTGTTTTACCTGCCAAACCAACTCAAAGACCTTGAGTAAGATTTTGTAAAGAAGTCGGTCACCAACAACTTACCTGTACTGCAATGCAGATGGTTTATAGACATTTGTACACCTAGTAAAGTAAATCCCTGTTAAAACCGTTACTAGGTGCCCACAATTGAAAACCGTAATTTTGCATTTTATTATCATCTATAATATATTTGCAAATATTTATCTAATCTTGTCATTAAGGACATGACACCTTTGGTATAAATTATTTCACCTTATCAAGATATAAAATTATTTTCGTTATCGGTTTACGTATTAAAACATAGGTATATTTTAAATAAGATATTTAATACCAAATATTAAATCTTCTTATTATTTTATTTCTCGAAAACCATTTCAAATTCGAAAGTTTCATTGAAAATATAAAAAATAATAAAATGCTTCTCAATTCGCGATATGTCGACGTGTGATTGTCGACTGCCGTTCAAGTCCATAGTGGTTAATTGTTCGATGGCTAGAACCATTGACCATCCCAGGTTTGATTGCAGTCAAGCCGTCCTATTTTTAGTCACGCATTGGGCTCCTGCTGCGCCTATTTTAAGAACATTTCACATTTTCGTACTGCTTTCGTCGTGATTCATTCCCGCTTTGCGACGTGTGCTCGAGTATCCACGTTACTTTATGAAAACCAACACCGTCAGTTGTTTTCTGATCGGATATTTTAAACTATTTTACCGTTTAATCAGAAATTGCGTAGCATCCGGTTTTGTTTTATTGAATACCTATGTACTCAAATTTCGATTAGTGTGTAAAAAAAAAGTGGTCAAAAGTTACCGGCCGGTGACACGATGTCATATTAACTTTGTGTGCTAAGCGCATGTTTTATATATTTGGAATGCAGACGGCCAGGTAAATTGTTCTGCTTCGGGTGTCAGCTGTTCAGGCGCATTATTCATGAACCTATTGCATTTTATTACCGGTTTGCTATAACTAACGTGTGCTATTTTATCCATACTTATATTTAGTTACAATTAAGATATTTATAATGGCAATTAACGATTTTGTTTGCGTACATATTTGAATAATATTGACGAGTGAATCAAATTCAACATATATTTATCAAATAGAACCGTTTGATAATCTCAAATTACACACCATTATAAATATCGCGTCGCCCAAGTTACAAATAAGGTATCGTTTTATTGAAATGTTTACGTTGTGTTAGTTTCTTCTTTAAACAAATCAAATAACTTACGAAGAAAATAATTATTTTTTTATGGTACTTTTTCAACATAAGTTAATTTATGAAATAATATACCTGGCTACAATGTTCCACTGACCTGAAACTTAGAAGTTTATATAAAAAAAAAAACTCATATATTTAATTTTAATTTAAATAGTCTGAATTTATTCAACAATTATAACGTGTATTAAATAGTTTTTGATTTGTTTATAATTTGAATAAGTGTTGCTGATAATATTACTCTGGTGATCGTCAACCATTTTCTATCATGACCTAGACACTTTGACCTTCCGAGGTTATCAGTCGCAAATTGCCATGCTGGTTTGACGTTAGCTTACCATATGTTAGTCAGCTAACTAAGCTTGTGAAGCATGTGCGCTAACAATAGAATAACTCACTAAAAGGTGAATAACTAAATAAAATTTGTGTTTAATTTATGTTTAGCTAAGAGCAAAGGCGGTGCTCAGAAGGCCAAGGAAAATTCTGCATCGGCTGCGGTACAGCCAGCCGCTTCGAAAGCAGCGATGCCGGTGCCGGGTTCTCAGCCAACCAAACCTTCCAGTAAGGCGAATAAATTACGTGAGCTGAACATGAGGGGTGCTAACAAAGAAGGCACTGACATGGACGTATTTAATTCAACTGCTGTCCCAACTACTACTGCTCCTATTGAAAACTGCAATAGTGAACCGATAGTAGCTGCGAAAGAAGACTTAATCGAACCTGATCCTCAACCGAAAATTCAACGTGCTCCTACACCTCCCTCGCAACAACCACAACCAACTGTTCCTCCACAACCTATTTTACCACCAGTGCAACAACCACCACCACAGGTGGCGGCAGCTGCGCCTCCGAAACCGGCAGAGGTGAAATCTGCAACGTTGCCGAAACAAAAAATTGATATAACTAGTATAGTAAAAGAAATTCCAAGGCCTCTAAAACCACAACCACCACCCGCAACTCAGGAACAAATGGAATCACACCAGTCCGCGACTGACTCCAACGACGAGACTGACAGGGCTGCTTGTGATAAACTAGTTCAAGTCAAAAACGAAACCAACAATATTAAAACAAATTCCTCTGAAAATAGTGATACTCAAGTGATCGATAAGACTGTCATTAGATATAAAAAAGGTAATTTTTTTTCAAAAGCCATCAACATTTATATACTTAAGCTAATTATATATTCGAATTCACACTATTATCTTCTTGATATTACCTGTTTAAATGCAAAGAGTATGTTTCTATTTTTTAACATTTATGATAAACGTTTTTTAATTTCGTAATCTAATTTGTGTATATTTTAGATCAATGGTCTCCAATGAACACTGAAGGTAAAAAAAGTTATGACCGCGATTTTCTTATTAATCTACAATTGAATCCAAAATGTAAAACGAAACCAGATAATTTACCAGATCTAGATATTATCCTGAAGGATTCAAATAGGGTAATTATCATCAATCAATAAAAACTTGTGCAGTTTTAAAAAGTATACATAATTATAAAAATTGTAAATTTTTTTTAGCCACGAGTCGATCCTCGATCGTTCTCATCTAACCGTCAGTCTGAATTATTAATGCCTTCGTTCCATAAGTCAATATCGCAACGTGGTCCATTGCCCAAACGTAATAGTCAACAGGGCAACAAAGGTGGTAACAAGGGTGGCAAGCCAAACACGATACACGTCACGCTCTCTTTACGTGAAGATGTTAAGTTACGGGAAACCGAAAACGCTTGGCGACCAGCGCGCCAAAATATATCTGCCACGATGACTAAAGACGAGATGAAAACTGCTGAATTATATAAGAAAGTCAGAGGTGTACTCAATAAATTAACTCCCGAAAAATTCGAGAAACTTATATCACAAGTGCGAGATTTAACTATTGATAACGAGGAGCGATTACAGGGTGTGATTGATTTGGTGTTTGAAAAAGCTGTAGATGAACCGAATTTTTCGGTCGCCTATGCTTTAATGTGCAAAGAATTAACGAATATGCAGGTTAGTCATTTATGTAAACATTTATATCGAAAATATGATACATGTATTGCAATTTTCAATATTTTAATAATAAATGACATATTTTTATTAGGTGCCTGTTAGTAACAAAACTAAAGATGAGTCTGAGTGTGTAAATTTCCGCAAATTACTCATTACAAGATGCCAGCTTGAATTCGAAAAGAATACACAGTTAGAAAACGAACGAATTCAGAAGCAAAAAGAAGTTGAAGCATGTACAGATCCTGTAAGTAATATTTTCTCTAAAATATAAGATAATTGCAATGAACTTTGGATTATAGTTTTTTTTTTCTGTATATCTAGGAAAAGAAAAAAGATCTGCAAATGCAGTTAGAAGATGACGAAAGGAGAATGCGTGTTAAATCTGTAGGAAATATTAGGTTTATAGGTCAGTATAACATGATGATATTTTGTATATGTTATATTTCAACCCATGAGTTTCTTGTTGCTAGGTGAATTATTCAAACAGCAGATGCTTACTACAAGGATCATGTTACGGTGTATGAATATTTTATTAGATAATAAAGATGAAGATAGTTTAGAATGTTTATGTAAGTTACTCACTACAATCGGGAAAGATCTTGAATTTAAACAACAAAACTTACAACCCTATTTCACCCAAATGCAAGAATTCGTTGATAAGAAACGTGGGAAAATTAGTAGTAGAGTAAGGTAAGAAAAACATTTTATAATTAAAATTTCATAGAATACAATAACAAAATAAAGAAATTGAAAAATGATGTTTAAAATTAATGAAAGTAGTGGACTGAAAATACACTTGCTGACAAATTAAATCTGATTTTCAAATAATACAAATTATCTTAATAATAAATTAGAAAGAAAACCATAATTTATGAATGTATTTTAGGTTTATGTTACAAGATGTGATAGACTTGAGAAATTCCAAATGGGTACCAAGAAGGCAGGACCTCAACCCGAAAAAGATGAATCAAATCTTGAAAGAAGCGGAAACAGAACATTTGAACATCCAAGTGATGAACATGACGCCGATGACGCCCCGCAAAGACGACCGACTGGGCGGCGGTCAGGGTGGTTCAGGCGCAAACAGCGACCACAAGCGACGTAGCAATCAAACGGACGACGGCGGCTGGACCATGCCGACCTCGCGGAATCGCACTACTCCCTATACCGTTGAAAGTTCGAAACTCATGAATAAACCACCACCAATGGAGGAAATGACGCTTGGCTCCAAGAATTTGTTCGGCCAATGGGGTCGTGGCAGTAATATTAAAACACAAGCGCATGTACCGATCACCAATACCGCTAACATGTATGCAGCGCTCGAGAATATCGAAAGCGAGAAGAAGTTAAATTACGGTAAGCGTAAGTAGAAATGATTTTATTTTTATTTCTTCCTTATCATTTCTATTATTAAAATTAAAGCAACTTAATTCAATATAAATAGAAATGTCTAGATGGCTTAGTAAGTATTTTAAATAATAAAAATTAAAATGATGATTTAATTATATGAAAGTAGTGGCCTGAAATATACTTGTGGACAACTCATATCTGATTTCACTTTTCCAAACAAATCATCAGTTATCTTAGATATATTTTATAAATCTTATTTTTATTATTAATTAACAGAAACACGCATGAGCAAAGACACATACGTTGCGAAAGGTCACAGTATGGACCGTACTGGTTATAAACAAAACTATGAAGATGGACGAAATTCACGTAGCGGTAGCCAACACCGGAATCAATCGCAAAAGCCTGCGCCGGTAGCTCCCACACCAGCAGCACCCGTTCCTGTTGCCGAACCATCGAAACCCCAACTAAATCCCGAACAACTTCGTCTCAAAATGAGGAACATCCTGGATGAATATTTGAACGATTGCTGTTCACTAGAAGAATGTGTAGAAGAAATTCGGTCCTCCATTGAACCTTCAAATCTCAATCAATTCATAGACGTCTGCTGCAATCGAATGCTGGAAAAGTCACAATTTACCCGGCATAAAACCGGCAAACTATTTTCGCATTTGCTCGAATATAAATTGTTAACATTAGACGAAATGTGCACGGCGTTGACGGAGGTGTTGTCTCAAGCTGAAGATCTCATTATTGACATTCCCATGCTATGGTGTTATTTATCTGAGATGATACTACCACTTGTTACGGATGGTGCGATTACGTTAAATACTTTGTGTAAATGTAGTGAAGTGCTTGTTGCGCAGGGCTATGCCCATAAATTGTTTGCTCAGTTACTTAAGCAACTTGTTGCGGACAAAGGGCCAAATTACGTTGCTGATATTTGGCGAGCATCCGGTATCCAGTGCGCTGATTTCATGCCAGCTGGTAGCGTTGATGCTTATATCAAAGAACATGTAAGTAAAACATATATCATTATATATAAATACATTTGTAAATATATATGATAAATATATATATTTTTAATTATCTATTTTTGGTAAATGATTGTTTTATTTTGCAGAATTTCCACTTCCTAATGGGCGGTGCAGGCACCCCTGTTGTAATTCCTAGTGCACTCACTTGGGACCAAGTGCACACTAAAATAACACAATTTTTATCGCTTTGTACTCCATTCGACACAATAATTGACTGGATTGATGTAAGTTTGTAAATGTTTAGTTAAATCAGTTTAAAATAACAGGTTAAAATATGATGATTATTATCAATATGAAAGTAGTGGTCTGACAAATACTTTGAGGACAATTTTATATCTGATGCTAAAAATTTGTAAATGAATACTTAAAAAGGAGATGTTCGATTTGTAACTTATTATTTTGATTTTAAGGCAAATATTGGTAGCCGAGCCAAAGAAAGTCAATTTGTTAGAAAACTGGTAACTGCTGTAGTTGAAGTTTCTGTAGCCGATCTTCACGGTATCAAGAGATTACGATACGACATATTGAAACCCTATTACTTCTTGCTACAACGGTATATTGACAATCAGGAAAACCTAGAATTGCAATGTGTATTCGCTGTCCAAGCGCTCGTCCAAAAATGGGAACATCCGTCCGGATTGTTATTGTCCATATTTGAGAAACTCTGGGAGGATGGTATTCTCTCGAACGAGTGCTTCATAGCATGGGAAAATAATAATGACCCTATGGAACAAGAAGGCAAAGGTAAGATTTTTATCCCACAGTATTCCATATTGGACATTTTATGGAAATCAATATATGACAGTTTAAATTAATATATTTTATTTTTGTGAAATAGGTGTCGCACTGAAATCATTGCAGAGTTTGTTTACGGCTTTGAAAGAAACCGATTTCGACTCGTCCGGGTCGGACGAGGCCTAATAAAGTGCTCTAGATCGCGCGGAACTCCCACTGCTTACAGGACTTATACAATTAAACTTAACCAATCGCAGGATGTTGTTCAATAAAAAAAAAGTGATTAGGTGTAATTCTTAACTATTTACATCATGGTATCCGCATTGTTTTCAAAAAACAGTGACTGTTGATCATTATTATTACCTCTATATTTTGTGCGAAATGATTGAGTGCCGGTTCTCTAATCATGATAAAAAAAAAAAAACTTCTAGTTGAATTTATACATTCATAAATTTGTTTACATTTTATTATGTATATAAACACATATACATATTGCATATATACATACCTAATAATTATAATAATATATATTTAATTATTAAATTAAATATATTGAAACAAATGCAAGAACGTGATACGACGAGTGCGCACGTATATATTTGCGTTTTACGATGATGATTTTTACGTGTGTGTAAATAATTTGTGACTATGTGGCGGTAGTGCCCTTACTGCCATAGCCGTGCGTGAGAGTGCCAGTGAATACCGAACAGAAAGTGCCCTGAATATTACGATGAACCCAAACAATTAAAAAAAAAAAACAACCCTAGTAACTAACATAATAATTACACATAAAAAAGAATAAAAAAAATATTAAATAATATTGATTATAATATATGGACCTGACTCGAGCATGCGATGGTTTGTGTGCGCATTTTTTTTTTTTTTTTGTTATATTGGGCTGAATTGTTATTAATATCGGTGGATGTTATATTTTATGTACATATCGCATTTTTATTATTATATACATAGGGATAATTCTCCTTCGTTTCACATCAATCCAGACCCCCTTTGTTTGTCCATATTTTATTTATCTGTTTTATTATTGGTTTATTTATTTTTAACATAACTATTTTCCGCTCCCCAATAATTAGACAAGCACTATTCATACAATCACGACACCTGTGTACTGAAATTGTGTATGTGGGATACATTTTGTCGAGAAGATATTTGTAAAAATTTGTTAATTCATTCGGTTAAATAATGTTGTTGGTCAACATTGGTACGTAGAGGCAGGCTCGTCAGTGATTGGCTTATATTTAATATTATTTCAGTTTGTACCATCATTGTATACAATATGTACTAGTCAGAAATGTTTTAAGTTTCTATTGATATATTGTACATATCTTAATTGAATCATACGTTATATTTTCTGACTGAACTTACTGTACATAAATTATAGTGTTCGCATAAGTTTGGTCTCAATTTTAATTATAATTATTTGGAACATTGGGCAAATGCTGGTGGTGGAGTTTCACTATCGCATATGTTGTCGGACGGATAAATTGAATGTGTTTGTTACGAACGATTTATTTGTTTGGTTGATCGATTGATTGAAAACTATATAAAAATAAGGAAAAATTAAAAAAGAAAAAAAAAATACTGTACAGGGCATTATGATGTAGTAAACTGTCACGGAAGCAAAAAAAAAACGATTTTGTGAATTGTACGAAAACCTTCCCATGAATAATCTTGTATATTTTGCAAAACAAACAAAAAAAAAAGTTAATAAATAAATAATATATATATTAATATATATTTGCGCAACACAACCAACCACTTCATTGCAGAAATGGATTGCCTTGGTAAAGAACTTGAGGTTGATTTTACACAAGGCGTAGGTAGACATAATTATAAATAAAGGACTTTGGTAAATATGATATCTTTATTTGCTAACTCGATCCTAAATTCCCATGCGATACAATAGTATATAAAATATAAACAACCAATCTTATCAGAATAATATGATAGTTATTTAGAGTTGCTCTCCTATAACCACTGAAGATACTCAAGTGTTACTTTAAAGTAGCTTACAGAGTATTATTGCGCTTCTGTTACGCAGATTTTTTTTAGAATACCAAATACAGTTTATATATCGTTTGGGTAAAAATGACTCAATTTATTTTCTCACCATCAATTATGAAATTCTAACAAATTTGTTTTGATTGCATAATTTTCGACTCGCATATTTATGATTGGTTTATAATCCTCAGTGTAATGAGTTTATATTTGCTCCACCCAAAAATGGATGAAAATTCAATTCTATAGCCAATAAAAGTTCAAATATTAATTACAATAATCACATGTCAAATATATGAGCTAGGATTGGTGGTAGCAAATTGACGACTCGCAAGAATATGCCATCTGTTACGTATTATTTAAATTAAATGTAACATAACCATGCGGTGAACAATTTTCTGATTTAAAATTTTAAACAATATACATTTACAAAAATGTAAGTTATTCTTCATATGGTCAACAATCGATGTAACTTAAAGACGAGGTGGAGTTGTATAAATGAATAATATTTTTAGATGACATTTTCGAAAGTGTTTACTCCTCTCGTAAGACACCGTCAACTATTATTGGATACTAGACAGTATCTTCTCTTAAACTCATCAATAAAATGTAGCAAAAGTAGTCAAGCTTTGTCGAAAACAGCCAAATCAGAAATTGATTTTAATGTCAAGCCGCTGGGAGAAAAAGTTAAGGAGACTACAAAGACTGTATCGTATATGGGTATTATTTTGTTGGGCGTCGGCGTAACTGCTACCTTATTCTATGCGGTTTTCAACGAACTGTTCTCGAGTAAAAGTCCGAATAATGTATACACGAAAGCGATGAAACGATGCTTGAATGATACACGAATTGAAGACAAACTAGGAACACCTATTACTGCGTTTGGCGAAGAAACAAGACGAGGTCGCAGACAACATGTAAATCATTTGATATATGAGAAGGATGGAGTAAAACATTTACGAATGAAATTTTACTTACAAGGATGCCGGAATAAGGGCACTGTACATTTAGATATGATTGAGGTAAGTTATGAATTGTCAAATCGCGAACTATTTTTTTGATTTCGCTTTTTTCTTTATAGAATTCATCTGGCTATTATGAATACAGATTTCTTTTTGTTGAAGTAAATGATTTTGTTGGTAGTACAATAGTTATTGAGGATAATAGACAAAATGTATTAACGTTGTAAAAAATAGTGGAAACAAAAATATTCTAGTTGTAAAAATGTGTTATTATTGAAGTTTTTTCATTTCTGATTTATCTGTGTGATACAAGACTAGTTTGTTTGTAAATACATAATGTTCGATTTTATTTGTAATCCATAAAAACACTATAAACAGCGACAGGTATTGGATCCAGGCAAATTTTATTACTTGCCAAACATTTGGTTTATAATGTATTTCTTGTTCCGGATATCTCACTTGAACATCAAGACTAAATGTTGAAGATTTTCCACTTGTCCATAAAATGTATGAATTGTCAATTTTTGTAGATACTAAAATGTACTTTATATTCGTTTATCAAAAATTATATAATCAAAAATACATACGTTTTCTTGCAAAATATTCTTTTATACAATCCCACAATTCGAAACGATTCTCAACATTAATGAGTTCTGGTTCGATTACATTAAATGTACATGATAACGCGCTATTTTGTACAACTCTAAGATCACCAATTAAACTCATTTTAACACCCGGTTTATTATGGAGATATTGCACTATAGCTGCAGTCTCCATTTGTAGCGGACATGTCTATAAATAGATTAATAACAAAAAAATACACACTAAAAACTAACAAAAATCATTCACTTGTAACTGGTAATCCAGTAGAAGTATTAAAAACACTGACTCAATATCAACAGTTAGATTTTTGTTGATTGTTAAACTAAATAATAGCTCATCATATTTTCCATCTTCATTATTGTCAATTTCTCGCACCTACATAAAACAAATATAATGCGTCTCCACGATATAATAATCATATGCTCATTAATGCGTCGCATTTTGTAATATAATACCTTTATCATAGAATTCCTATGTTGAATATCGTTGATAGTATCAAAATTGATAATATTACTACTTAAGATAGGTTCGCTTAAAATATTTGTTTCGGCAACAAAAATATATTTGTATTTAAATTTTATATCAGGTTGTTCATGGAATGAGTGTGTTTTTAACCAGAAACCTTAAAATTAACTAATTATAAATAACAAAAATGTGGGTGAATTAAAACCATTTTTATTCTAATATATGTAAATTTACTCAATTTTTTCTAATAAAATAAATACCTCTGCTGTTATATGCTAAAATAAATGGCAGTATTATTTTTAATATTTTCGTTATCAATATGAAGATGGTTGCTTTTGAAATAATTGTACTTTTAAATTTTATTCTTGCAGTTTGCGAATAAATATGTAAGCTAACCATTTTCTTAGTTGCACGGTTTCAAAACAATGTCGATGTCAATGTTGTGAGGTAAATGGTTTCTATGGTAACATTACTTTTATAGGAGTTTTAATATTCTGCAACCAGCAATCCATGATGATTTGCTTCGGAAGATCAATATCGCTACGTAATAATTATAGTATGATTATCTATTCTACGATAATTAGGGAGCGCAATAAGTAAACATACTCATTGGCGCTTGTAACAAAATAGTGTGTTTATACTACACTCGCTAAACATTGCTATTTCACACTAATTTACTAATAATTTCATTATTTATTTAAAACTTATTTTTGATCGTTATTATTCGATTGGTCTCCAATAAACAATAATTTTAATATGTGGCGACTATAAATATCTCAAATTTATTTATCTATGCGCACTAATTTTTATTAAATTTACTTAATTGTACTAATAATTATCGTAATTATTGCTATTTTGCGAATATTAAATGCATTTAGTCACATTAATTAATTAAGTGTATGGATTTTATTAGTATTTAAAAAACCATATTATTTTGTTAAATGACTAGTTGAATGGCAAGACCATGAAATACCAAAAAAACAAATAGTTTCTTGTTTTTATTTACAAAACATTCATTCAGCATTAATCTACCTAACAATGCAAGTTTCAAATATCAAGATGACCACAGCCAATGTGTTCAAACATCGAGATGATACGGTTTAGGTTACTAAGTATCTATATAAAGAATGGTTTTTAAAGCAAAATTCCTTAATTCATATAATGTATTACAATTTTAGTATTGATACCTTCGACAAAAATTGTTAATCCGCAAATACCAATACATTTTAAAAGTGAGATCATTTTAAGGTCAATTATATATGATAACCCGCTTAGAGACTTCATATATATATTAGCAATATTTAAATTCTTCCAATATCTAGTTGTAATCATAGAATACTTACGTTAGGTATGTAACGAATATTTAATTCCGAATTAGCACTATTCCTATGTACACTTATACTATCGAATAGCAGCCATCTAAACGATATTTATTGTATTTGAATTTAAATACGTTAGTTTTCAATGTTTTTAATAGTATCGAAATGTATGTACTTCTGCCGATAGAAATTAATTCATTTTTTGATAGAAAATATGTATATGTATACCTGAGCGTCTAAAGTCTAAATAATTTTAGTATTTAATTTGAGGCAGTTTTATTCACTATAAAATAATAATAAAAATATATATAAGTAAAAACTAAGTAGTGTTCAACTGGATTTAAGTGGTGCAAGCGAGTATAAAAGTATCATGTGCGGTTGAATTGTCGGTATTAACAGAGAACGGATAGTATACGTTTTCAGTAACATCAGAAGCTTTTGTTTTTGGCTGATCACTAGCCTGTGAAAGCTGTATAATACGGGCTCCAGTGTCTGTAAAACAGCGACTTGTTTGACAAGTTACAGTACAGAGTTAGATATAAAGGCGCTGAAGAATGGACGAACAGCACAGTCAAGAGACTGATAGCACAGATAAACATTGCGAGTCAGGCCAGTGTAAGTTGCTGCCACTACATCTAAATAAGTAAATTTTCAAAACAGTCATCTGGTGTTTTTTGTTACATTTTCATTTACAGTGAGCAAAGTCGAAGATATGTCTGGATATGGAATGAGAAGTGGCCAAGGCATGCATCGTCCTAGTTCTAGTCACTTTCAACGTGGCTACAGTTCCGGATATGGATCGGGCTATGGGGAAAGCCGCAACTATGCTCGCAGTATGATGAGTCGATTCAGCAGTACTTTTGACCGTCGCCGAAGACAAGATGTTAATGTACCATCAAGACCGTCCACACCAACGCAGAGGTTTACTTGCTTTCCCAATTATTGTTATCGTAAAAACCATGAGATCTTTTGAACAGATATGGAGAGGCTGGAACTACTTCTTCTCGGCCTTTAACTGTAGAATTAACCGAATTCTATCCTCGTGATAACGCTAAGGAACATCATACGGACATGTTTGAACTTGTATCAGATGCTAATACTCCGACTCCTGTTTTACGTCGTGGACAAAATTTCTTCTTCGCCATCCGTTTCGATCGGTCATTCGAACAGCAGAGAGACTATGTCCGTGTTAGCTTTGGATTTGGTGAGTTAAATAGCTCTAAGGCATAAGTCACCTTATGCATTTTCACTGGTCGAAGGTCAAGTTTAAATTAATTTGTTTGATTAAAGGAGCGGACATTGTCAATATGTTTTACTTAGTTTTTTAGTACTAAACATATATAATACTTAAAATTACAACTTTTTTGCTTAAATATTTATTTATTTCCATGACGTTATCAAAATCTACAAATATATGTATTTTTATATTTTAAGTAATTCATTTGGAATGTTCGAATTATTTCATTTAACTATATGGTTTATTTGTTTAATACTATTATTAGGACCAAAACCATCAGTTACGAAAGGTACCCGAGTTATCCTCCCCGTATCCCATCAACATGAAGGAATGGCGGATAAAACTCGTTGGAGTATGAATATCCATCGCCAAGACGGTAATACACTTTCATTGCAAGTGTTCATACCGCCATCGGCGCAAGTCGGTATCTGGCGCTGTAGCGTCCAAACCAACTTCGTCGGTCAGCGTGACCATAAACGCGAATACAAATGTGAAGAAGACGTCTACATTCTCTTCAACCCATGGTGTCGTGATGACCCAGTCTACATGGAAGGAGACTCACAACGCAGAGAATACGTACTTAACGAAACTGGCAAGATCTGGGTTGGCTCTTACCGTCAACCGAAAGGAAGACGTTGGATTTATGGGCAATTTGACGATGTCGTACTTCCGGCCACGATGTACCTCTTGGAACAATCATTGCTGCCACATCCTGATCGAGGATCACCGGTCCAAGTCGTCCGCGCAATTTCTGCAGTTGTTAATTCTATGGATGATAACGGTTTACTTGTGGGACGATGGGATGGTGATTACAAGGACGGTACATCTCCACATGCTTGGACTGGTTCGGTAGCAATTATGGAGCAGTATTTAAGCGAAGGTGGCCAGCCTGTTAAATACGGACAGTGTTGGGTATTCTCAGCAGCAGTTGTGACTATATGTCGAGCCTTAGGTATTCCATGCCGCTCAGTCACTAATTACGTTAGTGCACATGATACTAACCGTTCGCTCACCATTGACAAATACTTCGACAAAGACGGCAATGAAATTGAACGTGGACCCGACGGTGATTGCTCCGACTCTTGCTGGAACTTCCATTGCTGGAACGATGTGTGGATGTCACGACCTGATTTGCCACCAGGCTATGGCGGCTGGCAGATTATTGATGCGACTCCGCAAGAAGAAAGTGATAATATGTTCCGTTGTGGGCCTTCGTCGGTAGAGGCAGTGCGAAGAGGCGAAGTTGGCTTCGCGTATGATACACCATTCGTGTTCTCAGAAGTTAATGCTGATATGTGTCATTTCCAAGAAGATGACCAATCGGATTGGGGATTCTCTAGATTGGCAATCAACCAATATCAGTTAGTGTCACTTTTAGACTAACTAATTGCTAATCTGGGAATATTAATTATTTTTGTTATTACTATAGTGTTGGTCGTAAAATTGTAACGAAACGCATCGATCGGGACGATGACGAAGCCGACAACGACCTAATGGATGTCACATCTGAATACAAGAATCAAGAAGGATCTCATGCTGAGCGCTTGGCCGTGTTTAACGCCGTACGAGGTTGCCCTCGTGCCCAACAATACTATGACTTCCCAAGTAAGCACAGTCAACCAGACGATGTCTACTTCGATCTCGTCGACATCGACGTCATTCCATTTGGCCAAAGTTTCGATGTTATTGTGAACATCCAAAATAAATCGAATGATATGCGTACGATAACGGCAGTACTCACTGCGAATTCTGTTTACTATACGGGCACAGTGGCTTCGCGATTGAAGCGCGCTCAAGGAGAATTTGTGGTGCGGCCAGGACAACGAGAAGTTTTAAAATTACATGTCACCCCATCAGAGTATATGGACAAAGTTGTTGACCATAGCAGCATTAAGATCTATGCGATTGCGAATGTTAAAGAGACCAAACAGACATGGAGTGAAGAAGATGACTTTATTCTACAACGACCACGCATGTCAGTAAGTGTTCGTGGGGGCGCTCGAGTTGGACAAGAATGCTATGTGAACTTTAGGTAACTTTCTTTTATTTCTATTATTTCCTCATTATACAATTCCTCAATTTATAATTTCAGTTTCCAAAATGCATTGAATGTGACACTGACGGATTGTTACTTCACTGTAGAAGGTCCAGGTCTGCAAAGACCTAAGCAAGTAAAATACCGGGATGTGCGACCCGGTGAATTAGTCACCGTCAACGAGACTTTTGTGCCCAGACGGCAAGGTGAACGCAAGATTGTCGCCACGTTCACTTCAAGACAAATGAGTGAGATTACCGGAAGCAGCACTGTTAACGTTCATCACTAATAGACACGGGAGTCTTTTCGTTCGTTTTATAACTGACCGACCATTATCAAGTTTCATTGGATATCGATTCTGTCTTTCAATTTATGTTTTATTATAATACTGCCTCGAATGTTGCACGTCATGTAGTCAATACGCACTTATGGTATATAATTATTTTGGGTTTTAAACTACTTAAAAAAAAAACTAAATAAATAAATAGAACTGCATTTTAAATTTGGTTGGTTTCTTTACTAAAATACCTTTTACTGTAAGGTATAAACAGTAATTGAATTGCACACATACATTTTAAATCTAGCACATAAAGCATTATGTGAAACAATACAGAAGAACTCGCATAATTTTAATTTCTGCAATTCCACACCTGTGTATTTCAACATGGAGTAATTTATTAACAAATAATTAAAACTAATTAACGAAAATCTAATAAATATAAATATCAGTAACATTGTAAATCTATGAATGATTCAAGCATTGTTTCGCAAATACGAAATGACTAAAGCAATTCTTATCATTCCTATATTGATTGTAAATTTCGGTTACATAGTAACTTGTTAGAATTTTTATAGAACAGTAATTTTGACTCATCAAATAGGGTCATTGTGGTCAGGGAACAGGAGCTCCGAATGGAATCGCCAAATGTATATCGCATACCGGCGTCTGCGGTATATGAAGAAACTCTACATGGGAATAACATTGTTATTCCATTCATGGGAATCTATGTTGTTTTTTATTTCGTTTATTTGCAGGAATTCATATTTGTATGAAGCATTTTTAATAACATTGCATAGCGCTTATGCTCGATGATTAAATGTCAATGTTTTATATTCGATTAATTCTAAAATAAGCCCGGGACGTAATATTTCGACGCCAAATGTCTGCCAACATCATTGTTTTTCTCTGGATTTATTTTTAGCCACTCAGTTCACCAGTGGTTAAGCATTGATTAAAGTTCTATGAATTATTGAATAATGATTAATTTTAACTCTTATTATTGTTTTGATAAATAAATGAATCAGTTCTATTTCTATTCTTATAATTGCATTAAAAGTAGTTCACTATTTTAATTTTATTCTATGACAATTGTATCATTCTGCTTACATGAATAACATAACTTTATGTTTGTTTCTAAAGAAATGGCGCAGCTATAAGATTTAATAAATTAACTTATTATATATTTGACTTCATTCAACAAGTATTCGCACATTGTAGACGATATTGCCGAACCTAAACAACGCCCATATACGCATGTAGACACAAGCACACCATTGTACTACATTAGTACGCATATATACATATTTAATCTCAAGAACGTTGAAAGAATAAATATTCTTTGAACTAAGTAATGAGGTTTCACCGCTGATAATATTGATCAAACAAATTGCAAACCGTACACACTCTTAAAAGATTAACAACCACGCATACATAAATTAGTAACGCACTACAATTACTAATACCATTTATAAAAAAAAAAATTATGCATGTGTTCTACAAACTGTAATAAAAATATGAATTAAATGAATTCCTTTGAACATTTTAACTGACAAACAATTTAGCTGGAAGATTTAAATTTAGAATAATATACAGATAATAAGCAATTTATAAGTGAACTTCTGGCCTATAAGGTCATGTCACAACAATAGTGATACCGGCGTGATTGTATCACCAGGAGAATTAATTTTATTAGCGTGATGCGCTAAGCATTATGGGTACAGGTGGTATTCTCAAGGGAGAAAAACAATACATACACAATCAATAATAATTAGCATATATAATTAGAATAAACAGTACATGCATTCTTAATAATTAAATATTCTTGTTGCTTTGTATTTATTTATAAACATGTCTAAAGAATTGTTTATTTATATTAATTTCTTATAAACTTTAAACTGATTGAAATAATTTGAGGCCCTTAATTATTTTAACGAAAATCATTATTTAATATTTCGAGATCCTTAACTACGCACTAATTGAGTAATCTACTTTTGTTGATATATAATCAATTTTGAATGTGTGTTTTATTAGTTTTACGACAAGGTTCAATGAAACCAGCGATGAAGTCAACATCATTTAGATTTCTACTTCTTGTATATCAAAGAAAATAATTCACAAGCCATAAAAGGATTGCTTTATTCTATCAAATATTCAAAGAATTTCGTTGGACATTTTTATTTACAATCAGGAAGCAATATTATGGTTAAAATTGAAAATTACTCAGCAGCAACTACGCTGTAAGGAATTCCTTGGATGCGTTGTCGAGACCACAAGCTGGTGGCCGTAGCTGTTGTCCCCACTCTCGCCGGGAATCTGTATTGCACTTACGATGCTGGGGCTGGGTAAAAAGACTTCGATGTAGGCGTGCAGCGACATTGGCAAAAAGCTATCGATCTGTTACCATCGCGAGACTTATCATCAATACTAAATTGTGAAATGACTTAGTGTGTTTTAGTGTCTAGTTTTGTTGGTTTTTCACTCTACACCATGGGAAATAGATTGTCGTGTTCCGGATGCTCGTGTTGTTCAGGATTTCGGGCTGTTTTTAAACCGAATCAAGAAGACAATGGAACTGCATTGACTACGCTACCTAAACCCCCAGAAGTTAATTCGGCCGCAGGTAATTTTCTTATAAATATAGAATTAATTTAATTTACCCCATTTATGAGCATTTGCTCAAAAATGTGTAGAAACTGGAATTAATTGTGTTTTTTGTATATTTTTGAATTCAAAGCTGATGGTGGAATAAGCATTATATTTAATACAAATATGTTAATTTATCACCAGTGCTAAACTAACAATATTTAATTGATGTTTGAACAACAATGTTAATTTTCTATAACTAATACCATTCTGACATACTTATATATTGCAAGTTTTCGAACTGTAAACGCATTTAAAAATGTTCTACAAATATAATATTACTAGTATTTTCTTTTTATATAAGGACATATTTTGGTGAAAGCTTCAGATTACTATTATGTGTTGTGAGATGTTAAATCCATACATATGTTAATAATAAATCATGTTTATAGCTATCTTTAAAGGCATTGTAAACATTTGTTTACTAATTAATAAATATTTGGAAAAAAACCATTAACAACATATTTTGCCTATAATTATTAATAGACATATCTGTCAATTTATTTATATTATCTTGAATAAACTAATAAATCTTTGAAGATGAGAGTCTTTAGGAATTTAGAAAAACTATACACACATTTTGATGTATTATATATTTGATTATCGATTTAAAATAATAAACTCACATCTTGTTTTCATCATTATACACAACTGTTTACAATGTGTATAATATTTTAAATAATCAAATGATTCATAAATAGTATTAACGCTTAAATGAATGAATCGAAAAGGAAAATAGAATACATGTTTTTGAGTTACGGTACATGTGTTACCATAAATGGCATCTTTCAATTTAAACATTTAGAATCATCACTTAAAATGGTATTGAAAACGAAAGTTTTATTTATTTAGTCTACAAGATTTCTTATGCTTTATCTTATAATGATATTGACTGCGAATTTTGGAAATTTTTTATATAGATATAGTTTTGTATTATTCTCATCCTGGACATTTTGATTATTCATCCCATTATATTTGAGCCATATGTAAATGTGTTTGATATTACAGAAGTATGGTTGTAATTAAATCAAATTTTAAGCACGATATGTGGTTATACAGTAAACCTAAACAAAAGTGAGTCAATTAGACGTCCTTGTAGATGACGCCATGGCTTATAATAAAATTCATCTGCATGTGAATACAATGTGGGATGCTGGAGTATTCCTCAAACACCCGTTGTGTTTTTTATAAATTAAACCATTTATTAATTAACAAATAACTCGTTCACACATTTAAAAGCGTCAATGAAATCTTAAAAATAGGAATGACTGCTGAGGAGAGTTTTGGAACATATCGTTCCTGGGCTTTGAAGCAGTCGACCTTCAATAATATATGTTTTATTTTTATTTCACACACATGCAAACACATTCTTTGATATTAAGAGTGTCAATATGACGCATATTTCATACGAAAGAATCGATACTTGCAAAAACATGAGATGCATTATTCTAGTGAAATATATTTAACGCCTTGAAATATTAAATAATTTCAAACATACAGCGAATTACATGAAGCGAATCGTAATATACGCAAAAGTCTATAAATAATCCAAATCTATAATATTTAATAAATATGTAATTTATGAATTTCAGTTCGTATATAAACGTATATATTTGAGTTGTTATTCTATGATAAGAAATAAATTGAAAACAAAAAAGTGATAATATATATATTTATAACGAATTACATACACAGAATCGCATATGTTTGTTATTATATTTAGGTGTCAAGTTCAAATTGAAATGGAAAGTAATGAAATATATACTATTTAAAATTCGAAATAAAATGTGGGTCAGTCTGACCATGAATTTGGTTGAAGCATCGCGTAAAAACGACTTTCTACCAATATATACGCTTCATTTTCATTTCAGACACATATTGTTATTGTATGCGTTTAGATTCCTATAAAATATTAAGAAATGTATGATGTCATTACTAAATCAAAACAAGAGTTAAAAATATTCCAACGTGAATATCTATAAAATAATAGATCTCAGTTTAGGAGTCCCCTGCGGCAAACTCTGGGCCTCAATTCTAGAAGAGGTTTAAAAACCCTGACATAAAATCTGTAAAACGATATAATTAATCTTGCCAAAAACTTTTGACTCAGTCTATTTTTTACTGCCTTAAGAACATAAGTCATGTTCTAAAAATGGTTACGATTTGCACTAACGCAACCGGATACACTTTATTTTGATGGTAACTAAATAAGTATTTTTATTACCAAATTTAGATCATACTCACCGAATTTCGATACTTTGTACATAACCGGTTGCGTTAATACGCATATGAAATGTATGTTTGGAATTCAGTAACGATTACGACTATATTAATTTTGAAATACTGATTTAATCTTTTGATTTAATTTTTTTGTGATATCTAGATGCAATTGATGGCGAAGTGAAACTTATCCAAGATGTATTGAAAATACAGTCTGTTGATCCGTGCCTAAGTAAAAATGGTGCAGATCACCATACTGATAAGTATCATCTAATGGTAAGAGAAGTGGAACCAAGGCTCGTAGTACGCAGAGGCCAACCCTTCCAACTTACCATCTCTACCAATAGAGAATATAATCCGGAGAAGGATGGCATTTCATTCATATTCACAGTATCCGGTATGCATATATTAAATTATATATCACCGTTTATTAACATTTGAATTAACATTCCTTGCACTTGGTATCTTATTAATTATCAACATATATATTCATAAATTTTATAGGAAGAAGTATCACTTAATTTAGATTGATTTCGAAATAAATTTTTATTTGTTATTTAGCAATCAAATATATGAGAAATGAGCACAAACTATTTCAACAAACTTATAATTTATTTGTTATTTTTGGCAGCTGAAATACTAATAATATTAAACGTTCCATTGAGAAGGAATGTCATGTTCATGTAAACATTATACATAATTATTTTATTTCAAACGAAATAGTAGAGAACGAATAGATTTCAATTTGATTATTTAAATATTATAGACGAGGAAAAGCCAAGCTATGGTCAAGGGACATTAGTAGCTATTCCTTTGTTGACAAAACGTTCCGATGAGGCTGGATGGTCTGCTATTTTGGAATCCACTACTACAGATACAATCACCGTCATAATAATCCCAGTAGCAAACTGCGTAGTAGCAGCATGGAAAATGGACATCGATACCAAATTGAAGGACGATGGTGCATTAAGCTATAGCTATCCCACCAACATATATATTTTATACAATCCTTGGTGCAAACAAGATTTGGTATGTCATGATATGCACATGTAGGAGTTAACTATCTTTTAACACGTGTCTTTATTAATTAGGTGTACATGAAAGATGATGCATGGCGAGAAGAATGTGTGCTAGCAGATACTGGTCTAATTTGGCGTGGCAGCTATAATCGCCTTCGACCTACTGTCTGGAAATACGCGCAATTCGAGAAAGATGTTCTTGAATGTTCGTTGTACTTGATACATAAGGTAGGAAAAGTGACGGGTGGTGCTAGAGGTGACCCTGTCCGCACTGCCAGAGCGATGTCGGCAGCCGTCAATTCAGCGGACGATAACGGGTGCATCATGGGCAATTGGACCGATGAATTCGATGGCGGTACTGCACCAACCAAATGGATTGGTAGCATGGAGATTTTACAGAAATATTACAAGAAGAAGAAGCCGGTGAAATATGGGCAATGCTGGGTGTTTTCAGGGGTTTTATCCACAAGTACGTTGAAATTAAATTGAAGGCATGAACACTTAAGTTGAATTTAAAATTGCTTGAGTAAATGTTTATTCATTTTCGTATTGTAAATTTAGAAATTTTAATCATGGCCATTAATAATTAAGTTTGTTTTCGTAATTTTAAATTATTATGAAGATCCTTGAATAAAATTAATTATTTCTTATAGTTTGTAGAGCTGTCGGTATGCCTTCACGTCCAGTTACCAATTATTCAAGTGCGCACGATACTCAGAGTTCGTTGACTGTAGATTATTTTGTCGATGAACAAGGAAAAGTAATGGAAGAATTAAATTCTGATTCGATCTGGAATTTCCATGTATGGAATGAGGTGTGGATGCAACGGCCTGACTTAGGGGAAGGATACGGTGGCTGGCAGGCGATAGATGCTACACCACAAGAACTAAGCGACGATATGTTCCGATGTGGACCTGCTTCTCTTCAAGCTGTTAAACGAGGCGAAGTACTGCGGCCGTACGATGGACCATTCTTATATGCTGAAGTCAATGCGGATAAGGTATTACAATATTTTCCTACTCAGATGATATACTGATATTTATAAATAAAATTGTGAATTGTTTACAAGAGCTTCATATATATGTTATAAACGTGACTATTTTCTTAATAGTAATTTTTATTTAGGTATTTTGGAGATATGCAGGCCCAACTCAACCATTGAAGCTTCTGCGAAAAGACGTACACGGAATTGGACAAATGATTAGTACAAAATCACCAGGAAAATGGGACCGTGAAGACATAACAGCAGCTTACAAATATCCTGAGAAAACTGAAGAAGAACGAGCAACTATGCTGAAAGCATTACGTCAATCTGAAAATCTCTTCTCTAGATATTACCTCAACGAAGATTTCAATGACGTTCGTTTCCACTTCGAGTTGCGCGATGACATCAAAATAGGCCAGCCATTCGATGTGGTTTTAATCATGAAAAACAAAAATCGCTCAAAGGATTATACTGTGAATGTAGTCCTTCGGGTAGATTGTGTCTTATATACTGGACGAGTACCAACTCCAGTTAAGAAAGAAAGTACGCAAAAGACAATAAAAGGGGGTACAACAGAAGAAGTACGACTGAACGTAACTTATGAAGAGTACGTGAAAAGGTTATTGGATCAATGTGCATTTAACATTGCTTGTCTCGCCACAGTTGAAGACACCAAATTTGAATATTACGCGCAAGATGACTTTAGAGTACGTAAACCTGATATTAAGATTAAACTGTTGGGAGCTGCAGTTGAGAATGAAGAGATAACTGCAGAAATAAGTCTAGAGAACCCATTGCCAGTGTCTCTAAAGAAAGGAGAGTTTACAGTGGAAGGGCCTGGTTTAGAAAAACAATTGAAGTTGAAGGTTGGATATACAGTGCCTAGCGGGTCTAAAGCTAATTCTGGATTTAAATTCAAACCACCGACGACAGGAAGGAATACGATTGTCGTCAAGTTTACGTCGAAGGAATTGGATGATGTTGATGGATTCTTGAATTTCATGGTTGCTCCTGCAGCTGCAAAAGAAAATGAAACAAATGGAAATGTTTGACTGATTGTATCTAATATTATTTAATCTTGCTATAATTGTAAGTATGTGAAAACATTTATATAGTTTCTTGTCGAATAACATTTTTACAATCATATTTATCATTGTGAAATATTTTTATATTGTTATTTATAAGTGTACATGTTTATTTATTTTTAAATACAAAACTATAACAGTAAAGTTCGCCAAATTGGTCCAACTCCTTAAGGACAATCAATTTCGAATAGAAAATATATTAACTAAATTTTAAATTAATAAAAAACAATGTGCTATTTGTTAAATGAATACAGTGCTTCTCAACATTTGAAGAGTAAACAAGCGAAGGGTGGAAAAGATGTGGCTTACCAGAATAGGGCGCATGTTATTTCTATACATTACAATACACAGGTTGGAGACCACTGTACTAATATATAGAATTATGTTGTTCGAGTGGAAGTAGTTACACTATTAACTTATAGAGAGCAGCACATACATTAAAATATATTTTGGCTTTCATTTTTCATTTGGGTAAATAAATTTGCGAATTTTATACTCTTATAATAATTCTTATTGCAATTTGAATTTGTCTAAATTTTCCGATGATATTAAAGTGAAATTGATTAGTATCCAAATGATATAGATAAATAAATAGATTTGATTCAAAATAATAATAATTCTATATTTATCGGATAGTCAGCTGAACGGAAGTTGTAAACCGTTTTTTATACGTCTGAGCCTAAATAATGTATAGATTTTCATGCATGTCGCAAACCAAACGTTACTTTGCGTCTATTTGTATTGTATGTGTTGATAACGAAACTAACTGATTTGAACGAATTACTCAATTATGTGTGGTAACTGTGAACCGTTTATCTAGTGTTGTTCTTTGGCGTTGACATAATTTTCCTTTTACAGAGTGCTGTTAGGATTGTCGACGGCCTCGTAGTCCGCCAAACATGCCCGGTCACTCAGGGCTGGTCTGGTGCCTATATGCGTTTAACGTTTTTGCTTGACACGTAATATCTGAACTGGTAATAGCTACCCATATTATAATTTAGCCCGCATATTAATTAGCTTCTAGCGATGAATGGTCGCGCATATGTGTGTGTGCATGCAGTATCGTCTTTAGAACTAAGCGGCAAAGCCCAGTTGTTTTAAAGCATGAATTATATTTTGATTTTAAGAATAAATTACTTTGATTTATAAGTAAATTAAAAAAAAATATATACATTAAACATATAGACTATATTGCACCATCATATTTATTACAAAATAGACCTTCTTTCGTCATAATATTCACAAAAGCAGATCAATTAAATAAAACAATATTTAACGAGTATCACAAATGTTATCTCTAGATCGACCTGAATATAAAATTATAAATCAAAATAGATATAAACATATGAACAAATGTGTGGTTTTTATTTTGATATCTTACATTGCAACAATTTTTTTTTATAATTTTACAGATGGAATAATATTTTCTGTGGTTTTAATATATATGCGATTTTCTTGTGCTGAAAGGAAATTGTATTGAATGGGCCACGAAAAGCGTTACGACGGTACTGTATGCCTACATGGGTTGTGTGTGTGTGTCAACTATTATAATGTGCGAGAGAGCGATTAACGAACGTTTTAGAAAATCTCGAATTTCGAAAATGCGATGTTGAGGATCAATCATCAGTGCACGCACACAGGGCCGGCTCATTTCAGGGCATGTGAAGGGTGTGGTGGTGTACGGCGGGGCATCAGGCAACTAATTCATCATGTCGCGGTCGCGCCGGCCCTGTAATTACGTACCCAGTGCCGCGCGCGTACTGATCGTACACTGATATTATTGTTTATTGCAATACGTGTCTCCTTTCCCGTTCTTCTCTTCTCCTGACATTCTCTCCACACTTGTTCGCATTTGCTCCATCACACACTTTTTCTCTCTGATTATCTGCATCATTACCGCGTACCTACATACTCCCTTCCTCGGTGCACAACCAACTTGTGTGTGAAACTGACGTATTTCCCCATTTTTTTCCCCAAAATTTAAATAAAGTATCTGTGAATTTAACAATAGTTAACTGTGGACTGTTGGTAAAGATATGGGAATATTTGAGAGTAATATGGTATGCACAGAAGGCGTAGCGCCTGCAGCGGGTAATTCTGCAATAATTTAATTTTACGACGTCCTCTTCGACGTACCACACCATCAGTCTATAGTGTGCTTCATATGTGTTATATATATGTACGTATTGTTGCAACTCAAATATAGAAAATTCAATGAATTTTCCAAGTCAAAAATCTAAATCTACTTTTAAATTATCACGAAAACTCCAATGTATAGAGCACCCAAGTGACATCTTTAGTTGAGTCAAAGTATTTATATAAACTGACTATAGAACTGATTTGGCTAAATGTTGGTGTACATTAAATTTAATGATGGAATAGCGTTTTATGCACTGTAATTTTGATTAGATTAGTAAAATTATAAAACTTCTTGTAGCTGATGTTATATAGTGTAACTTTTAGTGAAACATAAAACTTACTATATTATTTTTACTATTGGCGTGTAAACATAACGTGAAAATTTAAATAGTTAAATAAGGAACTAGAACAATATTTCTTTTTGTATTTAATTTCTTTTTAAATGAACGTATTGATTCAAAATTGATTTTTTTTATTGTTGTTGTTATTTTGCAAAAATGAATTGAAATATTTATTACTGTTTTAATGATGGCAAAAGTGCAAATTCAAAATTTGTATTGCATTAAAAATTGTCTACTATTTTGTAGCGCAAACTGGAAGATCCGCAATCGTGGAACTTGCTTTTACATTTTTATACATTTCTGGCTAAACTGTAATAGCTAAAATTTTCTTTCTGTGTAATAAATATTTGATTATATAATATATATACGAATATATTATATATGCGTTTATTAAAAAGATTTATTAACATGATTTGGAAAGGTATGTTTGCTTTCTTTGGTAAATACGAACTTGTAAGTAAATGTAGGATAAAAAGTGTTTGAGAATAGAGTATTATGAAAGTGGATGGCGGTGGTGTTGGCGGAGAACATAATGAATTATTAACGGGGCACGCAGGTAATTGCCTCAGCAAGTTTACACCTAAGTAATGATTTCGACACTGAATGTTTAAGCCGGCGGCGGTGAGCGCGCAACGTGGCTGTACGCGGCTAATGGCCGACGCCTGACCGCTCTCTAATTTATGGCGTGCACGAAAACCGAACTCCGGCCCCGATAATTAGATGCTGAAACTAATTAGGCCAGTATAGGTGTGAAACAAAGGAAGCCGCCGCCGCCACCGACACACACACACATCTCTCGTAGGTATACGAGGAGGAACCGCATCAAAGACGCGGTGTGGGTTATAATATACCTGTGGTCGGACTCAAACCACAGCCCAAACCTGGTGTGCCGTGATGTCATCTCTTATGCTACATCCCAGCTGGTCAGTTTATTTTGCACCCTGAGCCTCAATTGGAAGCGCTTATTCCTTCAATGCGGGCACACACACACACACACACACTTATGTTTTACTAATTAGAATGGTGTATAGATAACATCATACCATAGCATTAAAACACACAACTTAATATATAAATAATATACTGCAATTGCTCTACTAGGTACTACTTGTTTTTATTAACTAAATTTACGCACACATTTTAACAATTGTCTGAACTACTAACAACATGTAATACAAAAAATTGTCGTATGCACAGTCACTAATACGTGTGATCTAAAGGCATTACTTATTTTTAGCTAACCAGGTGTCAGTTAGGCTTACTATCACTTTATGAAGATAACAATGTTAACTTGTAATTTATCTTCATATATGTTGCGGAAGATTATAAGGTATATACATATAATAAATTTGCTATAATGTGCACACATAACATAACAATATTTGCAATAAGAAGAAACACAGGCTGCGATGAAACGTGAGCACATGCTATACCTATGTATATAATGTGAAGGTGTATGTTGAATTAAAAATATATTATTATATAAAAGAAAAGATTTTCGTTTCAAATTGCATACGACCATTTTTCTCTAATGATTGTAATTTACTGGTAACCCCTATCCAGATACGTATACCAAATGTTTTCCCAAAAAAATGCTAATGTCTTAAAAAACTGCGGTGTAAATTTGTAAATATCACCTCGACACATCTTTTTTACCTACCTACCGGTAAAGGTGCCACAAAAGCGGCCTTTAGGTACCTACATTATCAAAATAGGAAACATATTTACATCCGTTTTTTATTTCAAATCGTATACCATAAAAAATCTTAGAACATAATAGATAAGAGTGTGTCACGCCACTCACCCGTAATTTTTAAAGTTTAATATTAATCCAAGCCTACTCATAATATATATACGCTAAAGTATGCTTTCTTACTATTTCTATATAGTATTAAAGGTTTTCTAGAAACAGCACGGGTTCTAGTCTTAGAAATAATAATATTTAAGTTAGTGTAGTCAACAGCTGATTTATGGTAGCTATACAGGAAATAGTGTGTGCCAATAGAATTTGTTCTAAACGTGTGAATTCGAAATGCATCAGGGCAGGTCTTTAAAATATCATTAGGGCGCCGGCTGGTAGCATGGGGGCTTAGTTCAGTTCAATTGAGTTGAGCACAAGTGTGCGTATATATTTGAAATGAAAGGTGCAGCCATAACAACCTGGGTGGCGGTTGCATGGCTCTACGGAACGTGTCGTGTAAGCGGCTAATAGTTTGTTAAATGCAAGTCCAGTTCCCAGCAGCGGCCACGCGAATTGACGGCTTCGATCACGGAGCGAGATTTATTTTTATTTTCGCTGCGCGTAACCAAGCCACAATAATAACTCATATCACACAGTCAACAGATTGTTTTGTAGTCGCCCTCTATATGATATCCACTCGCGCTATTTTACTGCTTATTATGAAACACTTGCGGTGGCCCTATTTACTTATACGCACCGTAATGGTTATTGGTTTTATTTGCATCACATACACACAGCCTAGGTACAGGTAGGTAGGTAGGTAGGTAGGTATGTGGTCTTGTTTACGTCGATCACTTTGACGTAGCAGAACGAACGATTGCAAAATTAAATACGGGTAATTCTATTTTATGTATTGATATTTGGCGTGCGTGGTTTCTGGTTACAACTAACTACCGTGAGATTGCTACGTTTCAAATATGATTTGTAATCTTATACATATACCTACTCACATATAACTATTACAAGATTCAAACATCATTCGAGTAAATAGTTTTTTATTTAGATTTATGGCAATTAATGATTTTAAATAAACATTATAGATTTGTATTAAAGACCTATAGCCATTCAGGATTATTTTTGTCGTTTAATCAAAAAATCTTTTAGTAGATAATTTACATTAATAATAAAAGTAATTTATAGTTGGTATTTTTTTAAACATATGTAGAGAAAAAAATCGATTTTATTAATTAATATATGTTACATTGTATTAATAATGAATATAATTTTCAAATATGATTTCTTTGTTGAAGTGACGAAGTTGTTTTAATTATCTGGACTATTCGTTTAATATATGCATGTAATTAAGTAGAAAGCACTAAAAAAAAAAGAAAACTACAGTGAATTATAATTACATATTATAACGTTAATGTTCACGTTCGTTTCAAATTTACAGTAGATCATTTATGTATGTGTAGATTTGAATAACCGCGATTGAGATCGGTAGGTATTAGGCAATGGCAATGGCTAGAGCCGACGTTTAGCTTCTGAAAAATAAGTAATAGTTTCTCACCTTTGCATTGATGATTATGTTATACACAAAAATAATGAACGGTTGCATTTGGGCCGGAGCACCTTCCGCAGTGACTGAGCATAAATGCATCCGTTCATCCGAGCAGAATACAAAAACATGATAATATTTATAATTCGTGTTTTCGGTGCACAAGAGGGCAATTAATTTAATTGAGGGCCTTCGGCCGACCACCGTGAATTTAATTTTCAAAGATAACATCTGAGGGATTCGTAATGTCACGGTGAACACTGTGCAACCATCATCTATCGGGAATCATCTTAATTAAACACCCGCGTGAATCATTTTATTGCGACGTTGTTTCTTGTTTCGATGCTCGCCACTGCAAAGATACACATATTGATCTTTATCAATATAGCTTTACATAAAATACGGTTGCTTTCCTAGAATACAATCCAGAGCAGGCACCTCACTCGGTAGAATATTAAGGGTTGACTTCTTATGGACAATGGTCATTGTATTGCAAACATGTAAGAACTCTTGTGCATTGATTTACATACAGATATATAAGGATAAGGTTATTTATTGAAATACATTCAGCGTTTCTTATGGTTAACTTTATTATATTATAATACAAATTATTCGATATCATAAATATACGTAAATAAGATACTTTATTGAGTTGAACAAAAAACAATTTCTAATTAAAATCTTTAACATTTCTAGGATATTAAGAAACTTAAGCCTCCTGAGGAATCAAGACGTGATATAAAAAGAAATTAAATAATCAGTAATTTATGTAAGACGAATTATGGCTATTCGTGCATACATATGTATATATATGTAATGAAGAGAATATACAATAAGAATATAGTAAAAAACAATACCCCCATACATTGAAATAAATCATTAATAGACATGTCTTCGATCGAAAGATATATACACACATAGGTACATACACCATGTGTATTGTGTGAAATTAATGAGTTTATGGGTAACCCTTTGTGTATTAAGTGGCTGGACGTATGTGAAGATCATTATAGGCCGGTGGAGGTGGAGGCCTCTTAGATCAAGTGGGCGTGGCCGATAGATCGTGCGGTGGGCGGAGTCGGTCGATCTTCAACATCGATATCACATGTTTGGTACCGCTGTCTACGGACGGTGCTATACCGGCAGTCGCGCATTGTTTCTGACATGATTTACCGCATTGTTTCTAGATTTCCGATTATTATATATACATATATATATATATATACGCTCTTATATTGCAGTGACTTGGGGCCAAGTACTAATTAGACCCAAGATATGGTCCCTGTTTAGCGTTCACACTTGACCTCTTATACCAATGGCGCACGTACATTTATAGTAATTCTAGAATAAATATTACAGCTTATTTGTATCTATGTCCATTGTATAAGCATTAAAGTCGCAAATATCATCATCAGTAATATTTATTGTAGCATTTGGCTGGTTTGAATCTGGCAACTGAAATAATAGCAGAAAGCAGCGTAGTGGATGTGTACGTCTATGAGCGTTACGGCAATTGCGCGATCGAAAAGCCTTTGTGTTGGACCGAAATCAGATCTAACGTGAGTTATTTGCGCGGCGCTCGGATGAAAGCACGAGCAACACGCCGAATGAAATTCAAACCATCGCTGATAAAAAAGATGAGTGTACTGTGTGCAATGATTGAGTGGCTTCGACGCGAGATGGACACACATGTGTGTGTGTTTCTACCCTCGCAATCAAGGTACATATTTTAGATAAGCCGCACTCGACAAGCTGATATTTCTACATTCAAATCAACATATTATTTGATGTATTTTGTATGGAATATTTATAGGTACTTCTGTGTACAGGATGTATGCAGGGAAAAAATATTTCATTTTAACAATTTTTTCTTAATTGTATAGAATATGCACTGATTAGCACAAATATATTTACAGAAATCAAAAAAAAAAAATTTAATTACCATAAAAAAGTAAAATATATCAATCATGAGACGTGTAATTTTATTTGGATACAATTGATTGTTTTAAGTTAAGATTGGCTAAATTGTCTTCTTGTGTTGTATACATATAAATACAGACAAAAAGACAATTTATATTAATATCAACGCGAAAAGATCTAATTGCCTAAAGATGAGTTCACCAATTGTCATTTTCTCGTTATTTAAATATGCTAATACATCGTCGTAATCTATTGTGCATCAACTTATTTGTTTAGGAGCGAACAAAACACACAAACAGTGTGTATTATGAAAGTTTTCAACCAACCTGTATAAATCTATAAAAGTTTCCTGATGTATGTGTGTGTGTGTGTGTACGTGTACGTGTGAGTATGCAAATGAGCTAACATCGTCCGTACGAACCGCGCAAACATATCGTTTTGTTTGCAGCGAAATTTGTTTTTCCACCCCGGCCTTCTGTAAAACACAGTGTGTTTGTGTAAACAAGCGCAAAGGGATGATGCGACACTACGTCGACATCTGTCGCCAAATGACGCTACTACCATCCCATGCAGCGAACAGCGGCCAAACTGGAGTTTGCCTTTGCCTCTGCTTACTTGTTGGCTCGTCGAATAATTTCGTTAGGGCTACGATACCCTTGCAACCCTGACTCTAGCTGGGATAACTCGCATATTAATGTGTCACTAATTTGCATGTAACACGCAATGTTTGTTGTAATAGTAAGGGCGCGTTGTTATGTAGCTGCTATCTGTCGCTAAACCGCCGCGCGCGACTCATCCCCAACGCGATCATATTGACACAGCCGTGTGCCATAACCACACCACTGCCAATCACTTGCTAAACCGTGCCCTACGCCACTCCATTGCAAAGAGTTATCCGTTATCAGTAGCGTTCTTCAATTCAACGAATTCACATTCCGAGAATATATTATTGACCACACCAGAAGGTTTCCTAAATGAAATAAAATTTGTAAATTGAGTTAAAGGTGTTTCGCCAGAAGCTCCTCCATTCTCTTCGCAAACGAAAAGACACGAATCATCATCATCATTATAGTCATTTCGAAAAGAACAGGCGTGTGTTTGACAAAATTCCTTTCGGGATTCTAGAAGAATGCGTATCAAAGAGAACGACCAATATAATAGACAATTACAGCTTGTTGTTATTGCGGTGGTGTAGTAGGTACAATGTAATTTTTTTCTAGCAACCAAGATGTCGTTTACCGCTGAATTTACATTCGAATAAAAGTATATGGCCCTAAGGGCAACCCAAAATATCCATCTTCGTGAGTCGTTCTAAGGAAGCAACAGTGCTAGCAAAAATCAGTAATAGGTAGTTAAGTATTCGATATGATGAAAATAACAGATATATATGTATAATATATGAATATGTAAGAGTGAAGAAGAATGTAAGAGGACTCTGCATGGCATGGCATGGCATGGCCACAAACGGTCATCGTAACAACGTGGGTTTTCTTATTAAAATTCAAAGCTGACAGCTCCCTTGAAAACGTTTTAAAAAAGAACGCACCACGATCGTTGTTTTTTTATCGTGTTTCATTTGTGGAACATTAGTAACAGCACGGCACGGCACGGCGCGGCGCGGCAAACAAAGGGGGAGTTTAAAGTGCGCCAATTACGGGTAATGGAATGACCCTGTGGGGACGACGCTGGATGTGAGCGAGGGTGTAACTGGCCCCCGATGTTATAACAATCAGTGCATTGTTTCTCGACAACGGAGATTAGGCCATTTACTATTGTCGTCGGATGCTGCTTGCTTACTTGCTTGCTTGCATCATCATATCATGTAATATGCGGACAAGGGACGACTGACACCCGCCACAAGCTAATATACTGGGAGGGGCAATTGATCTTTTCTATTATACACAGTACCGGATTCATGCACTTTATATTATTATATTCACTTTTAACAAAAAACTAAAGAAATATCTTTAGTTATTAAAATCGCATAAAGATTTGTATTATTGATCTACAGTTTATTGCTTAAAAAAACGTTAATGATTCCAATTTATGTTTTATGTAGTAGGAAAATTTATTATTAATAACTCATGTAGCAATCTTTTATTTTAATAATTTTTGCTCAATGGTGAACGTTGCAATTAAAAATATTGAAAACGACTTTTTTACGCAACCTTAAAGTTACTTTCATAACATTCAACAATTATCGTCCTTACATCATTAACATGAGATACAAAAAGATCGCCGTTTATTTGTAATGGAAAGTAATTTGATGTAGGTATCTATACGCACGATGCACCTTTGAAATACTATGAATACGGGTGTATTATGGGCTTCCCTATTATTTAACCTTCATTGTATCTCAGTTTCAAAGTTATGGTAAATTTCGATCGATCAAATTTTATGTTTGACACTTGAGCTGTCATATTTAAACAGCCAAATAATAATGATTGATAAGTAACATAATAGTTTGTATCGCGTTAGGTAACGTAAAATACTTTTAAGTATTAGTAAAAATTTAATATTTCTTTCAAGAAATACCTCCATAGACTCCATAAATCATAAAAATTACATGAGCTACTTACAACTTTTGTTGATGAGTATAATCTAATATTCTGAATAACATAAATTCATAAATTAAGGTTGCGAAAGCAATGCACCATTTTGTTTAGTCCTAATTTTTTAATTTAATTTTCTCAATCAAAGCTGCTAATTGCTATGTGCGTTTGGCAATAATTGCATCGTAGTCCAACTTTGGGTATAATTCACGCCCGATTTTTCGATGTAGAAATTAATTCCATCACTACTAACAGTTGTTGGTGTCTGCATTGTTTATTTGTGTACACGATTAGAGTGTAAGGAATCATATACATATGTACGTATGTATTGTGTGTGTCTGATTGACTCACAAATGTGGATGACTTGGCGGTGCTACAACAGCATAACGAGAAAAGGCAGGGCTCACACCACAGCACACTACAAAACACGCACTTACATATAAGTAAGTATGTATGTATGTATATTGTGTGTGGTGTTTTGAACCAAATACAATCAAGAGGACGAGATTGGTTCGGTGTTGGTGTGTGGAGTCAAGCGGCTTCCGGTACCCGCTGTTGGATGTGATGCATTAAACATATACGTATATGTATGTATGTATGTGCCTCTGTATGTATACATGCACACCGTGTGTGTCCTATGCCACGCATAACATTAGCCCTGAAACTATTTTAATAATCGCAGAGTCTGTGACTATATTGTCTATCTCTTTTCTTCCATCATAAATATATTATATACATATAGACGTCTTTTTCTTATGCATTACCATTTTACTGGTTATATAATTAATATTTCTTTAGCGCATTAACAAATTATCTCAGCGCGCTGTTTAGCGAAACAAATTGTTGTCTGTCGGACTTAGGGAAATTTTTACTCGTTCCGGATCCTTAATTTTTCAATTAGTGTTATTAACATTTTCTACGCAACTATTTTTTTTATTTCAAACAAGCATTTCGAATCAAACTAATTTCTTATTATCATAAATGTTTTAAATAATATATTGAAACGTATACCAACTCACACACAAACTAGAAATATTACAACAAATTTTTCCATATTTAAAAAATATACACACAATAAGAAACCATAATTACAATTTCCTAAATATTATAACTAAAGAAATAAATATAGATATTTGTCAAGTATAATTAAAAAATTTGAAAATAATTCCGCGTTGATAATAATTCTATTACTGCAAAATCGAACCTAGTTATTTATTTACTGAATATTTAAAACCACCAGACCAGATGGTAAATTGATTTTCAGTGAAAGGTATAGCCAGTAAGTTATGAGTATTTTTTTTCTAATATGTTCAATACTGTTATGTAAACAAAATTGGTTTTGATACTCTACAAAGTAATATTATGAATATTCATAACTGTTCGATATGGAGTAAATATTAAAATTAAATACGGTCCTGTAGGTTTCGTTCGGATCAAAGATCAACCGAATGTCCCGCTGGGTTTATTTAATTTTAACTATTAGCTCTAATAAACAATAATTAGGACAAAAAAGATAAATGTTTGATTGTTAATCAATAAGAAAGCGGAAATAATATTAAGTAGCTACAGACTTGTCAATATTTCAATGCCACTCAACCAACTCAGAAATAATTAATTTCCTAAAATGAGGTACTTAATTTATTTATTTAAATCTGTTCAATATTTTAGACCATAATACTATTCACATTTAAATAACCGGAGCCGTCAAATAATTTATATTTATCATATCGGAAAAATAATTAAATATTCTACGAAAGAAAATATAAATATAAAAAAGATCTAATTTAATTTTGAATCATAATAGGTACATTTGTGCGTTAGCTATTAGGCTAGATTGTAATGTTAGTCAAAGTTAATTTTAAAAAGTCAATGTGTTGCTATAGCATTTTAAAGTCACTTATAATAAGGGTGTATATTCCCTGAGGTTATCAAGCCAGGAGGGGGCTGATGAATTATTTACACAGAACCGGGGCAGGGGTAGCACATATTATATGGCCGTAAAGGCATAGACATTCACACAGGGCGAACTAGAGAGTGAACCAAGTTTAAATATGCAGTGACAGTTAGTCCTGTCCGCTATTGTGGTTTCATGCACATGTGTGTGTGAGTGTGAAAGGAATGGACATTTATTCTATTATGTTGCGTTTTTGTCCAACACGACCACCGGCAGTGGCCGCGGCCGTGGTCGTGGTCGTGGCCGAGGGGAGCACCACAACATCCAAATATACAAGTAGATTTTTGGTCATTGCAGTCACACAGCGCGTATACGTATACTAGTAGTATTAATAAGAAACATTTTTGAGTTTTGATGAATGAGTGTAAGGCACTTGATTTAAAGCATGTCATAAATCAACGAACATACGACTAAAATTCTTCACGAATATAAATGAGACAAGACTGCCTTGCTATTGCGGTACACTCACCTTCAATACTTTTCTAAATACTTATACTAACAGATTTAAATCTTTTTTACGAATTATTCCATAAATAATTTAAATATTTATTTATTTTTTTAGTGACTCTCTATTTGGTACCTATATGGCAAATTTTAATTATAATTATAAGGCCACATTTAATATTGAAACGTGACAATAATTATCTTAATTTAGTCACGTTTGGAAACTTTTGAAATCAATCTAAGTAAATAGTAGAAAGCACAAGTGAAGGAAATTGTATCTATAGTTAAATATAGGTGAGTGTACTGTAGTCTTATATAGAATATAATAGGCCTCATCATATAACAGCAGCATGAATGAGGTGATATCAGACAACGTAAGACGATTATTATTTTGTAATCTGTTTTTCTCGCATGATACATAATATATGTGTGTTGTGGTCTCCCTGAGCTTTTCTTCATCATAACCATCATACGAGTAGATGTACAAGTGTTGTGTGCGTAATAATAACGTACACTTCATATTAATAATAAACGATTTCTTAAACAACTTACATCAACTCAATTATTTATCGCTTACAAAAAATAAAAAATCTCCTACATTTATTTTTTCTCTTTGCTATTTACAGTAATAAGAACACTATACTCTTAAATTATTTTTGCTACCTTGTTCTTACGCAAAAAAAAAAAAAAAATTATAAAATTTTTTACAAAAAAATCCATAATTTTATTGTTTTATCTGAATTTGAAAACGGAAGGATGTATGTTTTGTTTGTTCTGCTATAGATATATAGTAGGTTCATTTAATATAATTTAGCTAGCGGGCGTCGGCTGTCAGTACTAGTTGCCGGTGAGTAATTCAGAGTACGGTACTGCATATCACACAAGTGATATTGTATGTGTGTAACATGAGTGACGTTTACATGGCGAGTTAAGTACGGGAATCGGATTCGATCTGGACCCTCTTCACTGTCACAGCGCACAATAGGTGTGGACTCTGCATATGAAATATTCATACATGCCTGTACGGGAGGACATTTCACGTAGCCATCCACCAGCATCCACACCAAGCGGCGTTGGAGCTAATCAACATTACCAATATCCAAACTGCTCCGCTGGCATTGTGCACCGAGCCGGGCGCCTCATGTGGATTCGTCGTAAAGGTGAGTTTTTTTAACGTTAACATAATTAATATTCGAAAATATTTCTATGCTTTGTTATGAAAATCAGCCACGGGTTTTGATGTCGAAGACATTTTAAGAAAGTTTATAACGAGTTCTTGACAAGTCCCTCGGTTGTTCGCTCGCTATGTCACGCCACGATTTTTATATCCCATTCTATACGCGGCTAACTAATACCCCTTTTACAAACCTTGCATATTATACTTTATAACTCTAATCATATTGTTTTAATTTCAATCAACATTAAAATATATTTTTAAAATACGAATTATATTCATTGTGGATCGCCTAATTAATAAAGTTAAAATTTTCACCAAATTTTCTAAATAATTATTGAAATTTTTATGTTATACCTATATAACTTAAAATTTTTAATTAATTTAATTAAAACACACACAGATAGCCGTTATTCCAAAAATAGTCAGAATCAACCCAGGGAAGGTCGAAATATATGTTTCTGTTAAAATCTCGAGATAGAATTTTTTCATGATTACAATACTTACTTATTAGTTCGTATAAGAAAGTAAAAATAAAAACTAGCCATTCGACACGAACAAAATAATTCACACTTGTATGAATTTAAGTACACTAAATAATAACCAATATTATCTAGTAATTGAATCCAAGAGATGCGACCTTATGAGGTCAAATAATGTTAATTTTAGTTTTCATCTTTTGACGGGAATATTGCGTGCTGATAATGATGTTTAATACATTATGAAACAGAAGTTTGTAGCCAACAACAAACGCGTATTGTTAACATCAATGTAGCGCTCGTGACCAGAGAGAATCGGATCCCCAGGAGGCGGGCGGAAAAGACCACCAGGGAGGCGGCCACCGCGCCTCTGCGGAAGCATTCGCGGAATCTTTCGTTACGCTTTTACTCTTTGTGAGTGCGTGTGTGTGTGTGTGTGTGCGAAAACAGACGCCACACTGTGATACTCTTTATTTTCGCACTTTCTATTACCAAATATTGTTGTTCTTTTAAAATATATTCTATACTGAATACGTTTTCTAATTTAGTATGGAATGCAAATACTTATAGATTTTATTACCCTGTTTCCATGAATTAAAATCTTGTAAGCAACATGTGTATAGTATAAACTAATAAGTAGTTTGAAAAATTTATTATGCTGGTCTAATTTACATCTATGTATATAAGCTGTTACTTGTAGTTATACATACATACATACATACATATATGCATATAAGTACCTGCACATTGAAATGAAATTGCTTCCGTTTAATAAATATAAGTAGTGGAGAGAAATCGCTTAAAATGATTTATTATCGATAAAAATTAAAATTATAACTCAATTTTTAAAATCAATAATGAATATTATTTGAATAACTGTCACTGCATGATTTAGCGAACTTTTATGTAAATTCTATACCACCATTAAACTGCTTTTTTCTCCTTCTTCAATCAACAATTTTTTTTTCATAATTTTATATGCTCAATTATTATATGTATAATATCATAATTTTTAAAATATGCTCAATATTTTCTAGTCGTTTGCACCCACTAAAAGTGCAAGTGTAGTTCTTTATATTTAATAAGTACTAAATAGTATTTATTTGATTATATATGATGATATGTCCGTGTCTTTTTAATATGTGAAAAAAGAAAAGCAAATTAGTCGAAAAATGTAGTTAAATTCCAAGTGGCTGAATCATGAAATAAAAAGCAATTTCAGAAAATATATGTTGAAGAATAGCGACGCGCTACTGTATGTATTTCGCAAAGTAACACACAGGCCACAAAGAATATTATTAGCCTGGGACGGGGGTGTCGGTTAACTGAAATGGCGGTTGTCCCAGGTGCTGGGGCCCGGCACGTCTGCTTGTGTATGCGGCGGGAGCTAATAGTTCGAGATTGTTTTTTGGATCGGAGCGAGCCGTACGCCGAGGATTTGGTCGCAATTCCCGCAAGAGAAAAACACCTGCCCCAGGGAAATGACACACCGACACACAGTCACCTCTGCAAACACGTCCGTACATGATCCGCACTCTTCCATGCGGATAAGAAGTATATACGTATATAATTCGCGTCTGGAATTAAGAGCAGGACGAGGCTCTCGGCCGTTGGATCTACTACAGCTACAGCTACAACAGCGAGGAGATTATTAAGATGCATTTTATAATAAGACACAAAGATATATATCTTTGGAAAGCCCAGGACGTACAAAGCCATATATACCTATATAGAAGTGTGTGTATGTGTTTATACAAGAGATTGTGTGAGCGAGCGACATGGATTTCCTAACGAAATTAATGGTTTAAATCCGCTGGATTTTTGTTCCAAGTTAATCCGTAATGGTTTCATGATAAATTCGTAAAATGGTATGTCTCAAACGTATATGTATGTACATACTTACATATTTACAAAGTAGGTCTAGTTGACGTTGTAGCCATATTTGCAACAACCACTAAATAAAAAAAAAACATTCTTTTTAGTTCTTACAGCACGCAGGGTTATAGTAAGTAACAGTGGAATGAAATAATACACACGGTGTGCAGTGATTTTATAGTAATTTTGAATCGGTGCGGTGTACAGTCATGATGGTGAGATAGACATGTCCCCGGAAGTTATTAGGATGGTATTGTTGTGTCGAAGAATTAGTTACATCTGTTCACTCACTGGGTGATGTGATTACGTCGTTGTTCCATTGTAATAGTTATTGCTATATACATAGAGTCACTCACTGCTACTACTACCACCATAGTAGAAGAGAGATAAGCAGACACATATTGCGAAAGACTGAGTGGGAAAGGTGGTTAAAATCGTAACATGCTACTGGGGGTCGTATAAGAGAATCGGAGGATTATTGCTGCGTTGTAAGGATGCACCAGAGATAATTGTATATGTATTGTGTTTGTATTGACACTTATGTACTCATGTACACTTTACAAATTTAATTTTATATTCGTTACATATTGCATGGATTTCTAAAACAAGATCTCATTTAATCCAAATTTGTGTTTACCTATATTTTTCAAGAATAGGATTCGCAAAATAATTCTTACGACACGAAGATGAAAATAATAATTTGTTAATAAGTGTAGGTACAAAGATGAACCGCCTCCTGTTGGTAATGTATAAGCATCCCTTATTTTGTATTCTGTTTCCGCTTGATTGGTGTGAGAGGGTGTCGCCCGAGGAGCATTTATTTGTCCTGTGTGCCACCGCGTGTAATCTTAATTCAGGGGGCGGGAAAAAAATTAAACGAGAATTTAAGTGTTCAGTCTTGGCGCGTCCGGGGATTACACGGCGAACCGTAAAAGATAAAGTGACGGCAATTAGTGGCGCTGGCATTACCCTGGAGACGCGATGCGCCTTCCTTATTTTGCACCCATACTAATACCTACTGCACAGATAGATACTGTAAGCCAAGATTTCCTCCCTCTTCGAAACAAAGATGATACGCTGGAGAAAAATTACATGCATATGGATTACGGCGCATTACGCTATATTTATTTCCTAATTATATTCAAACTTCAACTTGTTTTGTACATGTTACACAAATGGACTATTTCTTGTCTAATGGTTTAGATTTAAACGTTTACACAACTACTCTATTTGCGTGTACCAAAGAACTTATTATTATTATTTGTTCATAGCAATTTAAATTATTCCAATTAATGTGTATACCCTCATATCATTATAACATTGATGAAACATAACAACTTCACTGTATACATATAGTTGAGGAAACATAACTCAAATAATACATATATAGGTAATAATAAAGGTGAAGCATTAGGTACACATTAGTGTCAATTTGCATCGCTCACAATAATGTAATTGACAACATGAAAAGGGCTGCTACACACTAGTGTATAAATCTGACTCATGATGTTTCTGATGCTATTTCATATATCAATTATCATTGTATGTATGTATGTGGGGTTGCCCCTTGTTGTAATATCGAGATTGAGGCCAATAACATGCGGCAGCCGCCGCCGCACATACATACATACGCAGCGGTGCTGTTGCATAAATTGGACCGCTAATCGGACAGCGGACACGGCGACTCCGTGACTGATATCCTCGGGTCTATGCGGTAGGGTTGCTGGGCCCAGATACGGCGCTGCCGCTCTTGTGTCTGTCCGTTCGTTTTACGACTTTATTATTCGTAAGCGAATACGACTGGGGATGACCGCCACCAACATTACTCAATGTGCCTGCCCTCGCGCGATGTTTCTATATACATACATATGTATTTGCGTGGCTTGGATATTTGATTTTGGTTTTTGTGCTTGGTTGAGGGATGTGAGATATGCGGATAGACGTACATACATACATACGTGATAGTCAATATAGATAAACTCAGCTTGATAAGATTTGTTTTTCATTTATTATCTTTTATGTACCTATAATACCTATGCGCATTTCTATTAAAAATGTAACTACGTAATTTCAATAAACATTTGTTTATGTTTATATGCAAAACATTTTTTAAACTTTTTTTCATGCACAATAACATGAATTAAACCTTAAATATATGTAAATGTAATCATTGTGAATTCTTATGAACAATGAAATATTTATCATTTTTGTAAAACAATTCCTATGCTATTCAGTGATTTCGCGTATCTCGCGTATCTGAAAGATCGTCTGTGGCATGAGTGTTTGTGACAGGCAGAGGATGTGGACCACCATAACAATAACATTTGAATTCTGAGATCCGCGTTTCGTCTTTTACATACATACATATACGGCATCATCATAATAAGAAACAGCGCGCGGGCGCGGTCAAACCATTTAGATAAGACCTTCTGGCAGCATTTCGCTTATGGATCCTCGGGCATTATTTATCAATAATGGCCGTCCGGTCCGGTTGACCGTCGCATATATGAAGTATCGTTGTTTTTTTCGGGTAAGATATAGAAGATACACGCGCCCGCCGTGAATGTATAAGATGTTTTACTGATTTCGAAACAGATGTCGCCATATTGTTGGTACTGCGATCACGTTCATGCCCTTTTATTCCTTCTCGCCCCATTCCTTGTTCAACTGCGGCTTCTTCGCCTTTTCTTACCCTCTCTTTTGTTGTTAGCGTGAACGCGTTCTCTGTCTCTCTGTCTTATGCACATGATTCGCCAACGTTTTGCGTGTAATGGGCGCCGTCGAGTTCGGCTTTGCGTTCAGCACTTTTAGAAACTCCTTAGTCGAACTTTACGAGTTCTGGCCACGAGCCAAACTCGCACAAAAGTTAACCGCTTTCGAGGTTTTACTAAAGGTGTTGAAAACTTTTTTTTAATCAGTCTTTACCAGTATAAAACAGAGCTTTTATGACTAAATTTCCAATATGTCTACTACTAGAAGGGAAAGTCTATATGCATACTTGACTATGGCGGGTAGCTTGGAGTTGATCTATCTAAATGTCTTTTGACCGTATGAGGGGCGAGCAGCCCTCGATTCCCGTGTGATATCACTGCAGGGGTTAAGTGGCCGGGCGGGATAGGGCATCCAAATCCCTTTATAATAATGTGCGTATGCTTGAATCAATTGCGATTTAACATTTTGCCAATTTGATTACTGTATTAGATATTATTAAAAAATAAAACTATTTATATTAAAGATAAATAAATAGTGCACTCTTCAACAACTAGAAAATATGAGTTTGCGACCAATAATATTTTTGTACACAATTTTGTAAGATCAATAGAATTCCTATTTATTATCGCAAGTATAGAATTAAGTAACTCGTGTAAATAAAATACCGAAATATTGAATGTACTAGATATAATGCAATGCTATTCATCGACTATACCATTTTGCCCTCATATTATAAGGACAGAGGTCGTTATTATAAACGATGCATGTGTGTGTGTGTGTGTGTGCGTGACATGTGCATGTGGCTTCTCTAGAATGATGCTTCCTTCTTCGCATTTCCGTCAGTTAGTTTAGTATTCCGGTCGACGTGCTAGGCGCCGTCTGTTGCGCATTCGACGGCGTGCGGTTGTTGTCGTACATTTTAGCTTGCAGATCGCTTTTGTCTTTGTTTGCCTTTACATGCCCTAGCCTATCTATATATACTATATACCATGGCCTCTCGGACGGATGTTGCTATACGGCTCTTTACGATTTATTGAACTTAATCTCTCGCTGCGACCGGATTCGTATCTAATCTTATTGCTGGGGTCCATTCCGGCATCATGGTCCTCTGAATGTTTCATCATTGACAATAAATATTGTTTCACGAGACCAATACTCTGTTCTAGATGAGATTTTTTGCTGATTTTCCTATTTGATAATATTGTAATAGTTATGACGGTCGGTCGTATTCGTAAGATTGGATATTTCCATATTAACATATTCACGGTAAAAAGTTATATGGTAAAGTCACTCTTAAAATATTTACAAATCGAACAGATATAATCGCATTATTTTCATATCCTGAGATAGTAAAGTAATTTTCTAATTCATATGACACTAATAAATCATATAGCTAGCATGTATGTACATACATACCTATATGTATATCAATCCTGCTATAAACAACAACCATATAAATAGATATATACGGAGAGAAGCTTGAGACGAAGGATGTAACACGCAGCATCATAGGATGATGATGGTTTCGTGTAACACATACAGCTTCACAGCGAGTATATACAAGGGTACTCCGGAGAGCTGTTCATTTGCATGCCAGGCCCGCCGGGCACAATCGTTGCTCGAGTCGCGCGCGAAAATGGCCGCATTAATTAGCATTTAGATGGTTTAATGATAATTAGTCGGCGCGACCAGCTGCGCGCGTGAGGGAGGCTGTGCTATGGAGATGCCGCGGCAAACGGTGTGAAAAGAACAACCGACGCTGCACAGCAATATAAACGACGCCGCTCACATCGGTTACCAGTGGCGCCGACATACAAAAAACAGCCTTCCTTTCAAAATTAAATGTACCAAGTGATTTATTAATTTTATTATCAAGTCGAGCTTACGTCGTTTGATATTAGATAAATTAAAGGTGTTTCGAATTAAATAGTGGTGTTAATTGCCATGTTAAATTTTATTCAAGAGAGGGTTAACAGAAATTAGTCTAATACACGCATCAATACTTAAACTCTATACTCATGTCATAATAAATTGTGTTTATTACTATAATTTAACCCTGTGCTGATTCGTATCTGACAACATTTTGATATAAATGTTTGGACTGGACAATATATGTTAAGAAAGGTTCCACCAGTGGAACAACGGGTGGGTTGCCTTGGCTTGGGTCAAATTAGAAAAAAAATCTTACTTTTTCGAATAGCCAGTGATTAACCATGATGACCCATCATTAAATATAATACGAACTGAAGTTTGCCCCTGGGTCCTCGATTAAAGAGTGTATTAAGGGGGAAATAATTGAAATTAATCTTGCACACGAAACAAAACAAATTGTTTTGTGCTTATCATTTATTTATCTAATTTAAGCTTTTGTTTTCAAGATGCTTGTGATTATGACTCATCATTATTAAATTAATCAAAATACATTATATTATATATTTACAGCCCGATCAAGATAAAAATCACGCGATTTTTTACTATAAAAACAAAAGAGCATATTTGCAATTCTGACATCTTACTTTTTTTTTATTTATTATTTGATTATTATTCCTACAGAAATATTATAATTTTTTAATAAAATATTTCATTATTTTTATACCAGACTAAAATTTGTTTGACTTTTATAAGTTTGGCGATGAAATATTGCGTTGGTCAAAAAAGTGTATGATTGAAAAGATTTAAAATTCCATAAATTCAAAGTGTGTATATAAAAAGTAGGTATAAGATTTCAGCAGCATCACATGACACTAGTAAAAGTAGCATCAACACAGAGTGAAACATTTGACGACGCCAATGTTTCCGTTATCTACGTAAGTTTCCTGTGTCATCCGACGAGCGCGCGTATAGCCGGAAGTGGCGTTATGTCGTATCAGCGCCATCATCTGATAACGTCAGTCGCGTTAGGCCCCAGGGATAGGGTCGTTTTCATACTCTCGCTGCTGTGCAAGTCGGCAAACGATCCGTTTGCGCGAGACTTGCTCAAATTATCGTCGCATTAACTGACTCCTTTTGCATCTCACTCGTTGCCTTATATAATACTATCTAGAGAATTGTCATTCCGCAGTATATATGTATGATGAACTGATGCTGTCCGCCCTCTAACGCCTCCACGTCATTCCCCATCAGACTGAAAACATTATACCCGCGCGCTCGCTTTACTGCTTGTCGTTCTCGTTAACTACTCTCTGTCGACATTACACCTTGCTACTTTTATAACGTCGCAGTGACATATATATTTCATTGCGTAGGATATTATACTACGATGGCCCTGTCTGCTTTTTATATTGTTGTAAAGTAGATTAAATTTCTTTTATTTTTTATTACTTTCTACTTTGTTGCTTTGGCTAACTAAATTAAGAGACAACGGTGTGGTTTACATTATCCCTGTTTCCTATCTCATAGATGTTTTTTTTATTATGCTAAGAGGGACGCAGGGTTTATTAAATTATAATAAAAACTCTATATGTATGTTATATATAAAAATACTATGGGAAAATTTTAAAAACTTATAATTTTATATACTCTTAAATATAAAATTATGCAAAGATATATTGTTTTTATTGTAGTTGTTCTTATTGCAGGACAGGTACAGCCTGAATCATCATCATCATCATCAGAAACCTGTTTGTTTGTTCATCAGATTGTAATGCAATAGCAATAACTCCTGGAATCAAGTTGGTTGGGCCAGTGGGTATCCAGCCGTAAGTTATGTCAATAGTCCGTCATCAAGCAGATGTGGACACCGCTGTGACGGTGGCCGATGATATATGTCCGTCTAATCAGAGCCATCCATCGGGAATCATGACATATACAATATTGTTTGTCATTTCGTTTCGCGTTGTTAGACCATTGTCTGCTGGGTGACTGGCTTCTTATAGAAGAAAATATTACATGCCTACTTATAAGTACGTTGTTAGATTTTTGACGAAAACAAACATTTCTTTAAACTGTTCAGTCACTTATGTTACAATTTTCATGTACCACACAAGAACCTGTTTTTAAGTAGATCGTCAGAAATTGTTTCTCAAGATCGTTATACTAGGTAAACGATTGGGGAATAAGGATTGAAATCCTAGTTGGTACACATTCATTTGGGACAGTATATCTTGGGCTGATACCTTTTCATTAATCTACCTATAGACTAGATTGACAATTTTTATTTTTACTATTACTGTTATTTATAAATAACTTTAGCATTTTATTTATATATATAATAAGTTTCTATTGTTCTTTAGCTACCTATACGGGTACCAAGAAAGAAAGAAAAAAAAATTGGTGCCTGGTTGGGATAAAAAGTTGAGAGTAATGAAAGTGCATTATGCGAGCAAGATATAGCAATTTAGCAACATTACCGACCAAGTGCGCTACACGGGAACTAAGACCAATAATTATTTAAATATTACGCCGCTTTGTTATTAGTGCGCAATCTTATCGTTTTGTTTTCGACTTTTTAAAACTGTATACATGTGTGTAATGCGCATGCGCGATTTCACATCAAAACATGGCTGCCCTGCAGCTATGAAAATGTGTAAAAATGGATTTACCTAAAGGAACATTTATGTGAAATTTAATCTTTATTATTATCATAGCACTGTTATTATATTTGAATAATTGCTTGGTTCAGATAGAAACAAAAAGAAGTCAATTGTTTTTAAAATAAAATATTTTTATGATGTGTGATGAAATTTTATTTCTTTACTGCTTTAATTTGATATTCTAATATTTGTATATGTGTTTAAATTAACATAATGGGAAATTAGTACAATTTTTTTCAGTAAAAAATGCAGATATTTTTTCAGCTTGGGTATTTTTATTTAACCGTGGTCTCAGAGGAAACTAATATAGTATTTATTCTACTTAAATATGCACGTTGTACGAGTAATTAGTGTATATACAAGAAGCTAAAATTAGTTGTTGCCGGGGGCGCCATTTCGGACGCTACTATCACCTGCCCCTTTCTCGTACGCCGCTGCTTTGACTCTCTGTAATTAAACGTGTTGCGGGTCCCGCGCTAATGGCCCTTCTGTGCCGTTTTTTCCCTTGTTTCTTTAGCATTTTTGCTAGCACCGCGCGTCACCTTCCTGCGGACGATTCATTACGCGATGCTTTTAGAGAACGGAAGTGCGCCGGACCGATTTTCATCCGAAGACGAACAAAGGACGAATTTAAAACTAATTATGATGTATAGGTAACCAGTTTCGTTAATGATCATCGCCTTTATACCGGCTAGTTGAACTGAATGCATTTTTCAGCGAATTTATATCGTTATCCGTTGATGATGTGTCATGCTCGCGAAAAAAGAAAACTGCAAATTGCATGAATCATTAAAATTTTCTTCTATATCAAACAAATATTATTATTTATTTTTTTACTTTAACAATAATACTAATACCATTATTATGCGAATTTTTTATTTGTGCTAAGCAGAAATATTTTTTGCTTTAGCTGTAATAAAATAAGAAACCAATTAACTTACGAAATATTATATTTTTAAATTAATTAATTAATTTAATTAATACACAAAAAGAAACTTTGATTTGTCAACTGTATAAACTCATGCATTACTATTAGAGATTACGTATTACACCATAAATCGTGGTAATTTAGCATAACGGAAATGAAGTTGTTGGATAATTTTCAGAAAATGTTAAGTGCATGGAATTGATTTGAATTGCCTATAATTTAAAATTGCAAAATGTCGCTATGTATAATGTATTATTTAGTGAAAATTAAAAAAAAAACTATTTGGTCGCTTGCAGCAAAGTAACATAATAATTCACTACATATCACATTACGTATAGGTATATGCAATGGGAGGCAGCTTCAGGGGCTTATTAAATCAAGTATACAAATTGATAAATTCATAGAATTTGAATATGTATTAAGTTTAAGCAAAAAATAACAGTTATAGTTGTGTTCACGCAACATTGCATCTATTTATAATAAACTTGTGTATGTATGTATGTATGTATATAACGCTCAATAAACAAAAGTTAATCAGATGCAAATTCAAAATTATAATATTTCATTTATGTATATACGCATGTATGATGCAATGTAATCTGTTGCAGGAATCTATTTTAGGTTTTGTAATTCTAGGTAAGAAATTACATACATACATATGTATGTACGTATGTATGCGGGTGTGTTGGAATGGATTTATTGTTAATGATTGTGGGAATATGTTATGTATGTTAAAAATTAAGTTATGACATGAGTGCCATATAATAATTAGTTATGGGGAGTAATTAAAATAAGTGTATCGTGTATGAATGAGAAATTGATACAGTTTAAATGTCACATGTAACCAATAAAGTTTCTGAAAAATTACGATGTAAATTGAATATTGATTATGAGTTTGCAATGACGATAAATCATGTAAGCACGAGCGACCCGTATTTTTTTGAAATATATTATTTTTTTTTTTTGTAAAAATCTGTTAGATTTATGGATGCGTTTCTAAAGTGGTGTGATTAATTAAAAATGCGGGTATTTGTAGCGATTTAAAAATGATTAATCACGGAAACTATAAAACAGCCCGTCGATCTGATACGTAGCTATCTCTCTGATTTGATGGCTCATGGCCAGGAACTGAACCCAGGACAGGTGTATTAGGTTAGGTAAACCGCTACTGGGTTCACACATTTCATCAAAAACATGTACATTTCTACCTACGTTCTTTTTCCTTCTCTATTTGTTTTTTTTTTTTTTTTCAATTTTATATGTTGTTTATATTCCATGTACTGAATATATTAATAATACTAATTGACAAGAATATTGATTAGCGTGCCTATATGTTTTATTGAACGGTTTTATTTTTTAATACTAATCAATTTTGTTCAAAATTAATGCATAATATTTTAATATTGGAATTAAGTCGTTTTTCATAAAAGTATCGTCAGATTGAATTTCTTATTATGACTATATGTATGTATACATTTAGATGACATGGCTTGTTGGTTGTTACGGTCCTGCATTTGTATATGTTTAGGCAGGCGCATACGTATAATAATAATAATAGTAATAGTAATAATAATATGTAGTTGTCTTCGTATGTGTTGGCCAGCTACTGGTAGAATAGTAACCCGTTCTTTCTCAGCTCGTGACCACCCAACAAATACTTCACAATAAGCAGAGAGACACCCGCTAACAATTCCACAACAACGTGTAGGCATGAACCTGGCTATAAATATTGTGGACAACAATGCACCCGGGGACAAACAGAACTAACCGTGCCTAATCCCCCACACACTCATTTCGCCAGCATCACACTCTTTTTTATTTATTTCCCTCTTAAACATTACAATAGCACGTAAAACACTGTGCCATCATATTTATTTTCATATTCATATTATTATGGAATTAATTTTATTATAATAAACTATTTTACTATATATTTGTATGCTTATAAAGTTGCTCTCATATGAGACTAAAAATTGTTAGTATTGAGTAGAAAATAAGAACTAAATTTTTAGTTGGGATTACAATGTTTTTCTTAAAGTTCAAAAATCAAATCCTCATTTGTTCCAGTAGTAAGGTATTGAAAAAAAAAAGAATGTTGAAGAGGCCAAGCCTGCTGTTTGTAATACGTACATATATACGTGCATGGTGTTCTCGAGCTATATATTTAAAAGTTATATATGAAAAGGACACCAGCACAAATATGGTTGAGAAATGTCCTTTTGAAAAAGCCACGGCCTTTGTTGGCAAGGTGGGCAAAGTCAATTAATCATACAGAAGTTCTCTGTCTGTATGTGTGTGTGTGTTTGTGTGTGTATGTGGGGGGGTAAGTATAAACAAGTCTTTTTCACGTCATCGGATACCTGACGCGCCGACCGGCATAATACGGTATTTATCAACGCACATCAACACCAAGCCACGGACCACTACTACCACACAAACACATCTCTTCGCATTCTCCATTCAACACCGCATTATACATACATACATACATACATAGATAGGTGGTTTTCAAACACCTAAACCATTCCATGAAACTAATCCGTTACTAAGCATCAAGGGTTCTTTTTACTTTAATGCTGTTTACATTTCTTCTACGCTTAAACTTGATCACAAACCGCATCTTATACATTACATGTAGGTATGCGACCGACTGTCTAAATATTTATAATATGATGTATAGATAGCCATTAATACTATAGCCATTCATTTATTTTTATAAAAAAAAAACACGCTTTAAAAATGTGAACATATTTGTAAGAAAATTAAAAATATAACTCGTATTAATTAAAATGAAGTGCATGCATGTAGTAAGTAGTTCTTTTCTAAAACGAGTGTTAATAAGGTGTAGTTGTAACATGTATAATAATAGATGGTAGTTTCTTTCAATTTCATTCATTCATTCGCTATTCATTCATAATGGCTACCTGGCCTCGTATTAAAACGTCGCCGCCGCCACCGCCACCAGTGCACATCCAATTAAATAGAAATTAATCTCCGGCCGAGCGATATGTCGGCTTCTCGTTAGCCATACGCACCATACGCACACTGCCATCATGGTGTTGAATAATTGTTTGCTTCTGTGGTGCGTTCTCACTACTTATGGAAATCTAATATTCATCTTGTTCCTCCATAGGTGCTGAGACGTTTATTATAATCTTTCTCGTTTCACATGATTGTTTACTTTTCATATCATGGGAATAAGCAACATGTGATCATTATTATTACCATCATAAGGAAAAACACAATAATCAACAACAACAACAACAACAGTTCTAAACATGTAGGTAATTACTTTCATTGATCCGCATATTCAAAATTCTAAATTGCAAATCATATTCAAAATCTATAGGTACTTATGTGTTGCATATTCAATAAATAACAAGAAATGTAATGAATTATACGTGTAAAATAGATTTTGATATTTAAAGAATATTCTGAGCTTAGATGCACTCACGCGCCGACTATCCCTCACCATTGGCATTGTTGTTCCATTATATCATGTGTAATCGTGGTATTGTTAGTTGAAAATCCAAACGTTAGTTCCAGGTGAGCTATAACAACGCTTATCGCCGTGTGATAAATTGCCTAGTTGCTCGAGGGGCGGTGTACTGGTTGTTTGTGCCCTCCTGCGGACACTGTATTGACAGGAATTTGGGATTCATGACACGCCAAACTGGCACGTTAAAGCAGCGTTTGCTGAGTGACGGGAACCCCGGGAAATACGATACTGTTTCGAGTCGACCAGCTCGCAAGCAGCACCAAAGAAACTCTGTTGGGATGGTAATAGCTCTGTGTGGACTACTGCAGGCGCCCAGCATGCAGTCTTCCCAGGGGCTGCCTTCTTGTTAAGTGCTCCTTGAGGCTGCTCCACCGCCACCCGTTGCGTCACTTTACCAACGGTCAATTAACCAGACATTCATTGCTGGATCTTGTGGTTCTGTCGTATAGGTAAGGTACAATATACTTGTTACCAAGAGGATCAAACCTACCCCCCTGAAAAGTATAATAAGATTTCCTTCATGTATGTGTGCATGACCATGAAAGTCCCTAATAGCCGTCACCGCATTCGAAAACACACACCATGCGCCCTTGTCCTTTTGCAATTTATGGCCGGCTGCCTGTCACCTCATGGAAAACACTGCAACGATGCTTCTTTATTCGAAACGTTTACCGTATCATCGTTGTTCACTCCTAATCATACGCGTTTTAAGTCGGTCACAATTCCACAATTAGACGACATTTGTATAAATCTTTTCTTTTGATACATACTGTGAAATGCAATTAATTCGCAGAAAAATAAAAGGGCATCGCTGGGTACCGCTGCTGTTGTAATGAGAGAGAATGTGTGTGGTCTGTAGTCTGGCGCCTCTGGTGACCCTCTTTGCACTTCGTATATGATGATATACATGGTACGATGGTTGAATGCATAAGTATTAAAAGTGTATAGTGGAACCGCTGCTGTGGCATAAGGTAACGTGGCGTTCAGGAGCATCGCCCGCGGCGGATGAAATATGCATGAGAGCAATGGCGGACGGAGATGACTGCATCCAGCGCGCTTTCGGCTCAGCGGACATCAAGTGGCCGAGTACAGCGTGTGTCGCCACTGCCTCCTGATTGATGGCATCACTGCTCATGCGAAACTGATAGTTGCTTGCCGGGGACCACACACACACACACACACACACTAACGCACGCACAACAACGCTATTACGGTCGCGCTGCTCCAGCACGCCCAGCCACAACCCACGGACACCGCCCCGGAGCTTCGTCATTTGGCAGCGCACAGCCGAGGCCCCGCCTATCGTTAAACACCCCTCGCGCGCTTCCCACACGTCTTTCTCTTGCACATGCGAGAACGAGGGGCAAGGCTCCACCACCTCGCTGTAGAGTCAGTCTGGTCGACGACGGAGCCGCAGAAGTATTAACAAGGGCCCCCGTTCGTCCATCGTCATGTAGGTACACTAATCATTTGAATTTCTGTAAAATATCAATACCGTGCTGGCAATTATTTCATTTATGTAAATCGGCGCTCGCAATCGAAACACATATACCTGCCTACCTACTACGTACATACAATACGATATTAGTGATATTACTGTGCTGTGGTGTATCAGTGAACTTTGTTATTTCGTTTCTACAAAATTGAGACATCAGTGAACATTTACTTCAGCCTGAAAAACAAAAACAAAAAAAACAATACAAGTTTGCTTGCTTCTGTGTTGAATAAATTGATCGACGGTGGCTGTGCCGAGCTTCTTGAGTGCGTGTGCAATGTTGCTGGGCGCCATGCCCGAAGACAGTCCTCCGGCCGCCGGTTTGGTGGTGCCGACGGCGAAGACGCGTGCTACTGACTTTTCCATTGCGGCAATTATGTCGCGAGGTAGACCGTGCAGGACTTCCTTAAATTCACCGACGGCCACGGCTTCACAAAGTGACGGTTAGTACCTACCTACTTAAATTTCATTCGGAATTCACCCTATTCCATCATCAATTACCACTATATTTTACAATTGTCTAAAAGTACTTCATATATCAGATACAGTTAGCAACAATGCATTCAAAATAAAAATAAATTCAAAACTTTACTTTATTTCCTAAAGCAAAACTATTTTAATTGTTAGTTTAAATATCTATAAATAAATTTGTATACTTATAAGGAAATTAACAAAAGTAGAAATTATATTCACTTCAAATTTCAAACTGTTTAGATTTAAGAATAAAATTTATATAAATCCATAGTAAAAATTATAGTTTAAAAATAGTGAGCTTGAATTAAGAAAGCATAAAACATATTTGTGTTTAAGTCAACAGTTAGCATCGTTATTTGTATTTTCCCTGCCAAGGGAGGTTTTAATGTGTCAAATTGTCAGAAACGTCAAGGAATAATAAAAAATATAAACCGTTTCCGTTTATTTTTGTATATAGTGACACTAATCTGTCCTAAAATAGAATGAATCCTGTGATAAGATCCACTTAAGCAAGATGGATGATTTAATATCAAAAACCTACGCTTTTAAATATCATCAGTCTCTGTGATTTTAATTAAAAATATAAGAACCCAAATATGGTCTGGATTTTGGCTATATGAATCTATGATTAATATAAATATATGCTTATATACATATTTGCTTGTATTAAGAATAACATAATTTAAAATGTTTTGAGCAATATTATAAAAATATAAATAAAATCTAATACGTATACCATATGATGCATTAGATATGTAACTAAACGAATTCCGCATTTTAGATGAGTGCATTTAATTTTTGAATGCCTAAAATATATACGCGTTCAGTTTTATACAATTCAAACTGGCATTTGCTGCTTGCTTTATTCGAAAAATACTAAACCATAAATTAATGCATTTAATGTATCTAAATGCATCGGTTTTTTATTTCGTATAAAGCGATATTTCTAATGTGTTTATGTAAGCTGTACCTTGTAGATAAAATAAATAATAATTTTCCATTATTCCATTGTCAGTTTTTATGCTAGATTATTAATTTCTAATTGAAAATATCTGCCAAGCAGTAGTAGCAGCTACATGTTGCTGACAATGATAAATAACTCATACATTCACGTATGAATATAAGGATAAAATATGAGAAATTATTAATGCGGCCACGTACAATGTTGAGATGAATATTTCTGTCAAATTAATTACTAAGATATATTTACCAGCACTACATTATTCATAATGTTTAATTTTTTATCAGAAAATGTCAGCAACGTTGTTGTGTATAAGATCATGCTAAAAAATAACAATAATGCCACCCACAATTAATTACACTATTAAACTTTCAATTCAATAGCTACATTTAAATTAGAATCATGAAGGATTTACACTATTCTATTTTATGATTCAAATCTATATTCAATCAGTGCAGGATTACCGTCAGCTTATTTTACCTCTTCGAAATATTGTTAGTTTATGGAAATTATTATATTTAGGCTCAATTGTAAATTTTAATTGTTTATTTAACGGCATTTAATACTAATATCGGATATGTTAGATGTGAAGTAATTGTTGATTTTTGTTTTATTAAAGGTCTAACTTCACGACAGAGCTCGCCGGGTTTGGATGATATTGAAGATGACGACGTGGAGGTAGATGTTGAAGAGTGTTCGGACAGTGAACCGGCGTCCGTGCGAACGTTGAATGGTGTTAAAACATCGACGGTCACGACGGTATCGACGCGGTCACCGTCCCGCGGCTCGGAGGTCGAGTGTCCGTCGGACCGCGATACGCCCGACAGCGTTAGCGAAGACAAACACAGCACAAACGGCCACGATAGTTCGGGCAAATCTAGCAAAGTCACAGCCACGTGCAATTGCGAAGAACTGCTCGCTACTGAATGCCACCTGGAAACGAAAGAACTGTGGGACAAGTTCCATGATTTAGGCACGGAGATGATCATTACGAAAACGGGAAGGTAAGCGAAGGACCTTTCATACTCTTACAGTTTTATATGCATCTATATGAAAGTTTGAATCATTTTATTTTTTAAGTTTTTTTTTATAATTCCGGGTAAGATATTTGCTGACGTGTTCTAATGAATTATTGAATATCGCTTGTTGATTGCTTCATTGTATTTATTTGTTAACAAAAACATATACAATTACTATCACGGACTTGTCATTATAAGTTACAAACATTTGAAATTCTTAAAGTACCTACATATATTGCAATCGCGCGCTGGTTTATTATTAGATTTCCTACTTTAATGACCATACCAATACATTAAAATTTCTCAATTTATAATTTGGTTATTTATGTAAGAATTATGTTTATATATCGCGCAAAAATAATGGAAACAATAATTGTTTATTAAGCCTAAAGCAACAATTACCATATTTCGTCTATAAATGGATGTATACATCACCAATAAATTTAAATATTAAATCAAATATGCGAAGTACTAATGAAGTTCTTAGTTAGTCAAAATGGATATGTTTTATCTATAGACTTATATGCAATAATTCTAATGAACTATAAAGCTACAAAAAGCATTGTATCAAGTTATGAATAACAATTATTTTTGAAATAACATGTAAATAATTGACCAAGACATAAATGGTTTGTTCATCGATGATAATAGTTTACAAAATAAATTAAAAAAGCACCTCTAATTTCCAAAGAAATAATTGGCAATCTCTATTTATGACAGATAACAGATGCAAACGCCTATAACTCAAGATTGTAAAGAAGACACTCTGTTGTCTGTTGGAATATTAATAAATACATTTGCAGAAAATAGAGAAACATATGTTACAAACGGAATGGAAATGTCACCTATTTGAGAAATATCTTTCACATCGATATTTATTGGTCGAACTTGATGAATGCCGCATATGTGGTGAAACGTTAACGGAACGCCATAAAACTCTTATTGGATGCTTTACAAATGTCCTCGGATGCTTTATTGGCACCATCTTTGACGCCGTGTGTTTCCGTGATAACTCGTCTAATGCATCGTATATATTTCCCGTTACCATGTGGCTGTTCATTCTTTCCAGAATGAAATATATAAAAAACGATTTATGTTCTTTGATAGAAATATGAACACATATGTAAATGTGGTATAAGTAAAATAAAAGAAGGCAAGGCAATGAATCGATAATTGGATATCATTAAAGTGTTGTGCGTCAGTCATAATGAATCCAACCCAACCAGCATCATGCTAGGTTTTTATTGGGAAAAATAACTTCATTGAAGGCAGACAGAGTAGGAGGCAGAAGGGGGGAAACATGGTAGGTTATACTATCAGATGAGAGAAGATGCATTTGGAATTTAGTTGGAGCGCGCGCGGGGTTCCAAAATGTAAATCCGTCGTCGGGGTCTCCGTCAAATCACCAGATAACAACGACGATTCACAAAATCCGATTTATCACACGTCATTAATCAAGTGGCCCGTCGAAATGGAACTCGTAGAACCATTAAATGTCAGAGACAACAAATTTCAGCTCGGGCATCTTTTCGATCGCTATCTCGCCATAACCGCTTGTCTTGAGTACGAATGCAGCAACCAAGCAAGCAGATACAAAAGATGAACGAGACCTCCACTGATATCTATGTATACGTATAAAAGAACACAAGAGTCTGTGCGTGGCGTATATACCTGGACCATGATGTCATGTGCGAGCTAATGGACGGATAGGACAGGACAGGACAGGACACCCTCGACACGGTACCGGATTAGTCTGATTAGAACAGGTGTTTAGATGGTGAGATACCACGAGATGGCTACCCATGGAGCTGTCATCCTATACATATACGTAGCATACAGTGCCGGCGAACAAACACATGTACATACCAACTATTTAAGGTTCCCCAGGCCAATGATTCACCAACGAACACCAAATCAATTGGTAACGGTTTCAACAGCAGACATGAGAATTTTTAGTTGCGCTATCAAACGCTGTTTTCATCAGATCTATTCGGATACCTCCAATCAGCTTATCACTTCAAGTGTTTGTTGTTCTGAAACCCATCATCGAAACACTCCTAATGAAGCAACGAATCAAGATATAGGTACATATATTGATGTTCACACATGTTTACAATGAATAGAAGAATCTTTAAATTGAAGAACTTATTCCTTAGAAATAAGTGAAAAATATAAAATTAAATTAAAAATCTTCACAGAGTACCAGATGCATAGTTGCAGTAAAAGTTAAGTAAAGTTAACAACGACGATGGGTCATAGGCGAAAGTACTTTGCATAGTACGGCGATAGCAATAATAATAACAACAAACAGTGTAATGTCGTCAGTAAAACTGTGTTGGCTTTTACATGCGACGCTGTCGCCTTTCGCCGTCGTAAAAGCAGAACGTTCTTGGGCATCGCGACGCACGTAAAAGCCAACGCTCGATTCTATACGTTATTCGCTCGCATTCTCCTTTATGTGCGAGTGCGATCGGTCCCGCATTTCTATAAAACATTTCAACGCTATACAAAGTTAATAATTTGCAAGCCTCGCGAAAACGATCGACAAAAACTGCGCCCATTTTTCGCATTATACGACCTTTTACTGCTCCACTCGTTTTGGTTATATTCAAGAACGTACATACATATATAAAAGAAATATTCTTTATATACGTGTATGGCGTGAATAAAAATAAAAACGAACATAAAATTATATTAAGATATTTTTCTAATCAATTCAACCTTGGCACTAGTATTATAAAATTAATTTCGCGCAATAACTTCAAATCTGTCATCATTAATATAAAACCTCTACCTTACAAAAAAATAAATATTACCTGCAAGTAATATTTTATGTTTAACTATGCTACGCTAAATTTACTATTTCATTGCTTTATTAAGTTTTACTACTAAAAATCTGCTTATAGAATAAAATATGTGTATTTATATAAAAGAAATATGTTTTGTTTTGTTAACTTTCAAAATTTATTAAGTACATGTGGATTGAGTTAATTATAAGCTACAAAATGGAAATGAATTAGCGTTCATTTATTATTAGTTGATTTAGAATAGTTGCGATTCTCCAGTCACGTCGAAATCATTTCAAAATAGTTTTAATTTCTGGTCAATCTATCACAGCAAATAAATAGCTGTTTGCAATGGCATAAGCGTACTAAATATATGTTCCTCGCCGTGCAATTACACTATCAAAATCTCAGTTGTAGATAGCAACGCAGTCGACTCGACGAGACTCATTTGTAATGTTATATTAACTATAGAGTGCAGTTATTAACTAAGGCATTTCATGAATAATAATAATAGCACTGTATACTTGTATGATATTCGACTTCCGTATAGTAATTAAAAAAACTGAAATGCGATACGAGTTGCGCTTATTAATAAATAGTAATTGAATGATTATGAAATGGATGCTTGTACGCTGACGAGCGAATTGAATCGAGCCATTGGATCATCATCATCATCAACGTGTTTCGGGAATCGAACCCACCAACCAACTATTAATCATGCGCCCGCTCAGCACGGAAACGCTTCCGTCTTTTGATAATCGATTAGCTAATCAAACAATGTTATCTCACAAACTTATTATTATTATACACTTATCAGATGGTACGGTTCGGTTTATTTTTTTTTATTTTTGAAAAATGACGCCATGACATATTTAATATTAAATAGTTATTTCCAATTTGAAATAAGTTTACGACGGCTGTGATGACCGGTAGCGTAGTAGACAATTAAAAAATAATACTCATGCCAGTAGTAGTGTGTGACGTGATTTAGTGCAAACTACCGAGTTACTTATATTTACTTTTGTCGTAACCATCGCGTACACAATGCACGTCAAGGGGATATCTACAGCATTCTCTCATCTGCTGTGGGTTGCATTCATAATATTCTTCTGACGTTTCTTATGCGAGAAAACAATTGAGTTATTTAAAAAAAGATATTGTTTTTATGTGAGACAAAACAACGTCGGTACACAGAATAGGACATTACGCGTTGCCGAGTGTGTGGTGTGCGGTGTGAGAAAATACGCTGTGTGTTTTGTTTTTTGTTTTTTTTTGTTTTCTGTTGGGATTCAGAAAAGTAACGCTTTTGAACGATTTGTGTTTTATGCATGTGGCGGCCAATTAGTGAAACATTGAATGTATCATCATCATCATCTTCATAATATGTTTTACTCATGTAGAAGCGCGTGCGTGTGCCTTATTTCATTTCTCTTGACCGAATTTTTGCCCGCGGTTCACACGCGGCTTTTCAGATTCTTGAACCATCACTAAACATCTAACTGCTTATTTCATTTCAACTACCACTGTAATTTTCGTGTAATTTATTATCTTTACTACAACCAGCATCATGCTCATGTATTTCAAATTATTTTATGCGTATCAAACATGAGATACATTTAAGCATTTTACACTCAAATAAATTCATTGTTCAAATTTAATGAAATTGTAAGATTTGATTAAAATTAAACATTAAGGGCATCTATATCTTAAATCGTTTAATTTTTATGAATTAATAACTATTACAAATCCAACTGTATGTGTGTATGTAATATGATATGCTTTTCAATTATGAATCGTATAATAAAGAATTTAATGGGCACTGTCTAAAGTATTATTGTTATTAAAATGGTAACGGTGAAAAATGTTGTAAGTTTGCTTCGAATCACCTGAGCATTGGTGTACATTAGTAAAACTAGCACGTATGTACGTATGTCGCTGTTCACATAGTCGCAGGTTTATCTTGAAGCAGATGTTCACGAAAACATCCGTGCATGGATGGGATGTCGTACCTACATTTGCACCTTCGACGGTCGGGTTTGTGTTTTGTTGACTTATATGGTTACCCACAACAAACACAGGCAATTGAATACAATTGCAAATGGAGGTGAACATTTACTCAATATATGTTTAGTTCATATATAGTTTACATAAAACTTTAATTCTCACCATATTGAACAAAGCAAAAAAAAATATGTTTTTTAAGAAAATTAGGTTTTTTTACAAAAAATGGCAAAGTATGGAAGAAAATCTTAAGATTATATATAATTATTGCTGATATTGTATGTCTCCATGTAAAGTATAATGTCTTATTTATGCTTTGACACTTAACAAGATGAAAAACAAAACGCAGTGGGTAATTTTGTAATTTTAACCGCAATAGAACAACATACAATCTTGTACAGCTCTATTTGAAGGTAAAATTACTTATAGTTTTCACTATAGCGGAGTTGTTGAAAACGATATAAAATTTTAATTCAATATAGTAAAAAGTTTTATAAATATTTATGTGACCTGAAACGCAATTTCCAAACAATTTAAACTGTCAACATTTAGTTCATATTTGGGTTGAAACACAATAGCGATCAACATAGGAAATATGCGGGAGCCGGTATTTTCTAATATCAGAAAAATGAAAGGATCTCGTGTTTGCAAGCACGCTAGGGGATTTAGGAACGTGTCGTGTTCAATACTGTCGTGTCGGTGAAAACGCCGCCATTACCCACTGCTGTTATATCGCCGGCCAGTAGTGGTTATCGGGGGTGGTTGATTGTTGATACCTGGTGCTGAGGCAACACTGCTATAGGTTATAGTTCAGTGGGTGCGAGAATGAGCGAGAAACACATACACGAGTGAACGATTAATGAAATTAATTAGTTACCAAGCTTGTCGTCCCGATCTCGACACATTTATATATGTACGTGGATTGTAAGCCAAAGCCGTCTAGAGCACGTTAGAATGGACGAAATGTGCTCGGTCGGTTGTTAGTTATTTTCGTCAGGTGAAAATAGACACGAACAAGTCGCGTTTGCGCATTCCAAAACACTTGAAAAGCAAATTTACTACGCACGCCATTTTCACACATATCAGCAAATATTTTATTCAACGGGATCATTAGTGAATTTTACACAATTCCCTTTGATACGTTTTGTTAAAATTGTGTTTTATGTTTGGATATTTGGATTTTGTTTATATTTGCGGTGAACATTTTAATTAATTTGTGACCTGAAAAATCGAGGCGTAAACTTGTGCATATTCACACATTCGCACCGTGCCGCGCCGCGCCGCGCCGCTCGGAATTTATGAGCCAGACCTTGTAATTATAAATTATAAAATCACGAATGTTTTGCTATACACATGCTTGTAATATATTCAGTCACCCACACGTTCACTAATTTTCGGTTCTGACCGCAGTCATCTTCGCGCAGGTAGCTAATTTATGCTACATTTTAATTAGTACCTACGTACAGCGGAAATGTCTTTCAATTCACATCGAACGAAATCATCAAAATTGATTCAAGTCTCCACTCTTAATGACCACTTACTTCTATTAACTGTACCTAATGGTTGTCTTTATTTTGTTTGTGTCCTTACATTGTTCCTCTGTTTGATACATTTAATTAATCTCCTATAGAGATGCACCCAAATAAAAAACATAAAATATTTAATCTTCGTATATTTTATTTTTCGTACCGTAATTTATAATTAGTCTCAAAGCGGTCCACTGTGTTGCTGGTTAGTTTATTTTTATTTTGTTTGAAGAATATTTTTACGATTACATTAAAAAAAATCGCCATTTTGTTTTGCCTATTATAGTTAAAACAGTTTACAAGATTGTACTTTATTAAAAATTAATTAATCATATATTTTCGGACGAAGGATTTAGAATCATTTATTATATTCGAAATTGCAGATGTAATGTATGTTAAGTATAAACTGTACAAGTAAGTAATTGGTAATTAGCAAAAGATATTCAACACAAACTGTTTTTTAACACACCATAAGAAAAAGTTAATCGCACCTTTTCAGTCATAATATAAATTTATGTGGCATATACTTCATTAAAATAATGAATTTATCAACTTTTATTTCGAACTGTAAAGATTATAAAAGTATAGCTTCGGTATTGGCCACCAAAAAAATTCTAATTTTAATCAAAAGAAACGAATGTTTATTTAGGTTTACGATGAACATTTTACGACCATTGACTTTTCGAACGTTGTTATATAGCCTATACATACTACATATATGGAACATAATTTAAATAATATTTCCACGGTTGTTAAATACGGACATATTTTAATTTTACCTCATTCATTGTTTTTATGTTAACATTATCTAATCTTAGATAAACAAGTTAACTGAATTTCTTTTTCTATTTTCTTGAAGGGTAGTCACTTATAACATCTGGAATTCCTACAACTGTTACACGTTGACGTTTTATATAAAAAAAAAAGAAAAAAAACCCTGTGCATAATTTACGAGAAAATATATCTTATCAACATTTTGACAGGTTTATAAGTACATAATGGCATACTGATTTCAGTTTTTTCTCGAAATGTCTAATTTGACAAGTTCAAAAAAAAAAACTCCATTAATGTTTACACTAATACCAATGTGTAACAGAAATATAAATTATTTATTTTCAAAAATTAATTAATCATCTTTATATTTGTAAATAAGTCTTTGCTTGAGATTCTAATAGGCGTATAAAAAGTTGTTGAACTTGAGAATAAATTATTTATATGTAATTGCTACCTGAATTCGCTCAGTCACTTCCGTTTAATAAATGTTAACTCTCGCAAATAAGAAATATAAGCTTTATTACATCCACTTGATGGTGGAACAAAAAACGTAAATAATACGAATTGAATTACAAAATTTTACAAACCATTTCTTGATATAATGCAATTTAAAGAACGGCTATTTTAATTTCTATAAAAACAATAATCAATATGTGTGGTAGTTTTGCATGAAATATAGTAGGTAGGTACGTAAACACCCGGTGATGGTGTCGTGCTGTAAATATCGACAGGAAGAGTATGTTTAGCTGGTGTTGCCGTTGAAAATGACAGTTTTTTCCAACCCTGTAATGTGTGTGTGCGTGAAAGCACGAATTTGTCTTGCGGTGTCGTTTGTACTTTTATTTCTGTCGTTTTTTAGTTCGTTCGTTCGTTCGTTCATTCGTTTGTTTGTCCGGTCGCATTTGAATCGTTGTGCAAGGGTTGGAAGTTATTGACGTGTCGGTGTGACAATTCCACAAAACAATTAAGGTCTGGAAGTAGTGGAGGTGTGCGAAGGGAATGGCTACTACACGCGTTCAAATGCTGGACAAATACGACTACCCCCGGGGGTTCCATAGACGTCCCTATAGTATTCTATTAGTTGCTCTATTTTAGCGAAATTAATTTTATAAAAGTAATCAATAGTGAGTAAAATTAATTTCATTTATAGTTCCTTGTTAGGACATTTTTTAAATTAATGAATTTTTAATATACAACTACATTAAATGTACAACATTTTTTTATTATATAGTAATTTTCTGCAATTATATATTTGATTTATGTAATGTAACCGAAACAGTTACTTTGAAAGGTCAACTTGAACATGATAATTCAGTTGCGGAATGATATTTATTTAACAATGGTTTTAGGCCGGTTTTGAAACAGTTATTTTGGTTTTTTTTTTTTCATTCATAGCCATTGCACACATGCATATAAGGAACGTATATAATTGTTTAATATGTGTGTAATGATTTTGTTGATAGAATGAAAGTAATGTGTGTGTGTGTGTATCGACGCCGCTGGTCTGGAAGTGAACCGGTGCCGTCGGTCGACACACGCTGATGATCGGATCGCGTGACTGACAACAACTGTCGAGAATTGTAAAGTATATCGCCGCATCCGCTCGACGGCTTTCATCATTAAACCTTCTCGCTATTTTTCAAACGCGGGCCCGCCGCGCCGTTGCTGCCACCATGTCACCAGCAACAGCAACAGTAACAGCAAACGCGTGTAATGTGTGTGTGTGTGTCTGTCCGTCGCGGAGGTGTCCGCTATTGACCTCCGTACGACTCGTTAACGCCATTGTGCAGTAGCTGATGCTACACATCACACATGTTCAACTTTTGTCACCATTTACACACACAAAGCCTTCACTGTAATAGGTAATTGTATATAGTTGCGTTGTGGCCTCTCTACCCATGAATCTCCAACAAAGAGGCGTGAATTATACTTTTTATTCTTACTATTATTTCCAAGATATGATTTTTTATCTGCATGATGTATGCAATGATTTAGAACAGTTAAATGATAAGCGACGGAAGTGTTCGATGTGGGAATGATATTTTTGGTGAGAGGCGGCGGCGCTACCGAACTATATATGATGTCTGTATCGAGTGGCGCGAATCCGATGCCTATACGATTAAACAACAATTTGTCAAGTTATCGGCGGGTCCGATCGGTCGGCGCGCAATTTACGATTGAGTCGTAACTCGGGGGAATCGATTTCCTCCGCAGGTGTCTGCATGTATGCGCGTGCGTACCCTCCAACACATACACGCGCGTCTAGAACATCATGAATGCTGTATCTATATACATATAAATACACGCACAGGAAAGATGCGTACGAGCGATACGAAGAGAAACCCGAGTGCTATAGCTGCGGCCCGTTAATTGTTGGGTGGACTTGATGTCTCTTTTCCCTATATTAAACGCTGCTCTCGTGTATACTTGATAACAACAACAAAACAACTTGTTTAGGTTCCTGATGATAACGTACTCAAGATATACGCTGTGTTGTCGAATTAGTAAAATAGATGATTAAAATGGAATTTGATATACCTATATATACCAAGTTATTTTGTAGTTAAAGGAATGAATATCATGAATTAAGGTAGATACACGTAGGGTTTGGTTGATTTTGTTTGTGTCCCTTGGTTGTCCATCGCGGGTTCAGCGCTGCACAGCGGCAGTCCGTCAAACCACGGGCGGTGCACCGTGCACGGCACGGGAATCGAAACCAGACGTCTCTCCTATTAATTATCATCATCTTGTACATCGTTTCGTATCAGTCAGCCGAGAAGAACGCGCGTTTCACTTGTCCGACCTTTCAGTGATCTGTCTCGTATGTAAATGCGATAAACGCCCGTCACTAAATCACTCGCCAGTCGCTGCTATTTCACAACGAAATTCCTCTTCATCCTCACTTCACCTCGTCAAGAAGTATCAAATGTTCATTAAAAACTATCATTTGCAAGCCACTGATATGAAATCTAAAATGTATATCGTGAATACACAAATGCCGGTCCTGTACTTTTATCTACTACCTACCGACCTACGTCTGGTTGTAAATCGTAACATTGTTGGAGGAAGGGGAGTTGGAAATGCTTTCGCACTGACTACTTCATGAAACTGCGAGATCTGTGCGCGGATTTGTTAACCTCTGTAATAAATTGCCGGCGTGGCATTCGGCAAGCGGGCACGGCCTAGGGATGAGAGTCGTTCGCCCCGAGGAAAGCAATTTGCCGAGGCTTACGACGAACCCCCGCTTGAATCAATGAAGACAACGGTCCGTGTATAACACAGCTCTTCCCAGTCGCTCTTCTCCACTATATACGAATTAGATTCAACATTCAATTCACTCACTTGCTCTAGCGTTTGGAATCGACAGCGGGGTAAAGCGACTTAATTACCGCGCTCTCGTGCATCTGTTACCCAAAATCTGCTGAACTGCGACATACCAACACCCACAGGGAACTTCACACCCAAACTTTACATCAAACACTATACTTGTATAAAGTTCAATTTGTCGTAAATAAATACATTTCGCATTGGTACGATACACTTAAACTGACTGACATATGTGGTGGAAGCTTTAGACGCTAAAACCCAATCAATACAAATATATAAGATATATTCAGATACTGATTGTAATTTATAAACAGTAATACTGGAAAACAAAAGCCCTTGAATGGTTTGGTTGATGCATTATGAATATATAGGTGTTTGGTGTGTGTGTGTGTGTGTGACAATATTTATGTGGTGCGCTGTAAAGTGTCCGACCCTGAAACTCGTAAATGGACACACTTGTTAAATCCGAGACGGACCAAGCCACCCACCTAGCCACTGCACACTGTGCCACGCCGCCACCCGCTGCTCGGGCACACAATGACCCCGCGTGTCGCCGTACCTACATATATACATACATACATACAGCACACGTTTATTTTTCCTCCTCCTATTCTGTCATCTCGCTTTCGCACGACAGACAGACAGACACGTTCACAAAACGATATATATATGTATGTTGCCAAGCCAACCGTCAACAACAAACAAGCGATATTCATACCAATACGATTTTAACACCGGAACTAAACGCAATACAAAACACCAATATGTTCAATGGTACTTTACTTAATTCGACACGCACATGCGTTTCTCAACGATTTTATTTATTGCACATACTATTTAATACCAGACTTGGTTTCATACAGATTTGAAAAAAAAAAACCCATACACAATTAATTAATTTAAAGATATATGTAATGCTTGGTAAGAAAACATGCTCCAGAAAAACTTTGACATTTCAATTGCTCGCAGTGTATATATATGAAACATAAGACGTAATAGTACGAAATTGCGAGTTAAAATGGTTTGCTCGTTAAATTTAATTGACGGAACTTTCACAATAATAAATATTCATACACAGAAAGGAAAAAAAAAACAACATTTAAACAAATAAAAATATATCTCAAGTTCTTTTTAGTGGTGCACAATAAAACGTAAAGCCCCCTATAAAATGTAAACGCAAATGTTCATTCACCCGAATGTCTATATAGACTAAAGAAGTTTATTCATTTGAGTTAATTGACGAATCAAAAATAGTTTATTATTTTATTAAATCGTGTATGTATGTATGTAACAAGTGGCGAGATTCCCATCAAAGCAAGTGGATATGTAATTTGGTGCCTGGGGGTGGGAGAGATCGCAGTCGGTGTTTATTATTAAAGCGAGAACATATTATATGGCGGCTAATAGTGACAAACTGTCGCGCGAAGAAGCACGCACGCATCTTTTCGAAGCGCGAGAGATGCGGCCGCTGCGATCGCCGGTGTATTACCATATGAGACGGTGTTAGCGGTCGGACGCCGCCCTGTCATTAGCGCGGAGCCGACGCCGCTGGCTGCGAACAATTAATTGCGACAATTACCGCAAGCGCAGCACACCTCTACTCACACACGCATTGGTGCCGGCCGCCCGACCGGCCTTGGACCTACGTTTTGTTATAGTTTCGAATTCTTTCTTTATTTCTTTCTTTCCTTCTTTCGTGTGTCGCACACACACGAAAGTAATAAGTGTGAGAATTCACTTTGGTTATGCAGAATCATATTTTGGGTTGAATTTCATGCGTGTGTCGATAAGCATGCACTGGTTTTAAAATATCAAAGTAATCATATCGCACATCTTTTATGTAGGTGTAGGTAATAGGGATTGAAACAAAACCATGCGGCAGCTTTATAATTTGCGAATTACCGAACTTCCGAGTGCGATTAATGTTATAAACTTAATAGCTATACTATATAATGGGATTTAAATTATATGTAGAAAACTTTCACAACATTGTGCGCTATTATTATCGCTCTTTGCTCGCAGATTCTTCATATTTATCCGCGTTACCTTTCAAAAGAAATTTCAAATTTTATTACATGATTATTATTAATTCATTTTCTCAAATTATCTATAGTTTTTTTTTATGAAAACCATCTTACATGTTTGTGAGAGAATGTAAAAGTTTTTTTAAGTAAATGAATTTTGTCGAGACTTATAAATCTTGAGAATGTCACCAGTATACACAAAAAACATACCTTTAAATTAACGTTATCTGTTTTAACTGTGGTTTAAGTAAGTGGAGTACCTACTGTGTATACTGATAACTACCACTAGACTTGTTGTACTGGTGTTCTGGTTCAACAGCACTTTAGAAATCCATAGATTTAGTGTATTCCAAGATATTCTGTAAAAAGATAAGAATAATTTTTTTTTTAACTTCTTAAGCTTTATATATATTTGCATACTGTCTCACGATTTGATGGCAATTTGCCTTTGGAATATATGTGTGTGTGTGTTAATATCACACATAAATCTTATAATAATAATTTTGATTAATTTGACCATTTTATTTCATTTATTAAGCCAAAACATTAAAACAATTATTCTAAGAATTTACATTTACATTTATCGTTTTCACATTATGAATTATTGAAGATCTGTTGTTATTTTAGATCTCGTAATTCCAAATATGAATTTTGTTTAAACAAATTGTAGATAAAAAATATATATTATAGTCTTAGGAGTGGATGCTTTTATTGTATAGAGAGGCTAGGGAACAAACCCTAGTAGTAAAGTTTGTCAAGTGTATTCGTTATCTATGTGTATAATGTTGGGGTGCTGGCGGCGGCTCACGTTTATCGGCAACTTACTTACGGTCAAGTGCTTCAGCTATACGTCCGTTCGTACGTACGCATGTATGTTGAAGCGCGCGCGGTTCTCGTCAGTTCGCAGCCACTCGTCGGCGGCGGCAACGACGGCTACGGTGCGGCGGCGACAGTAGTCGTAACCAAGTGCGATCGATAGAGCATCCCGGCGCAATATGCTCAAGCGCGCAGTGAGAGAGAAAGCCTACCAGTCAGAGAGGAACACACGCATCGTGTGTGATAGTAAAACATATCACCGCAGCACCGCCCCCACACGTACCAAGTGCGTTTGTGTGGACGCAATGGCGTCGTCGTTGGCGTAATTAATGTGCCCGTGGTCCACACTGAAACGATAATGCCGCGATAATGACAGCCCGGCTCAACCTTGTACGTCACCCACCCACCCATCCATATTATATGCCATCATCTCCTATTCTACATACATACATTTCATGAAGCTATCTACATATTTACCAACATTCCTTTATGTATACCTACTTCGTTCATCTAAGCAGTACAAAACACTCGTTTTAAAAAACTCAATCAACTTTTAAACTTTTGCAATATTTTATTAAATTTATTTTTAGCGTTAACAATTTTTTTTATACATATATGTCTATAGCAAATTATAATTACATATGTCTATAGTGACTTAGATTCCATCTAACAAACTATATCAAAAGTCATCGGTATATAATTAAAATTAAAAAATATATATATTTATCAACGTATCGTATTCCGTAATCATACGGCTGACTAAATAAACATATGAATTCTGTTCATGTTCAAACGGCAATATCACAACAACGAATCTATCTATCGTACACGTAGTACCACCAAACATGCGTGAGTGAGTACACTATAGTAAGCTTTTTTAATCGCGACAAGACGTAATTAACTGGACTCTCGTCGACCGCGGGCGCGTTTCATTTATCCGGTAGGTGGATGCGACTGTCAGCGGCGAAATTAGCTACCTGCCCGCTGCCTGCCACGGAAACACCTGGAACCACCAGTGACTGCTACACATGTTGAAACTGATAAAACGCCGTAATATCTTTGATGTATCGTATATATGGCCTCGTTGCTCAAAACGATGTTGTGAACAAATTATGTTGTACGTATGTATTTCGTCCCGATGCGATAGAAATTATACATATTACGTTTGAAAAATTCATTTTAAAATGCTACACATTTGTGTTAATGTTCCTAGTCATTATTTATTGGCCCAGGTGTAACAAACAAATTTATGGTATTTTAAATGTCGCTTTTAAAGATTACTACACTAGCCATCATAAAAAGATACCTATGTTGTGTTTAATTACTTTCGTACTCTGGTTTTAAATATATTTTATACTTGTAACAAAAATGATGAAAATAGTTTTTGCGTCATCATTAGACCACCTATGTATACATATAGAAGTCTAGTAAATGTATAAGATGCGCAATGGTCTCAGCTGTCGACTGTAAGTGCAGCAGTGGCACTGTGAAGCTATCTAATATCCATGCACCGGATAAATAACTTAGACAACACGAACACGCGTTTTGGGATAGATAGATTAATAATTCCTCGTCGTACACCATGTTAATGGTTAATGAAATTCGGGGCCTCGTTTTAAAATGTAAATATAAATAAAATTATAATACGTGAGATATTTATCATAATTTCGTCTGTCTTTGTTTTATTCGAGGCACTCATAAGCTGACAGGTACACCGCGCCCGGCAGCTGCCGTTGTCGGTCAGCTGTAAATGTGTCTGTCGAAGAGGGGCCCCTGTCTGTGACGGCCCTGTGTCGTTTGTGTATTAATGATCACTTTGTAATTAGCCACTTTGAAACATGGTTTCTACATATATTCATACATATATGTTTGTGCGACTGTGACTGTGTGTGTGTGTGTTGTTTCGATGGGAAACCGACATCGAATCGTGTTAACCACTCGACTACGATAATGATGCTCACCATACAGATGGATTAAAGCATTTTTTAATTGCGTGTTGTTCTAGTAAATATGTGCGTGTTGTTAAAGTATTTTAATTTATCGAATAACTAAGATTGCACGTACAATTATCGCACACCATTTTACACTTTTAACATCAGTATTTATGATTTCTGTGTTCCGAATAAGTAATACAATTGAAATTCCCAGATTCATGTTTTATTATAATACAAACATTAGAATAGATAATTATTCTAAATGTAACAATGTTAGCAATTACTGATACTGCACCACCTATGCTTCAACCCACATGCAATAATAATAATAATAATAAGTTCGTAATTTATTAGCTTCGCGTTTCAATTAATTATGAGAACATTAATTGAATTTCCACCAGTATTATTAAGCAATGTAACACAATGATTAACAAACCATAAATTACTTAAGAACAATAAATAAATCTTATTGTAAACAGAAATACTATCTATTTATTTCAAATCATGATTTTTACATACATATCACATAAGCGTATATTTAATTTGTGTAAATGTGTGTGTGTGTGATGTAAACGACGCCTTCCCCGTGTAATAATCGAACAAAAACGCGTCATACAGTCGCACATTGATAATATTCACACGCATTGAAGTAGTAGCGTAGTGTAGTGATTCATTACGCCAGTATAATGCGTTTTAAATTAACGAAACGAGCGTAAAAGCAACTTGACGACTAATGACGTTCTTGTTGTTGTTGTTGTTGTTGCTGTTGTGTGCAATTTCACTCTTTCGCTTGGTGAAGAGACGATCTTTACAAAATGTAATTTACACCTTGCTTTTGAGGTGTGCGTATGTGTGTGTGTGTGTGTTACCGACATTTGCCAGGATTTCTTGCCTGTTCAAGTGATCGTTACGAGTCGCAAAGTTTCTCGACGAGATATCATGTTCTCTCTCGATATACAGGAGTGGTAGTCATATATGTACACGTTTCATACAACATGGTAAAATATGACCGTGTCGTTGTTTTGTTGTTGTTCTTGTTCACAGTATTACTCCCACACACACACACACTCATAATTTTATGTCATTTTGTTTTTATGCTTCTGTGGTAGCGATGAACATTTATTTTTATAATATATATTTCATTTTTTTTTTCTTTCACGAATCATTATATTACCAATCAATAATAATGTACTTATTTGTTAAATTATTAATAATATAGATTCAATCTATGTTGTTTTCAATTATTCTTATATCATTTATACGTAGCAAGCGTCAGACATTTTGAATTCACGACTTGAATGCTCTATTAAATTGTTATCTAGTGGCTATTCAGTTTGTAGTGTCCGGAACGAATCTATTCGGAAAACAAATCAATAAAATGACCATGACATCATTAAAGATTTAAATGAATTCCGATTTAATTCCAAACACTTCTGGTCACTATGATTTAGATAACAATTGAACATGGCAACAGCACAAGCTACTTTACAATGCAATGATTCGAATTCCAAAGCGTAAATCATTCAAACACACACACACACACATTGGCTGCCGGGCAATAGCAGCAGCAGCAGAAGGCACTTGTTCTTCTTGCTGCAAGAAGCGCTGTCGCTGTCGTTGCCGCTGCCGTTGCCGCCGCCGCGCCATAGTTTATTTACGAGCAAGCAAGGCTGCAGCATTGGTCTGGGGATGACGATGGTAATTTACTTCTTAATTACTTCGCGCGCGGTCCGCAATCACGCGACTACTAATATCGTACGCTTTTTCTGTTGAAAATTGAACATTTTAAAAATCTCACCGTAACACCTGTTCGGAATGATCCGGGTGGCCGCGGAAGCGTAATTAAAATCACTTAATTAATGTTTAAAGCACAATTACTCAGTCTGTGCGAGGGAAATGACAAAGCAGTTGTTCATCTCTCACGATTTTTTAAATTTGACGCTTTCTAATAGCTTTAGTTTTTAATTATACTCAGTTTACATATTCAACTATTTTGTATTGTTCAAATTTGTAATTATTTTTTGATTTAACGCCTTTTATATTTATTAAATTTCTGATTATTCTTTTTAATATACATATACTAGTATCTACATTTTTAATAACACTTCTTCTACATACAATATGCCTAGTTCATAAATATTTGAGCGAACCTTTCTCTAGAGAAGGACTTGTGCAATTTTTATTCTGTTCCCTGTCAATTTGATCTTTATTTATGCTGCAGTTAAAAACTTCAACTGGATTCAGATGAAAATAAAATTTATTTTATTGATATCCTAAAGTCATTTATAGTGTCAAAATATTTCAAATAATTCCGAATGAACTGATGGTTTATAACTCTATTATGCTAAACTATGCCCAATTTATAAACCTAATTTTAAGTATTCGAAGAATGTGGTTCTCATAAGAACGATAAGAAAACGGACTGCTCGAACAAACAGATGGAATCTACAGATTACAAATTATTAACATATTGTACCTGGGATGCACGACTAAATCATTTAAAGAACATTCTTTTCGACTAATTTTTGTGTTTTAATATTTTTTATATACGTATTTACGAAAGACTTGTGTACTTTTTCTTATATACGAAATATTATATCGAGTGTTTCTTATCTATTTAAGAAATCTTTGTTTTAAATCTACGTGTAGTACAGGTCATTGCAGATTTATTTTTGTATGTGCAAGATAATTTAATAGAACCATTAAATTGATTGAATGAAATGAATCGCTTTCTTGGCAAATCATATACCTGTATGTAATATAATATTGCTCTTATGTAATTTTTATGATTGAAATTGCATAGATAATTGAAACGTGTAACTTTCAATATGCTAAACAGTGAAAACGGTTAATTATTTTCAAGTTGCCATGTCGGAACTTAGTCCATTTAACTTTAATGCAATATCAGCAACTTTTAATGATACTAATTACAAATAGTACACTTCTGGTTGATGATAGACTGTGAATACATTGCTATTTAGATTGAGTGCTGTGTGACAATTTCACAATTATAATGTGAACACAACACATCTCTGCTGAGTAGTAATTATCATTTCTAATTATATAAATATATATAGGTACCTATATTTTTTACAATATAAAGGTTTCAAAATGGGAAAAAAAAACGTCAAGTTGGCTTAGCAATATTTTCATGTCTGTCATTGTAAATGGAAATCAGTTGTGTTTGTAAACACGCGAGAGCGAGATAAACAAAAATGTTAACTAACTAACTAACTAAAGGTGATATTATTATGTTTAATCGTGAGTAGTTTGTGGGCATCCACGCCTGCTTGATGTCCATAATTAACGCGGGTGACAAGTGGGCCGCGTCGCACGAAAATACGCCGTTCATTAGTTTTTAATTGTTGCACGAGAGTTTGTCGCCGTTTAATGGTGGCCACGCGAAAGCTTGTTGCAGACGAAACTTACGTTGACAGTTTGTTATAATGATGATCAGCATGTAGCGCGGACTCCATTCGTACTAGTAGCGAGACTCAATGACGATGAACAAGAAATGGCATTTTAATTATCTGCTCTCCTTCTTCGTTTATTTAACATTAACGCGATATGGTTCATTCTCACATTGCATCGCATCTCATTCCCATTATCATCTACTAATTTTCGTTACTTATACTCTCTATAAAGATAGATACTTGACTTCTTAACCATGTGAATTATCATTAGCTTTTAATTATCTTTAGCTTCTGTACTAATCTTGAGATGTTTTTATTACATTGCATCTTAATGTAACAATTCAATTATTTCAACATTAATATTTTTTTCTCTCGGTTATTTATGTAGTATTTAAAATGCAGCGATTTAAACATAATTATAACTATAGGCTATATTTAAATATTGTTTATGGTGTTTAATTTAAAAATCTTGAAAAACCATAAAATAAAATAATTTCAAAAGAATAAGATTTGTAATAAAGGTGCATATTTTTGAATACGAATGTGACCATGTAGAAAATGTTTTTGACGCATATTTGGCTTTATGTGAATATCGAAATCGACACGGTCCTCGTGTGTTTGTGTGTGTGTGTGTGTGTGCGTTATGATGATCGTTTCGTCGCGTTTGCATTCCGCGCGCGCCATGAATTCGCAACGAAACGACTCAGCTCGCGTAATTGGAATTTTGGGTGTGAAATATGATCGAGGCCCGCAGGATGTTAACTGGCCCGGGCAGCGAGGCACCACTCACCCAGTCTCTGGTGCCACCTTACTACACCGATTTATTCATGTTCATTTCTGTTTTGTTCTGTTCTGTTCTGTTCTGCACTCACCTAACCAGTAAAAGGTGACGTGCTCTTTCTTTTGCCAATTTGTCCAACAAGCAACATTTTCAATTTTATTTTACTTTCACACACATTCCGGTGACAATCTAAGTAATCATCAATCAAATTATATATCTACTTAGTCCGCTAAAAAAATAATGAATACATTTGAAAATACTTTATCAGGTAGTTTCGTGTTCAAATTCAACCTTCATTTCTAAATATAATACGCAATGTTGGTATACATATATTGTTAAAAAAAAAACACGTGTGGCCAATTTAATTATTACTAAATTTAACATGACATAGACGATGCACTTGGATCCAGCAATGATACACCTATTTTAACTATATAAATTATTAAATTGAAGAACGATTTTAGTTTTAAGAGTAGGCCGTGTGTGTGTGTATTTATTAGATTTTTAAAAACGATAGTATATTTAAATTTGAAATGCATTGTGGTTATAGTCAAGCAGCATGAAGTATTGAAAGCAATAATCTAGTTTAAGTGAAAAGTTAAAAATTTCTATGGTGTAGTAAGTAAAGGGTTAAATGAAACGGCAATGCTTTTGTTTAATTGCTTCGCTTCTGTGCGCACATGATTAAAATGAAATACATACATACATAGGTACGTACATACATACAAGGAAAGTTATAAAGACTAATTTGTAAGCGTTGTTTATGATGGCTTGTTATGCGAGGGGACGAGACACCACAGCACCCTGGCGTGGCGTGGTGTGGCGTAGCTACGAGGCTCAGTTGACATCTATACGATTATGGTGCTAGCTAGCATTTGTGTCCGTATTCATCATAACTCGTCCCTTTATTATTTCATTTTATTGGATTTTCTACACGCGCCATTAATATTTTTATATGACTCTTCTTTTCTGTGTGTATGCACGTATGTATGTATGTACGAAGGTTCCCATCAATGTCGAAACTTTAATGGTTATTGATTTTTATATTTAAAATTAAAATCTTTTAGCTTTTTTAAAGTTTAATAGAAACTAGAAAGTATGTGTTTTTATTTTTATAATAAGGAAAAATATTTGTAATCTTAAATAGTTGTTGTATGCATCGTGAGTGAGAATATGTAAATGATCTATGCATAGCGTAATTGGTAGCAGGTCATTACAAGGTGTGCGTGCACGCCGCTTCTGTTGCAGGCGGATGTTTCCTACGTTACGAGTATCCTTCACCGGCATCCGACCCGAGCAGCGGTACGCTGTGCTGCTGGACATCGTGCCCGTCGACAACAAGCGCTACAGGTACGCGTACCACCGCAGCTCGTGGCTGGTTGCCGGCAAAGCGGATCCACCAGCGCCGTGTCGTCTTTACGCGCATCCCGATTCACCGTTTTCCGGTGAACAACTCCGCAAACAAGTTGTCTCCTTCGAGAAGGTCAAACTTACCAACAACGAGATGGACAAAAATGGACAGGTCAGTACTAATTATTTTTCTTTTTAAAATAAAAAAGAATGTTCCCTAATAGTAAGTAAAATGAAGGACCACATAATAATACTACGTTGTTAAATAGTACTGTAGGTGCAATTTGTTTTGGTTCGTTGTCATGAAGCTTTTACGGAGATTAAAGAATTTAGATGAAATATATATATAGTAAGTACCTACATATAAAAGAGTCTCTTGTATATGTATATGAATGAAAGAATGAATGGTGGTGATTATCCATTAGTTCTGGACGCCGATGTTATGGTAGAAATCAATTGGCGCGGCGTCCCCACTGGTCAGCCAGTGATTAATCCGACGATTTATCGAAGTAAGCGAGCCGAGCCGAGCGGAGCCATATGTGAGAAAGAGAGGTCATGATGAAGTGAGCGCCCACGTAGTGCGTTATTCAGATTTCAGTGTATGTGTGTGTGTGTGTGTGTGTGTGCATATAGAGAATATAATAATGTTTATAAAAGTTGGTGAAGGTGAAGTGTGCGAGGCAAGTGTGGTAGGAGCCGCGGTGGTCCCGGACCCCCATGGCTCGCTCCGGCGACAATTTGTGTAGAGAAGTGATCACGTCGACATTCCAAGGTGCACGACGCGCGTTCCTCCATTATATGCACGCGCAGGTAGCCGCGCAGCCGTAAACAATCACCTCGATCCCACCAAGTCAAAACACACACCAACACACACACAAACATACACATTGTACATATATATGTGTCTGTATGTATGAGACATCGTCTATATAGCTGCTTTTCGATCCAGCATCCGATTTGAATAGCGCGGTGAAAATATTTATAATCCCTCATTTGTCGTATAACGCATATAAGAAAATTACAACACATCTCGTTACAAATCGTTAAAGAAATGGACATACGTACATACATACATATATAGTTTAGCTATATTTCTTGGCTACCTAAACCTCAGCAACTCAAAGCACTTGAACTGCTTTGTTACGACTTGATTGATTCTAAAGTCAGGCAGACATCAAAGTACAAAAAAAAAAAAAAAGAATCTTAAGAGAAAATATGATCATCAGTCTTAAATCTAAATACTACAGAAAATCTACGTATTTCTCCAAGCAAATATAGCTGCGCAAAGCACACAACATTTTTTAGTGGCAGATACAATCTTGATGGATCGACGTAAAGTGTCACGGGCCCAATATACTTAAAATGGCAGCTGTTCATTAGGAATATTCATACAGGTACCCCAATCCCGACAAGTGAAATAAAAAACAAATCGATTGGTGTGTGCAACAGATACTTATTACTTTGTATAGATTCGCGAGGCCTTTCAATTAATTAATCGTATATTATATTGGAAACCCGTTCAACGACTGACTAAATAATAATCCGCAGTTGTAAATTATATTTTTATTGATCCAAGAACTTTCACGAACCATTCAACGGCTACTCTACACTATACGTATTCGTATAATTTTTCACACAATAATATTATTAATTGCTAGCTATTTCGTATTATTTTATTTCCGGTTCAATTATCATGCACAAAAAAAAAGTTACATTATTAATTTTGTAATGTAATTTTCTATAAATTAATATGTTTAGGATGAAATTTCTCAATGATACACGTATATGTATGTACGTTGTATATTTGTATGAAACTTGTTTCTCCCTAAACTGTTTTACTAAACTATAAACGCATAAATTGTGTGTGTCCCCTCTCTGGTTTAAATGCAGTGTGATGCACCCCTTAATAATAATAACAATAATAATATAATCTCAATCAGACAAATGATGAGCGTATCAACCAGTAAATTGAAGGAATTGTAAAACGCGAGGGTAGATGGTGGTCCACATCGTAATAAGTCACGTGCGATACAGGGGAATTAGTGAGTTGGCTGAGGGTTCTGCAGAGCAGAGCAGGGCAGGGCAAGACAGGGCAGATTTATTTCACAGCGCCTGCTGCGCCTGCTGGTGTGTATGAGCCAGAGTCACTCGGGTCACACCTCTGACACATTGAACACTAACTCTTGCGTTTTATGGCGCAGCATACCTACCTGATGTGTTCTCGCAGCTACTGTGAAGAGGGCGACTTATTTATTTTCATTGTTTAACGATGAAACCAGCATACATACATGCATGCTTTTATTGACCGTTTCAAAATGTACGAGTACAATCATCATTAATGATGTTATTTTGATCCTGAAAACTCCAAAAATAGGAATGTGTTGTCCAGTAATTGTTGCTCATATTTCAAGCGAGACTTGGTGTGAACGATGGGGCGTAACGTTCATGAATGTTGTCCTGTCCAGTTTTGTTCTTCTACGTGTTGGTGACACAGAAGTGAAAAACCCCCGAAAACGATTAATAACGGGCGCTCATTTTTACGGCCCTCGCGTCCGTGTGTCACCTGTGCTGTTGCTGTTGCTGTTGCTGCTGGGTCCCATATCCATTCACCCGGCCACCTCGTCGACATAAACAACCGGACTCCCAAAAATAACTGCGGTAATGAAATAAATTTTTATTATAAGCACCTGTCTGGAAAAACGTATATAACGCTCGCGAGCCGTGCTCCAACAGGCAGCCCGAGTTATTCGGTCATAATTTATGCCCATTCTTGGAAGGAAGTGATAATATGTACGTTTGCTCGTTTGCTCGTTCGCTCGCTCGCTCGTATAGGCTCTGACACAATGTTTTGATCTCTCTATAAAAACGCCACAGGCGGGGCACACACACACACACACGCAATTAAAATCATACAACAAGACCACATGATACATGTTTACCTAGTTTCATGATTCCAAGTCAAGTGTGTAAAAAAATTGGTGGACATTGACACGTCATGTCGTGCGTAGCTTTTGTAACTTTACCCTTGTGTGTGTGTGTGTGTCCATCGATCGGAAGCACACCCGCCCCCGACACATCCGTTGCCTGGCAACACTCACTCCTCTTCCGTGCAGGACGACGGCGGCGACGCCATTGAAGGAGCGCGCGCGCACTTTTCACCACCACAATGGCCGTCGCTACACATTCATTCAATCATCATAAATTCTACACCACTTTGAACATGACGCCGTGCCGCATTCCACATTCCTTTCACCAAACTGCTTTACTCATTTCATATGACCACAATACGTAGTTAGTTAGTCCATATATCTAATTATCGAAAAGAAAATGTTTCATGATGTTTTTCTTATCTTAATGTATATAAATTTTGCTGTTTGCAGATCGTGTTAAATTCCATGCACCGATACCAGCCACGTATCCATCTAGTGAAATGGCGGGAACACACTGGAGGCAGTCCCATACACGACCTAGAGCAGGAGGAGTACCGAACGTATATCTTCCCGGAGACGGTGTTCACCGCTGTGACCGCATATCAAAATCAGCTTATCACCAAATTGAAAATCGATAGCAATCCATTTGCGAAAGGATTCCGAGATTCTTCTCGCCTGACAGACTTTGATAGGTGAGTCTTTCTACTACGTATTATAAAGTTGTTCAGTGTATACGGTGTGAAGGTGTGAGTGGCCTGATTCGGGTCCACTAATAGTAGCGAGTCGGCTTTTGATTTGTTTAAAAACGGAGGCGACAAACGCCTGGTGCACATCAGCGCTGAGCCCCGGGCACCGACATAATATATACCCTGGATAAGCGAGCGAGCGAACAAGCTAGTGTGTGTGTGTGTGTGTGTACCTATACCGCACTAGCTAGCTAGCTACCTGCCTGCTTGCCTGCCCGATGATTAGGTGTCGGCGAGTTACCTTTGTCATGGAAATTACACCGCGACCACGTTCGCACATCGCGTGGAATTACGTAGATATTGCTTAGAATTGGACACATCAACATTTTTCTTAAATCACTTTTATTCACTATTTTTACAAAAGGTGTTTTTAATATTAATCGTTTTAATAGATATAACAATAAAAATAATTTTAATTTCCAAATTACATTTATAAAAAAAAAAAAAGAAATTAAACGATGAAAATAAATAATTCAACAAACGTCATGAAATATGTACGTCAGTCATGATTTAAAATTATATATTGGCAGTAAACTAAATATGTTATATATATATATACAAACGCTGAGAATGCCGCGGCGCGGCGGGACATTTAGATAAAACAGCCAGCGAGCACGGAGCACGGAGCACGGTACATACATACGTATAACCACAGTAACCATTAGAGTATGAAGAGGTCGGCTAATATGTTTTGTGATGCGTTCAATTTGTGTTTTTGCGGTGGCTGATGGCCGAGGCGTTTGATTCGCGCGTCCGCGCCGCCCTGTAATCATGAGAGCGGCACCGCTCACACACACACACACACACACACAAGCACTGATCTCTTGAGTTGGCCGTGCATGGCCTAACTTAGCCTGGCTTAGTGTTGTTGTATACCTGTAAGTGAGTGAGTGAGTGAGTGAGCGAGTGAATGTTGCATATACCGGCAGCCGTGTTTTCCCACTTATTTTCTTGTTCCAGTGTTTCAGCGGTCCCTGTAATTAGGCGATCGGCGGTGCCGGAGGGGGCGGGCCGTGAGCGGCTCGTCTCTCATTATCGGTTCACCGCCGCGCGCCGGCACGTTATTGATTGTCGGCTGGTGGGTGCGGGGCTTTAGATAGACGATGGTTGGTGTACACAAACACCTCTAGTATATAGTACAGTGCAGTGGTGCATATTCGTTTCATAAATGTGTCTATACGTATTATTTATACATATTTCGAAATGTGCCCATATATATTTTCATCATACTTATCATAATTCTCTGTTTGTTACAGAGATCCAATGGACAGTTTATTCATGGAGCAACATTTCCTTCGTTCGCAACTGCGGCTGTACCCTGGTGGACCAGATCCGCTCGACCAGGAAAACAACAACGCCGGCTCACTGTTCTCCGCTGCCATGATGGAAAAAGCGCGCGCCCACCTGCAGATGTGGGGTCGCACCACACCAGCAGCGTACGCGGCCGCCGGCGATCTGCACGCGACAATGCTAGCGCTGGCGGGCGGAGGCGGCGCGGCGCAACACGCAGCGTACCGCGGCGCGGCGCTTTGGGGCCAGTGGGCCCAACCACCACCCCAAATGCACGCCGGTTTGCCACCAGGTCTCCTCGGCCCACCTCCACCTCCACCGCCCCATCGGCACCAGTTAACACCGCCGCCCCAATCAAACACCCCAAGTTCATCGAGTGGCTCGCCGAGTCCCACCACCCCCGCGGATCTCCGGCTACCGAAAGCAATGTTCCCTCACAGGTATGCCCCGTACCCTGGCAATAGACAGCCCAACGGCGGCCACTGACCGCAGCCACTCTATGGCTAATACACGTGAAGAATTAACCAAAGACAAATTAATACATCCCCTCGCAGTGGCACACTACTTACCGTATTCTTTATACAACAATCAACAACTTCACTTCACTTTTGTGCTCATTTCATATAAAATAGTCTATACTAGACGCATACAACGAATGAACACATTCAGTTACCTTTGAACAAACTCGAATATATTCGCGATATAAATTTTATAATACCTATTATACGTGTACTACAACAACATTTGTATATGTATGAAATTGGCACGTAAATGTTTCGAATATTTGTACAAAGAATACGAGTAATATTCGCCACATACATATATAATACACTCCCCCTTCCCCCTACTATTGATAAGTATTATATAAGTATATATATATACATGTGTTACATATATAATATATACATTACATAGGTACGAGATGTATGATGTGCAGTTAGTGTGTAATTTATTGGATTGTTCGTAGGCAGCAGATGTGTGTGTGTGTGTGTATGTTGAGTGACGCCATGTGCCGTATATTTCGTACGTATGAGAGTGCCTATAATCTATTCCACTGCATCAGTGCAAAAGTGCAGTGCAAGAGACTATATAGCACGTTAGATCGTCGCCTGCAGTATTATTAACTACGTAGGAAAAAGAAACGATTCGTCGTGGTACGATGCTCGCAAGTGACTTGTTCCTCTCATTGCGTTTCCCTCTTAGTGCTTCCCAGCCTATAGAATTAGATAGATAGCCATATCGATTTGAAATTGTAAATAATAGCTCTCCTCTAGCTGGTCACTCGTCGAGCATCGTTCCACGGAGGACACCATTGTACAAAGCTATTTCCCCCCTTCGGAAACTGGGTTTCGTTTGTACTAACTATCCCTTCATATTGTACTAGGTATACATACATATATAAATATTTTGTATTATTTTCCCAAATTATGTTTGTAATGTTTGGCGTAAATTGGAGAAACGCTGGTGTAATTCGCGCTCGTAATAGTCGAGCCATTGAATACCAGGCAAAAAAAAAATAATTGAATTTGTTGTTGTGTATATAGGCATCTGTATATTAAATGGCCTGTAAAATATATAATATGAAAAATAATTGCAAACCCATGTGTTTTATTTTATTAAGAAAACACATATTTTATTTTAAATTCCCGATCATGTTCTATAATATTTAGAAGCCATGAATCGTAGTTGAATCCTCACCAAACAGATTAGCCAAATCCTTGTTATAAACCTAAATCGTACCCTAATCAAACAATCTAACTTTAACTAAATCCTATAACAAAGTACTCGTCCCTAATTCAATTTGAAATTCAACAATTCATTTCCGATATATGTATTGACAATTGGGAAACATTGCGCACTAGCACTGTAGCACTGTTCTAGTAATGGGAATAGCGTGAGTGAATTCCTAAAATATGTGTAGTTTATCGTTCGCTGGCAATAAAATCTTGAAAGACTTTGTTTTGCATATGATTTGGTATTTAGTTCGGGTCATTGAAACACGTAAGTTAAAAATATGGCAAGTGATTGATGTTGCATCAGTGACTGTTGACATTTGATAATTCTAAGCTAAGGTGAAAACGTGTCAAAATGTGTTCGTGTGTGTTCTTCCAGCATAGTATGTATAAAGTTTAACAATAATTCTTCGGGTTTGGAAGCGAGCCACGAGGGACTGAGGTGACAGGCGGTCGACAGAGCAAGGTTTGTTTAGTTTGTTTGTTTAGTTTTTTGTTGATCGCCTGAATTCATGTTTGAATATTTGAGTGCGTAACTAAATGTGTTTTGAGTCAACTGTCAACTATTTTCGCCTGGTTCGCGGAACCAGCTTCATTGTTTGGTTTGCGTGACCAATTGCAAAATGTCACCGCATCGCCCGTAGAGGTCTCATCTTCTACGATGCCCTATTGTATGTTCACATAGTGTTGTTGGCCCACACAAACATTGCACGCTTGTCTTGATCACTTCGTTCTATTGACAAGTGATTTACAAGGCTTGTTGTTGGTGCAACACGCTGTGTTCTGCGAACAATAAACCTACCGCTTCGCCAGCCATTCATTTCAAATTTAACTCAGAAATGCAACCGCATATAACATATGCGTATAAAGGGGTTACACTCTACAAACAACCCATCAAACTTAAAAGATTTTTTGATACGAAATATAACTTGATTTTTCAACAACCGCAAAAATGTTTCTAAAACACCGTGGTACCATGGTACGGCACTGAAACACCCACACACACACGCACACTTTTCTTCTTAACTTGCGAAAGAGAAGTAATGCATTTCTTCTTCACAACTAGATTTATGCACATATAAATTGTCGGTTACCGGTGCGCGGGAGGGCGTACATCAGCATCTTTTTGCGATACTTACGTGGTAAACGTTTCGCCGAGAGCATCTCCGGCGATTACTCGCCGCCCCGCCTATTAAGTGTCACTGCTTTTGAATTATTGTATTGCTTTTGCACGTTGCTCACACACACACACACACCCTCGTTTCAAATAGCACTTTAACAAATACATATATATATATAGGAGAAGTTTAATACTTAAATTTACTGGTCCCAATACGAAACTCTTGTTAATTAAAAAGTGCCATAATTAACAGACGAAATTACTTTGTTTTTTAACGAGCCTAACAAAAACCTTTCCCGACATTTATACCAATGAGAGATATACTACAAAAACTTTCGACTTTTCTTTCTGAATAACATATTATTATTGTTTTTCTTTAAATTATTATTAGATACACAAAAACATTTGTAAAATATTTTTATTTATTATTTAAATTACACATTTTGTGAAATTAGTTCTACTGTGATTTGAACCCAAGTTTAAATAAATATATACTATTTATGTAAATGTGTTTATTTGAAAAATAAAAATAATTAATTTTAATTTAATTCACAAAAAATGCTACTTCTATATTAGGTTTTTAATTGCTTAATAAAAAAACTCAGATATTCAGAATTTTTTTAAATACTAATTCATTTATCATTATCATTCCAAATTGACTCACAATTAGGAATTTTATGATAATTAAGTAAAAAACAGGACTGTATTAAGATATTCGTTTAGTACTACTATTATTTATTACTCTCACCCGTGCAAACAATAAATAATTAGTGTGTGATCTTGAAATCGAATACATTTGTTTGGAACACATTGGGTAAGTAAAGCATATAGTACCATTCAATACAGTAACGCACATATCACCTCTGTGCTCTAACGCAATCCAAATCAATGAACAACTTCTAACAAAGTTTATTTGCTTTTCTATGCATGTAAATAAGAAACCAACACATATAAAAATACGTCACTGATTAAGTCTCTCCTTGTTTACCTTATTATATTATATATATATTTCTGGTTATTAGGTGTAAACTTGTCCAAATTTGTTTGAAAATGACCAGTTGATTGTGGACCGCCGGCCACTTTAGTTCGGTTCATATATATAAGATGCAATGAATTGTTGTAAAATTGTTGCTATAATAATGTAAAATATTAGGGCGTCTCATATGAGCACTAGTGATTTTAAACAATATTAAATTCAGTGTTTATTTTATTTAAATATATATAATAGAATATTCGGGTACAGTTATGGTGTGTCGGGCACAACATAGACATTTATTGAAGTCGGCTCCTGCAGATTCGCTTGCAACATTAAATTATCTAGTGAGTATATTTAAATGTATTGAATTTTATTCATAATTAATAACAACAATAACATTTATTTTAAATAATATCGGAAACTAGATAGAAATTGTTCTCTTACCGTTTTTACGTGTTTCAGCTATCAACGTACGTTTAATACCCACAATTTTAAACAGATTTCAATGACAAATTATTTTCATTATAACAAATTATTGACTATAATTTCCTAATAAACAAAATTTCATATCTTAATACGGATTTTTTTATTAGGATTGTTTAAACTTTACCGATAAATTTGTTATTCTCAGTTTAAATAAAAAAACGATATTTACCATTTTACACAAAATTTATTCAATTCTAATCTTTTTTTACTAAAATATTGTTATAAGTTGTAATATTGAACACCTGCACAATATTAATTTTGCCGGTCCGGTATTTACAATTAAATTCGAAAAAATCCTATCATTTTACTACCGATATATAAATGTGTTATTTGTATTTATATTTTCCGAGTGTTTCTTTTTACGAAATATGTAAAATAATAATAATGTATGTAAGTATAAACACATAAGAAACACTGTTTAATAATATTAATAATTGAGAAATGAAGTAGGCCGGGGTAATCTGCCTAATATTGTTAAAACTAAATTTTTTACAACTCCCACTAGGTATATTCAGCCGACTTGGCTGAAAATTTATTTGCATATTAGTAGTTGACTATACTATTAGTAGTTGACTACAACGCCTTGAAAAGTACAATATTATTTTTAAATACGGATTTTCGTAATGATTATTCAGAATAATCAAAATTTTGACCACAGTTAAATATAATTAAATAAAAAAATCAATTATCAATTGAATTCATTTGTATGAATTCTCCTTAATGCGGTTCTGAAAACACTAAAAATTAATCAAAACATTAGGTGTCTAATTTATAACTTAATCATCGTAATAAAATAATAATTTATTTAAAAAAAGAAAACAGTATCCCAAAAAATATACGCTCATAAACGTCGTGCGTCCAAAGTCATTAAGTCCTCCTGATTAACTCGTTTTGTTAATTTGTCGCTGGTTAGTTTATAAATCAAGATCAATTAATTATTCAGGGATTCTTAAAGTAGCAGCAGCAGCAGCAAAGTTATCTCTAAACACAGAGAACGTTACCTGTTTTGACATTGATTGTCCTGGTGCTAGCTTCACGCTGATTATTTTTTATTATTCCATTATTGTCGTAGAATTAATTGTGTTTGGGTGTCTGAATGAATGTGTTTGTTTTATTATTTACGGTCTTGTACTGTTATAAATTAGCGACGAAAACCATTATTTTCGCAGTTCGGATTTCGCGACGCGCGTATGGGATTACCGGTGGCTGGCTAAACCTGCTACGACATGCGGAATCTGAAATGCGAATTAAGCCAGTCACCAGAGAAATTAATTCTATATTCTAGTGGCGATTTTTTATTCTAACTAATCTGGGAATTCATTTATCATGTTTCCCTGTACGTATCAATTAAGTCTTTCGTCATTGCGGCCGCGAGAATAAATCTGTCGATAGAATTTCACCGTGTTGTTATGGATGTGCGTTTTTAATCATTTAAATGTATGGAAATCAATCAGTCTCACAATCGCTTATTAGTATCTATTTTTATAAGTCATGTGGGAGCAGTAGTGGCCTGTTTAGCTCAGGTGCATCATTCCCATAATGCCCCTCGTAAACAACCGCGGATTTTGTTAATTTCTATTATTGACTCACCGGATCCCACATAATAGATGGTCGTTCGCTATTTAATTGATAATATTTATTTAATTTATAAATTTGAATATTAATATAATATGTCACTATGATTAACCTTCGTTTTATAATGCTATTTTGGATTTATGTATTATTTAGATATTATTTTATATAAATCTTTTGAAAAACAATTTCGTATAATAATTGGTATATATCTTATAGACATATATTAAACATTAATATATGAGTGTTTTTGTATACCTCTCTTAACGCAAAGTCAATTGTGTTTTAAGCCTACATACATATGTGTGTGTCGGTTTCGAAAGGTTGAAAACTACTGCACTAAAACTATCAACTGCAGCTGCAGATTTTGATGCCACCAATTCTTGTAAATAGTATCATCAATCACTCTGTAAAAAATTACAATATTTACGGAAAATGCATGGTATTTTATAGGGATTAGTATTAAATTACATGAAAAAGAAATCATGTAGTAACTTTCGTTTATATCTACGTATGTATGTACATCCAAGGACCAAAAATAAAAATGTTTGGCATAATCTATAAGTTGGTATTTAGTCGAACGATCGTCAGATATTTTGAAAAAGAATGACTAGAGGTGATTAAATAAAAATTAACATAAGTAGGGATTCCGTGGCGATGCGGTGGTGTGGCGGTGGAGGCTTGCCGTAAGAAGCAAGACCATTGAAGTGTCAGTAATGTGTTGTTAATTCCTTACAGACGTGCAAATTTGCAATCTCCTTTTGACGATCCAGTGTTCGCAACTCGACGGACCGTATACGTACATACATACATACGTATATTTTAGCACGCAATGTTTTTGCAATACCAGAGCCGTACCTCGAACAAAAGCCTTTAGGTGCAAATGTTCGTTCGTGCAGACATTATATTTTGTAATGTAATTATGTAATACTCACTCATTTCATATAATTATTTTCACTAATGTAATGTGATGTCGTTCTTTTTTTTTAAATTGTTAATCTTTTAATTTAGGGCATTTCTTTTTCAAAATTGTAATTTCGTTTACACACGTTATGCAATTTTATTGAAATGAATCGATTTTGAATGCTTTATATGTTTAACACATTGTCCAATGTCTTGATTTAAATGTGTAGTAACAACTCTGCATGAATAAGCACTGTTGGTTCGGATGCGTTCATCTGAAGGCGGACGGGCGCCTCCCGGATTTAAAAACATTCGCGTGATCGTATCCGTTGATTGACACACTGATTGAACAATGACTAATTACGTCCAGAGCACATCCGGCTCGAACCTCAACCGCGCATCAGGATTTACAAATAAACCTGAAGAAAAAAGCACAAAAAGGAACAAACATCCGGTGTCATGTATGTACAAAAGAAGATACTATCATCTATTCCATAATAATTTTGCAACACATTACTAAATTAGGACATTAGAGAACATTAGAGAATATAGTCGAATACATATAGTATTTGGTAATACTACATATTAGTACAACATATAATGCGCATGCAAGTGTGCAATAATACATTTGAGCACTTGTGCGATTCAATTTTCCAGTGATTGGAGCCTGCACTATGTCGTAGCTAATTTAAATCACGATTTAAAGTGAACCGGAACAAGGGACTCCCGATTGTGATAAATCAGAGCCCCACCCCACGCGGACAAACACCCCCCTGGGGAGGGGTGGTGCCCCGACGGCACTAATCGATGTTTCGGTCAAGTTGGCTTTAATATCTGCTCTAATATTATGTATACGGTTCCGAAGCAGCAGCAGCAGCAGCAGCAGCGGCAATGGCAACGGTGCGGCACTGTGCGGCACCATCAAGGCTAAGGTTTCTTTTGTTTTTTCGCGTTATTTAAAACGTTCTACGAATCTGAAAAACTATAGGAGATTTGAGTAGGTTTTAAGTATATTTTATGAAACAAATTGTTTTTATATCCGTTTCTTCACAAAGAGTACCTATATGATTATAGAAAAAGGATATAATGCGCAACTTACCATTTTATTAGTTAACAAGAAATGTTAGAATAATTAAGAACCATTATCTGAAAAACGAAAGAAATAACAAAAATTACCTTACCATTTAAAAAACAAATCATTTAAATTTATACAAAAATTTTACAAAAAATAACACACCCAAAATATGTATTAACATATTTCTATTCTACGCTCACGATTGTTGAAGACAGAAAACGAGTTTTTTTTCATAACTAATTGGATATTTTTCATATTAAAGTTGATTTTTAATAAATAATTGTAATTGAGCCAGTGCTATTTTCTTAATTATAAAGTATTTTTGGTTGAGCAACTTACGTAAAATAATATTTTTATTAATTAATTTTCACACATATGGGTAACAGTAGTATGTATAATAATGTAGTAGAGTCAAGAAACGGTCCGTTTGACAATAGATCATCAAACCTATTCCCCTTTGTCCTATATAGTAGGCAGAGAAAGAGAGCAATAAACATTTCCGGAATCTCGTTATAATGTACAAATGATAACATCACATTAAGGTTCACTCAGTCGATAAGTCAACGAGTGTTGGATGTGAGTGAATCCCAACAGGCGGATGGGGTGTTGCAGCAACTACCCTCGCATTCGCTCGTAATATTTCAATCTTCAATCTCTCCTAGATGAACATTTGTGCGGCTGAATAATAACTAACTAATTCCCAACAGTCGAATGTCGCCGCAAACAATACGTAAGTCACCTAAAATGTAGGTATACATACAAATAATTAAAATTTATTTACAAAAAAAATTATGAATTTATTTAATCCTTATAGACATACATATACGTTACGTTTACATTCTATTAGAAAATATATATTGTTTTTTTTTTTGATTGACATTTAATTAAGTAATAATTAATGATTGAACGATTTGTATTTTAATAGGTTTGTAAGCAATTTCAGTCAAGTTTGAAGCCCGCATTTTTTAGACAAATTATTCTATCGTAAAACTATTTACGTACTTATAGCAACAATTAACAGTAATTGTTCAATTCAGTAATTATTTTGTCGCTGTATTTACCTAATATTTGATAAAAACTAAATAATATTTCTTAGTATATATTTATTTTAAAGTAATTTTATAATTAGAGTGCTTAAAATGGCCTTGGACAAATATCACATATATTTAGAGTATTTTCTGTAAATGTATGATTTGAATAGTAAAAACATGTTTTGATTTAAAAAATGGTACTTTTTTAATCTAATAAATCCAAATAAAAAGTGGAGTTTAGGTTAAAAGAAAAAGATGAATACGGGAAGTGATATATAATTTTGAAGTGACTTTCACTGTTCTGGTTAACCATCAACACCCGTATTGAACAACTTTCATCTAAATCTAAAACTGTAAATATAATATGACTTTTATATGTACATATGTACATACATGCATCATAAAGCAATTTACAAATATTAAATAAAACAATTAAATATATATAAATATATATATATATATATATATATATATATATATATATATATATATATATATATATATATATATATATATATATATATATATATATATATATATATATATATATATATATATATATGTAATACGGGTGGATAAAATAACACACTCTCACTCACACACACACACACATACACATACAAATACTCATATGAAGAGTTGGATGTTGAGGTAGGGGGTTGATTAGGTAATTACTGACATATAGAACAGGGTATAATTATTTGCAGATATTTCAACAACGGCTCTATTAGGTAGAGAGAGAGTGATGGAACGATCATCATATAATGCGGGCAAAAACGGGTAAAAACACACATAAAAGACGGAACTGGCAGGTGATTAGCCTGGACACATTCCGGGAAACAGATATCGCCAGCTGATAGACGACACGAACAACATTGCAAAGAATGGCTGTTTATGTACTTGTCTCTTGTCTCTCTCTCTCTCTCTCTCGCTCCCCGCCCCTCCACACTTATTTCTCTAATCATATAAATAATTTTATAAAACATTTGAGCAGCACACATTTGTTACAGTTACAAATGTCATTTTTGCGAATCAACAAAACTACTGCTTCTTCTTCTTCTTCTTTGTGCTGTTGTCTTTTAAGATCTTATCACTAAATCGTCATGCGTTTAAAATGATATCATAATGACAGACACAACATTCTAATGACTAATATTAAAAGATTTTAATGACAGTGTCGCTTAAAAACTATACTACTTTAGTTTTGTAAAGATTCAACAGATTAGAAATCACTATTACTATGCATGCAGCTTATTTCACTTCAGCACTGGAATTTGTTTTAAATAATTCAATGAAATCATCAAATGGGACAATACATTTCACCTATTTTATTATTATCTTGAAAACAAAGGTTGACATGTGTTGCGAAAATAAACTTACAATAATTATACAATTCTACGAACACAATCAGACTTTTGTAAAAAAAAAAAAAGAGAAAATTACAAAAAATTTACCGAATTACACTATATTAACAACAAAAAACTTTATAAGTTGAGTGATAGCTTATCAGTGATAGGTGTTCAACCCGCAGTTATATAAGAAACTGATATTAGAATTGCGCATTAGTTATGACGTGCAATGTTGCACATTTATTTCCAATTTGACGTCACTTGCGTCCAGTAAACAAGTGTATTTAATACGCACGAGGATGCGAGCGACGGGCGGTCGTGCTAAGCCACAGCACGGCTACTGCGCGCTCTCACTCACCGGAAATTTTTATTTTTCCCGATGTGAAATTCACGTCAAACAAACAATATCAACACCGGAGGGTTTCGATATAAACTTTGCCTTTTTATTATAGTGCTGTGCACCGGTGAGTGGGCGATACCAAATAAACGTTCTTTTCTTATTCTTTACTTATACCGTGTGTGTGTATGTGTGTTTTTCTGGATTCTGGTAAATCAACAAAACCCAACAGCTTCCTGTTTGATATTTTGATCTTATCGTAATAATTGCAATATATCTACACCCCCGAATACCTCCTAAAGTCATATGAAATAAAATCGTACTTAAATTGTAAACTAATTTTGTATGAGTAACAAATTTCATTAAAATCAACTAGGCATCTTTAGAAAGGTAGAAGATTTACTAAAATAAATAAAATATTTAAAACAACAAAAAATAAATGATGCCTGATGGTTTCCTCTAATTAAATCACAGGCGTATTAATTCGCTGATTAAGAAATAGATTAGACAAGGGGATGAGTGTGTGTGTGTGTGTATTCCACTGCTTTTATGCATGCATCGTTCGTCTTGAAACAATCAACAATTCTCTGTCTGGTGCAAGTCAAGTCCAGTGACGTCACGAGGGCTTGAGCACGAACGCATTGCGACCGGAAATTGCAGCGGTTTCCGATAACTCAGGGACAAGGTGCGCCCGTCAAATTATAATAATTAGGCGCATAAACGTGTTGTCACATTGTTCTTATCGCGCGCGCGGCTTTGCGCTTGCAATAATTAAACATTTCGCGTTTAATTACGTGCCTATACGTATAATGACACGCAAAAACATGTACGTCGTACGTACGTACTCGTTGCCGCAACCGCAGCCGCCTGCTCAAAACTGTCGTAAACTATCCAGTTAAACAAATACCCTGATGCTGATCAATTAGAAGATACAGTTATTGATGCAAGGTAGCAAATTTATTTATTTCGGACGAAAGGTGCATCACAGGATTAAATCAAACAAAAAATGGTTTGTTAGTTATGCCAATTTATTTTTATTGCCGTTTTATTTTAAATAACACCACATACTATTAATTCTTATATACATATCTGTTCCTGCATCTCTCGTTATACTTTTGCTAATGAAGCGATATTTTCCATTTTTAACACAATTAAAATTCTATATAATTGGAATTGATTGATTGAAATGTATATTAAATATATAAATAACTGATTGTATTATATGGAACTTTGTTAAATAAAGTTATTTAATTTACGTTTTAATTTTAGTGAATTTAGTAAAATAACGTTCTATTGCAGTAAAGGGGTTAATGTATGATATAGGAAACGTCTGCAACATATTTTAATGACCAAAAAAAACTTTATATTGCTAATGTTGAGATAGTTGCTTCGTCTTTTTGTTATAATAATGTTTTCGCTTTATGGCAGTGCGAATTATGTCATACGGATAATTCCATAGCAGTTTATACTTCATGTGAGTTGCTCATTTACCTTAAGATTGCGATTTTATCTGTAATAACCCACATAATGAGGAACATTTCAAACCGGTTCATATTTACAGACTAATTCTGCTTACCTAGAATCCTCATTAATTTCAATGTACATATGTATTATTATTTCTCTCAAATTTAAAATCTGGTACACTTTTTTTGCTAAAATCCTCCCAATTCAAAATGAATAACTCTAAAATGTTATTTAGTTCGCGTAATGGTTTCTAACAGCTTGTATAATACTGGCCTAAAGTTGTCGTTTACAATTTAAAGGATATTTCATGGTATACTGTTTGCAGCCGGCTGTGATGTATAAAAACCATTGGCCATTTCCTGTATGTGTGTGTGTGTGTGTGTGTGTGAATATGTGCGTGTTGTTCTCGAACACGTTTAACGCGATTAAAAGTTTTGCCAGGAATGATGTGAAAACGACACTGCTACACTCGCACATTTATACAGTTTGTTGCCTAGCTTGTTTTCACTATTAAATTATCAACATTGGTTTTTATTTCGAATAAAATATTTTTGACGGTCTGCTACTGAATCAGTTCATATATGATGCGCCAACTAAGTTTGTTGGAACGCTATTTTCATAATGCGCATGTGTCGTATAATAATTTCAAACCATTTCTAATATTAGTTGGAACAAACCTAATAAGTATAGTTCTTGTGATGCTTAGAAGAAGATAAGTATAATATTGGGAATCGTATAATACAGTTGTATTTGATGGTTGTTTTGTAGTGAATGTTCCACACAGTTCACACTCCGCGTGTAAGTTTGCGCCACGCGCGTAACGTGTTTATTATCAGTGAGAAGATCGGCGGCTCGCCGCCTTCATCTGTAATTGCTCGTCGATTGTGCATCTTGATAAACGGGCACGGCGGTGGCGGTGGCGGTGGCAATGGCGGCGATCGGCGATCTCTCATAGCAACGTTAATCGCTTGTTTTATTAGGCTGGGGAATGCTGGCGGGCCCGGCCTGCCCAAAGATTTATTACTTCTCGATATGAACGAACAACAATAATATGGGCACCTACGATGCTATTATATTTAGTACTATACCTGAAATCAAAGACATACCAGCGCGCGCGCTAATATACAATATGTATACTCTAGACCGTTTTCACATCAATGATAATCATTTTACATCATTGGAGGCGAATTCACGCGGTAAATTATTATTCTTTAGTACTTAAACGGACACTAAATACCGATTTACACTTATCTTATCACGAACACCGTGCACGACACGACTCATTCAACAATATACGTATGTATGTATGTACATATACATACATACATAGATACATATCTTTTTTTTTTCTCCCGCGATCTCTGAATATATTTGATATGATAAATACAATTAAAATATACAGTTAAGTACAACAAAATTGTTAGTACCTTGTTAAGTAGTAAGAAAATATGTCTTGCCATATATTAATATTATGTGCCATATTTAAATTAATGACTCCTATAAAACAGCATAAATAAAAGGAATTATCTATAATATGTAATATCTAAAGTTCAATCATGACATGAAATCTTGTACGACGTGCGATATGGTGGATATATCACCTCACCTGGGGGTATTGCAGTAACATATACTCATAATTGTGTTATAATTAACCCTTTTTTTGAAAAATAATTTATTGCGTAAAATACCGCGCGCTACTTGTCAATTAAAATTTCATTTATATGCTTTACGATTCCGGGCCACAGTTCATTCTTTCTTTCGCTTTATTATTATTATTATTTTTACTTTCTTATAAACAACGCATCAGCTACTATGGTAATTATATTGGAAACGGATGCCGTTAAATGTAACACCCGTGCGAGCTGTAAAACTGCAGCTCATTTAAATAAAATTTGAATTATTACTAACACAAGCAGGTAGCTATTTACACTACCTACTTATTAATATTATATTCCAATACTTTGTACACATACATACATACACGATACACACTTTTATTTACATAGGTTAACTACTCAAAGTTAAATGATTTTTGTATTATTATTATTAAAACTAGAGTGCAATTTTTGTGAACTATAGCAAATTATATAATGAGTTTTTGAATAATTAGTACAATTAAAATTTTTACATGAAAGAAAATTTATTATATTTAGTTCAGTTTATTTATATTTGTAGTAAAAGACATTCACATGTGTGCATGTATAAGAAGGTATACTATTATAATATAAACGCACATGTCATTTTACCTCAAATGAAACGAGCATAAAATAGGAAACTACAACTCGATAAAATTACCGACCACCATGATATGTACATGTAAGTAAAAATTTCCCACCTTTACAACATACTAATTGTTATTTCTGCATATAATTAAGACATTTTACAACACTTATACTTTTTCACACCGTGTTACATATAATATGTTTCAACGTAATTTACATAACATACGCATATCCTTTGTCCAGAATTGCCAAGTTATATTTTAAAATTATTGACGAATTTTCATACAAATAATTAGATCATATTAGTAACCGTGAAATGTCTACTAAATCAATTATCAAAGTTGACTATCGTTATTTCTAATTTTACAAAAATATTATATGTCTGTTGATACATTTTGGCAAAATAAAAAAAATGTATATTCAATACTGAGAATGCTGTATGCAATACATCGTATATTGTAAATATATATATGTATACATATTTGGAGTATGCTTAGAGGGTGCTGCGTCGCTCACATTTCACACCCCTGACTGAAACTGATAAAAAAAATGTTGAACACCCACCAGCGTCGTAAACATGATGCTTGCGCTGCTAGCCCGTTATCCAATAAATTATTCGGCGTGTACAGGCGCTGCTATAGCACCATAGTGGTCTAAAACGACATAGACTTTTTTTTTAAATATAAATTCAATAATCTGATTTTCATTCGGATTTTTTAGAAAATAATTTATAATCAAAATAGCGAGGTCACATTAGTCCGTGTCGAAAAAATATAAATGTATAGCGCTTATCAAAATGTGAATTATGGTTAATATTTATAAGAGTTATTGACGTACAATAATAAAATTAAATGGCATACTGTGCCATATTGGCTTATCAATACTGGTACAGTTTACTGAGTTCGTATAGATGAAATACACATATTTGGTGCTGTAGCACCAGCACCAAATATGTGTATTTTGCGTAGTTTTAACGTTATGGAAAAATCACCATCAGTGTTACTGTAACTGCCACAGCCGCGCCCTTCTCTCAGAACCACTAAATATGGAAATATGAACCCGAATTCTTCGCTGCAAATGACCCGGTTGACGTGCAACCAACTGGCCAGCTGGTTACTAACCAATGCTAATATTCAGTAGCGTGCATTGTTATTCAACTTGAACAACACCGCAAAGTTACTATTATATATTTAAAATAAATCTTATTTAGGATAAAAGAAAATAAAAATAAAAGATATCTTTCGTAGCACCAATTAGACTAGACAAAATAATAAAATGCATGTTAATACGATAACAGCAACCATAATGACGTTGTAAAAGTATGAAGTTGACGCCCCCGCCGCCAACAGTGCCGCACTGCATCCGGCAGCCGGAAACATGTCGGTCCTGTGCAACCCAATTAGCTTCGCTCCAGGCTCAATAAATCGCAGATCGTTCGTTCGCTCGTTCGTTCGTTCGTTCGTATGTTCGGATTCCCGAAACAGTGAGACCTCCCAGGAATCACTCTCAATTCAGCTACTCACTCCCATCATCATCATCAGGGAACAAGAAGCGAGTGAGATCCCTCGGGAACGTATGCGATACTGTTGTGTGCAGGGAATTGTTGCCAAAGCGGGTGAATTGTCATAAAAACGGCGTTACGTCGCCGACAACACTCCCGGCGGACGTACTGGGAAAATTGTTTGTAATGTTTTGTGGTTTTTCATCTTTTCTCGTCGTGACCAGCCTGGAGGGATGATAATTTCTCACGATGCCACTGTGACATATCGTATAGGTGTCTGTCTACTGATGATATAAATGCGTTTCCAATAACGACAATTGGATTAGCTTATTGAACAAAATACACTTGTCATGTCTTTATTGCTACATATTCACAACTTATGAACTTATGGGGAGGCCACATTTTATAGAGATTTACATCATAAGTTTGAATTATCGAAATTCCCGATACATCGTATAATTGAATTGAACACCCTTGTACTCTTCAAGTAATGTCTTTATTCAATTTACTATTTATGGTGACCAACGGAGGCTACTAAATTTACCGGCACAATTTTATATTATATATATGTAGATATATTTACACTATTTCGTACTAAAAATACAAATTTTTAAAAGCTTGGATTTATTTTCAAAATATAAATATAATAGAATATTCTACATCACTTTGGTAATCGAAATTAAATCAGTGTTGAATAGGCAATGAAATTAACCGCGCAGATGTCCCCCAATGGTCAGTTAATCACCCAACAACACAGCACAGCACAGAACAGGCATAGATTTGCCTTTGTAAACTACTCTATCACTCTGTAAACCCTAATAATAGCTACAGAAACAGAGGAATGTCATAGTGCATATACCGTAATTATTTGTAATTTAGAATAGCATGAATAACAAACAATTCATATGTCAAGGTTTATATAAATAAAGTGCCTACTATATGATTTAAAATATTAACATAAAGTAAAAATGCATAAAATATGATGATCTAAAATGATTTTTTATCTTCAGTTCGATGCTGATAATACGTATGATGTTCGTTAGGCAAATGCAAATACCTACTCTGTCTGCAGAGTTTTGTTTTGGGCAGTAGGCGCTATATGGTGCAGTGTTAAACCTACTGGAACTCGTATATCTAAAATAATATGTTCTGTCTTCGTTAAAGTAATACCGTCAAGATTAGTGGTGCGAGTGGGGCGATGATTAGCGACGTGTCGCAGAGGATGACGACCACCCCGAGTGCGACAGTAACCTGACACCTACGGTCATTCTATACTATACACTGACACTACTACCAACAATCTAACCCACTGTTAACTAACTGATATATACCACACACTACAATCATTCTTTTTTTTCGTCTGTCTGTCTGTGTGTGTGTGTGTGCCTTTCTTTATATTATAGTTTACAATAATATATGTATTACTTCATTCAAGTAGCAGAGACATTATTTTATTTTTAAGTATTTTTTTTATGCAATAAATTCTACAGTTCTTAATCTAGTTTGGAATTTATTTCTATAGAAATTAAAGTCGCATCATTAAACCAAGTAATATATAATTTTCGTTGTAATTTTAATTCGTTTTATCATCACCTTAAATATATGCAAGTTGAAGCGGCGTTTTATATATTTTTTTAACTGAGCGATAATTCGGTGTTTTAGTAAGGCGTTCAACTTTTAAGCACTTCCGCTCCTGGTCTGTGTATGTATGTATGTATGTATGTATGTATGTATGTATGTATGTATGTATGTATGTATCTACATACATAGCTACTGCTGCACGGCTCCACTTGAACTTTTATGTTTTTATATCAGCGGCCATGTGTAGCAGAAAAGAAGCCTAAGCGGCCTGTGGCCGTTGTAAAAATAAAAAATAAAACCAAATTTACAACGACCCATTCATTCATTTGATATTATCGTCACAATTAATCCGACAATTACACATAACTTAATATACATGAGAGGATTAGTGTTAGAACAATTCAACTAAAAGTAAACAAGCATCGAGTGTCTAAATAAATGTTATTATAATTCAAATTGAAAATACACGTCACCATTAAAGTATTGAACAAATCCCTGGTTTTAAACCATTTATTAAAAACGCTTACGATGTAATTTATAGAAATCTTGATCTCGATACTTATGTCGAATAATTTTCAATTTTCACACTACATTGAGCGCCTAAACATTCTGACCACACACACAAATAATCAATTTGTATTATGTTCCGGCAGCCGGTCTTGTTTCGCTTGTAAACCGTTCGTCATCGCGTTGTAACAAATGTTGAGCCCCTCGAGCAATATTCAAGAACAGCGCGCTTTGAACCGATCCCGTTCATAATAATAATAATAATAATAATACAAGGAAGGTGCGTTGGTTAGTAGAACCCAGCCTCATAATTCGTCAGGTGTTCGTCACGCTAGTTTTTACTTTGACAGCATGAAATTCGATCTTAGAATCGGTCCACTGGCAAATGATAAATCGTCTGTCTTCTTGATTTGATGTCCGACTCCAATTGCCAGTGAACAAAACGCTTTAAAATGCAGTATTACACCACCAGCACGCAGTATATGTATGTACGAACATACGTAGATTATGTAGAATTGTTTTTTTAAAACAACACTTTTGAAATTAATTGGTAAAGATAAATATTGCGAGATTCCAAAGCAATAGTAAATAGTTGGAATAATTTCGAGTGAGTGTCATTACCGTGAATTATAAGCGTTAAGAATTTGTGGCATTTAAACATGACAAAAATAGTAACACCTATCCATGTCTCCGTCATTCCGTCAACATTTCAACTTCTCACAGCTCAGGGCCTCGCGCGACTACAAAAAATTAAAACACCAAAACAAAAACACTAGTAGGTATTATATCGTATAGAGCTATGAAACAGTTATCAGTTCTGCTGCCATGTCTACATACATACATAGGTATACAAAATTCAGAATGCCACACATGTTATACAATGTCACTCAAGACTCATACAAAAACATTTCGATTTCGCATTTTAACAGTCGACTAATATTATTCTATTGTGTGTGTCCGTTTTATTTTAAAACTTAATCATAAGGACTAACACATATCTCTAGCGCGTTGTCTCCCATATTTATTTAGTAAACTATATTTTAAATAGCCAATTTGAATAATTATCTTATATTATATCATTGTTTTGAACTAAATAAAGATTCTTGTAAATCGATTATTGTCTAATTTGAAATACCGTTCTTTGGTATGGAAAATAGTTTCCAACTAATTATACATTCTTTATATCTACTAACGGAAAATGCATAAAACTTTATATTCAGTATTTTTTTTTTTTTCGCTATAAAAAATAGGAAGATACGATTTTAATGACATGGTGTGTTAGTGTGTGTAAGTTATCGCGAAAACGGAACTAACTTATTAACGATATGCCCGCATAGCAACGAAATGTAATTAGTTGTAAAAGTAGGTACACTTGTTCTTGTACTTACACTCTTGTCTTTTCATTGCTATGACAAGGAACACCAATAAATGACAACGTTCATATAATTAGTACTTAAATTAAGCTATTACAAATAAACTAGGTTCAAAATTGCACTACCATCATCGTTAAAGTAAGAATAAATTCGTATTTTAGTTAAATACATATATGGTATTTATTCAGAGAGAAACAGTTATTTTTATTATTTTTATACATTTATACAGGTTTTTAGTTTATATTATTTCTGATAGGCAGCTTATATTTTGGATATTATACTGTAATGGTACAAATTTCCTTATTTTTTGAATAAAATAATAATTAGTATTATAATTAATAAACCGTAAACGTCCGCAGATTTTAATCGAAGATTAGTAATAAATAAATTAAATCAATTTCCGGATTATATAAAGTATTATTTTCATATTACCATAACCATTTACGTTACAGATTTGAACACAGTTTATTTGTAATTGGTATTTTTCTTTGGAAATCAATTCTATATTGTTTAATTTAATTAAACATTAAATTAATTAATACCAGGCTTTGCATGGATTCTAAATTCAAATTAACCCTATTAAGTCATTTATAATTCCAGTCTAAAATTTTTTATAAAAAAAAAAACATAATATATAATTTTCAAATGTTTGCGTTTAATAATCAATATAAAGAATATCAAGTATAACTTGAAATAAATTGTAAATATAAAGTAGTAATGGAGTAAAGGAAATCTGTGAATATTATACAAGTACAGGATGTCAATTAAATGTACATTGAGTGAAGCAACACGTTGACAGTTTGAAAGGGGAACGGGATGCTCCCTGTTCACGAGTCACCCCTGGGCCCAACAGGAATCAAACAGACAGACAAGCAGACAGACAGCCGCAGCAGCATTCGCTGTCATTCCACGTCACGTGTATCAGTCAGTTAATCTCATTACAAGCATCACGACCAACTTACGAATTTATAAACAGTGGCGTAGTAGCATTTGTTACTGAATTTCAGAAACTATTTACAAATATAATAATAGTAAATTGTTGACAGCATTATTCTTATATTGCAAAATAATATTTAACTAAAACGATACATAAAATAAAAAATTACAAATTTTTGGTAGTATATCTTCTGTAATTTCTACTTCCCCGTGATCGTAAGCTATTGTATGTGTGCGCGCCGCCGTTTATCGGCGCGTTGTCATTCGATTGTCCGATGCTGCGCGTCGTCGTCGTCGTCGGTGCGGCGTCGGCAGGATCACACCTAACATACACACACACAGAGGGGCTACAGCCAATCCCGAAATGGCCCCGGGCAGATGCATTATTGAGATACCGTAGAAATACGGACGCAATTTCGCGCGGGCGCGATAAGACGTTAATGGCTTCAACTTTGCACTCTATCGTATATATATACGTACGACTGACGTCTGCATTCGGAGGCCTAAAATGGGATATCGCTTGCTTAAATTGTATTTGTAGTTTCGTTTTTTTCTACTTCTCGCGTTCAATGAATTATAAATAAGAATACAAGAATCTTTTAAAACATATTTATGTTTTTATTTATTGTCATACAAATTTGATAAAAATAGTACTTCAATTTTGAATTTTTAAGTAATATTATACACTAATTACTTGGAAAGTAATCGTATGTTCAGCGTTCAAAGAACCGTGCCGTTTTAGGCCAGTATGTATGTTATCGCTTCCCTGTTTGTGTTCAAGGTATCGCGGCGCTGTACTGCGCTGCGCTGCGCCGCAACGTTTCTAACGTTGATGGAATTGAGTGCTGGCTAGCTACGACCCTCGACTCCGTTGGGAAATCTATCACCCTTTCGTATTGTCCATAACTTATCCAATATTAATCTAGCGTGAAATGAAACGCGTCGTATCGTTTAAACAATACACATGTTACGCTTGTCCTACATGGGAAGGGCTGCTGTACCTACACTACAGCTTAACCCTTTCCTGCAATCCATCTAGCTGATGGCTCTATACTTGATTCCATTTTCATTTTGCTCCAGTATTATTTTTTTTCATACACTAATTTCGCTATAAGATATTTAAATATTATATTTTTCTAATATTGATAAAATTACGACTAGAGAACAAATAGAATATGTGTTTTAATAAAATGATGAATTCTATGCATAATTCGATTAATTGTAATATGTAAAATCATTTATAAAATCATCGTGGGATTAAGTTTGGCAGTGGTTTTAAAAGTAGTAGTGATATTTTCAATTTACTCCCGTTTATTGGCAGTGCTTTAATTAAGTTTTTACAAGTGTGTTTTCCGGCAGACTGCGTGTCACTCATACGTACGTACATTGATTTCGCTCATCTAGTCTAATCGTTGCGATCATCGGCGGCGGACACACTCTTTTGCTAAATGTATGTATGTATAATTAGTCGTCTGGCTAGCTACAACAAAAGACGGTACTTGATTTACGAGATGGACTCTATGCACTATTCATTGGATTAATGGAGGAGCTTTTGGATTTTTTTTCCTAAAACATTTTGCGATATTAACGCTTAAAAGATGGTATTTCATTGGTTAATTAGCAATGACCGGGTAACGGTTACATGGTCGACCTTTCAATGAGTGAATTAGCCAGGAGCGATAGGTCCGCGTGTGCCGATGAAATCAGCGCAACATAATTCGCCTGTGGCCATCCACAGTGCAGTGCAGTGCAGTGCACAATGATAATTATCTTTCACTCGATATGTCCCGGAGACATTTCTTCATCTGGTGGTCCCATCAATCACGCGGCACATTAGGCTGTCGGGCTTTCGTCCCGTCCCCGCGCCCTGTCCCTCGTCTACTCGTCTACTCGACTGACTGGACGCTGAGGTTCATAGCCCATTAATCACCGACAAAATATTTATGTTCTCCTTTCATCCACGGGATCGAGAATATCCTCGGTCCCTGTCCCAGAGAAGCTGCGCACATTTGTCAAACGCATGCACCTGTCGCGAACGTTATATGCACAAAACACTACATAAACGACATTACACCTATATCTTATATTATCTACGTATACGTATCACTAACTGACGTATTACTTTTTGATTATTCTAATTTTAAATTATGTGTTGACAAAAAATCTTTACTTTTCATCAGTAATTACAAAAAGTACTCCATTTTTTCTGTGTATACTGCACGAAGAATATATGATGAATGGTACATATATGTATAGGAAGATAGATAAATAAAAGAAAACATTTAATTTAATAAAAAAAAAGTTAGACTTTGTGACATATTCATATGTATTCTTTCTTAATTATTACAAAGTACTTTTGAAGCTGCAATCATATAATAATAATAATAATAGTAATAATAATTCATAATAATAATAATAATAATATTAAACCACACACGCATACAGACACACAGGCACAGTCACACATATCGATATGTATATACACTGCGTTCAAATGAATAAATAATCTAAAATATGTACATTATTGTATTGCGCACATCACAGCAAAAGGGGTGGGGGGTGGGGTGCGTTCCATCATATGTATAAAACACATTTATCACTACGAAGCGGGGCTGTGGTGTGGCGATAGATCCGGATCCGGTGCGTCTCGCAGACTGGTATCCGGCGAGGAGACGGGCGGGGAGGTGCGGTGCATGCCGGGCTGCGTAGCGTACGGGGAGTACCGGTGCTGGGCCAGCGGCCGCGCAAGAGCCGGCGGCGACGGCATCGAGGAACTTGTGGAAACGGCGGCTGCTGCGGCGGCGGCCACCGCGGCTGCCAGTTGCTGCTGGTGGTGTTGATGTGCAGCGAGTATTGACGGGCCCAAGCACGCCCACTGGCTCCATAGCATTCCTGGTGGCATTCCGGACGCTCCTGCCATGGAACCACTTCCTCCACCTCCTATATCAGACGATAAGCAGACGAAAAAACAAAATTAGTAATATGCTTAAATACGCAATGATGCGAGGTGGGCCTTACCTCCACCGGGGGGTGGTTGGTGGTGTGGGTGCGTGTGCGGGTGATGCGCAGGATGATACATGCTCATCGTGTTCACTAGAGGCGCGTATGGGCCGGCAGCAGCCGCGGCCGCTGCTCGCAAAAACAATTGAGATCGCGCGGCCAACAGAGCCTTCTCTTCCAGGCTGAGATTGTTGTTGTGTTGATCTAGATCCCCGAAAGGTCGCAACGGTGAGCGTAGATAGTGCTGTTCGGCGAGCATCGACTCCATCGTCTCCCTGCAACAAAGTATATAAAATACGATTAACATAGGATTTCCACTATTCACATACTTGAACAAAACTCATTCATTTTATTTGGTTTCGTTATCAAATATAAATAGCAGTTTGGATTTTTTTTTGTTTTTATTATATGTATACCTAATAAGATGTGTGCATGTAATTCGCTCACCTTTCAAACTCTGTCAACCGGGACGAGTCTCGGAATCCTTTCGCGAACGGATTGCTGTCGATCTTGAGCTTGGTGATCTACAACAGATAGATAGACGGGTGATTTTAACTTGTCTGTTTCTGTGTGTGTGTGTGTGTGTGTATTTGATAATGGTGCGTGGTTTGTGTGACGATGATGAGATACACAATGGGGCCCCAGTGTAGTGGCGCCCCGTCGCGCGCAGCAAACAGTCACTTGGAGCTCCCGGGGTGGGCCAATTATCTCGGTGAGCGCACTACAGCCAGAGGGGCAGAGTACGTTTGGTAAGGGCCCCGTGCACCCCGCACTGGAATGCGGAGGACACCGCGGGTGCTCTCATACATCATGCCACGACGCTGCTGCTTCTGCTGCTGTTACTTGGAACACAGTGGCGTATTTATGTATAATAGCCAAGGAGGAAGGGGCGGGGGAGGAGTGATTTTTTTAAACAATTTTGACAATAAGTTTAATCGTTTAATCAAATTTCCGTGATATCAACAATTAAGTAATATTATGAACCGATTAGATAGGGAGATGTCATTTGCGTCGTGTCTACATAGTACACACTAACGCGCACTAGTTTTATTTGATTTCATATATAAATGTTGATGTTTGGCGATTAAGCGCAGGATGTGCGGGATAGTAAGCCACTGATTATTAGCGAACGGCACCTAAAACGCATCCGAATCCAGACGAGTAGTGCCGAGACCGGGCGGCAATCAGTCACTCGACAAGCGCATCACGTGTCCCGCCACACACGCGGCCCGTGTGAAACGTCCTGTCTCATTTAAAAACTATTATTTATGTTTACTTTGGCCCGGAATGTTACAAGACGCGCGAACGAGCCAACATCTGGAGCGAACCGACAGACAGACTTACATACATACATACATACATACTCTAGTATAGTTGTGTATGTGTTTGTAACTTATTCACATTGTATAGGTGACTGATACCACACGACACAAACAAACATGTTACACGACTTGTGTAAAATATATACATACACGTATATATCATACATACACAGTGTAAACTATACGTTTAGAAATGAACACCGACGGAAGGAATATATGTCAAGATGTAATTGAAATTATATATGCTTATGCAGTATGTATGTATGTACGTGTGTTTCCACACATTGCACAAACGATGCCGCAAATAAACTATTTAATTTCACACCTTTTTTTTTATTTATACGATTTTATATATTAATACTTGAAAGAAATTTTTTTTTAAATTTTATGTATATGTATAAAACTTTATAGAAAAGGATAATATATGCAATTTTCATTTATAATATACATATAAAATATGTTGAGTAACGTATTAGAAGGTTCGTTTTATGCATATGTATGTATGTACGTGCGTCGATCCTTTGAGTAATTCGTAGCGCTGCCTTTCATTAAATTTTACGCGAAACTAATCCCATATTTACGGATTCGTTGCCCGGAGGCGGCTTTGCCTACATGGAAAGTCATTTTGCGCCCGCTTTATGAATCACTACAATTCCGTTTTATTTAATTATAGTCCGGTGTTTTCTCTGTTGTTCCGCCAAATAGGTATGCATGTGCAACGCATCACTCTCAAAAGGTCTCCGTTTAAATATAGAAGCATCGTTATATATACATATAGTTCGCGCACCGTCAACTAACAATCATCGTATATTAATTGTCAATTAGAAATAAAACTAGTGTCATTTGATGATGTAATAAACAAATATGATGTATGTATGTACATGTGGATACATGATTTACATTTACACGAGGATATATCACCGAAAATATAATAATAATAATGATGATACGTAGGTGTACGTATAAAATAGCGTGGTCCGAGATAAATGAGGATTTGATAGACACGCCAGCACCTGTTTGCAAGTGTGTCTGTTTATTTTATCATTTTATTTTTTTACAAGATTCACGAGCAGATAATTTTTACGGCTTAGCGTCGTCCGCGACTAGCGACTCGTAAATATTTCATTAGCACATATTATATGGATCCTGAATCCCGGCCGACGTCGGCAAACTCGCAAATGCTTAAATTCAAATAAATCCACTTTTTGTCAGATAAAAAACACCCACAGATACGAATATACCTACCTACATATAGAATCCAAAAACCACAGTAAATTAAATCTAACCAATCATCTTCTAATATAAACGATTTATTTACTGTCCTAAACTATTATAACATTTATAAACTTTATATTATACCGTAAATAAAGTTTGTAATGAAAGACTTTTTGTAATTTAATAAATGAAAGAGTAGTACTTGAGGTGAATAAAGTAAATCGGCGTTGATAAATGAAAAGCCTCCGATTAATCAGAGTAGCTGTAGCATAACCATTAATTTTTTAAGTCTGTTGATTTGCGAGCGGATCAGTTGTCCTGACAATGTTTATGCTTTGATCGGATTACGCGCGTCTCGCAATTGCCCGACGCATCTCAATTAGATGGACGGCGGCCAGGCAGCTGGTTGGCGTCGGTCCAAGCACCGCTGATAGCATTACAAATGATGTGTGTGTGTGCCGGTGCTTTTCACTTACCAGTTGGTTCTGGTAGGCAGTCACAGCCGTGAACACGCTCTCGGGGAATACGAACGTCTTGTACTCTTCGCCATCCAGGTCTTGCACCTGAGCAGGTGCTCCGTCTGGCCGCTTCACTATGTGGATGCGAGGCTGGTACTTGTGCATCGAGTTTAAAACCAACTGGACCAAAAAAAAAAACGTTATTTATAACAACTGACTGATTTATAGATCTTGACTTACATGTCCATGTTTATCCATCTCGTTGTTGGTAAGTTTGACTTTCTCGAAGGAGACTACTTGTTTTCGGAGTTGTTCTCCAGAGTACGGTGAATCAGGATGCGCGTAAAGGCGACAGGGCGCTGGTGGATCTGCTTTTCCGGCGACCAGCCACGAGCTGCGGTGGTACGCGTACCTGTAGCGCTTGTTGTCGACGGGCACTATGTCCAGCAGCACTGCATACCGTTGTTCGGGTCGGATGCCGGTGAAAGACACACGTATCGTCGGAAACATCCGCCTGCAACAGATAAAAACTTATCAATTAAAATATACCCACTACTATCAATCAAATGTATTACAAGTATAACATGAAGCGCATCATCATATTCTTCTGAGTACTGACAAAACGAATGTTGTTGTTGTTGTTTTGAATTTTAATAATAGACATACGAATACAGAACGTCAAAATAAAATGATACATGACGAATGGGAATGGGAATGAAAACAATATAATGATGTGGCGCAGAAGGCATTCGAGGAGTACCTTTTGCACTGTCCGGATTGGCAATAAATATCGGCGCGGCAGATCGGTGTCGGTGTTGGTGTTGGTGCTGCCCTAGCCGGCGTCTAATGATAATAATTAACGCAGAGCGTGATGATGAACCGCCGAACGTTTTAATTGATTCCGTAGCGAATGAATGATGGACTTGTAGGTACGTCATCATAATAACGGGGAATCATATTTCGTTACAAGATACAAACATACACACATGCATACATATATAGATGAAGGAGAAGGGACAGGACGTGGTGTGCAATTAAAAAACACCTTGCTAGCGCGCCTAGCGACTACAAAGCATCAGCGTAGCGTAGCGTGAGAAGAGAAGACGCTTCGCGCGACATGGCCAATTGCCCGTGACGTCACGGCCCGTCGCGATTCACTCGGTGCGGACGCAACATATCCGTCACTTCTCGCCACTTTCTACTATAGCATTTGTATTACAAAACAAAAACAAAAAAAAAACTTATACCTACCTACAACATGTTTAACATTACAGTTTAAACAATTAAATATATAATAGACCTCAATTCTAGTACAAATTATTACCCTTTTATTTAATAAATAATATTAATTATTATCGACAATACGCACATATCGTTGTGAATTTTTAGTTTCTTAATTTATAAGAGAGACTGTAATAATATATGTATGTTGTTTGGGATACTTGATATAGCATCAGTCGACACATAGCGTAATTGAAGCAAAAGTAAATGATGTGTGTCTGCGACTGCAATTAGGAAAGATTGCTAGCGAGAACATGAAACAAGGTATTATAGCCGCGGTGCATGTGAAATGATCGGTGCGAAAGTGATCCATCAACGGCCGCCGCGGTGATAGACGAAGCGCGCAGCAACAGTACAAATGGGCCGACGCTAGCCGTCCATCCGCGTACATTGGTTTTAATTACACCCAATAGACAGACGCGTGAATCAAAGCACATTGCCATTTATAAACAAATAAATTACGCGCACTCGTTGTGTGTCTATGAAACCGTCAATCAGTCTGTGTCCCCATTTTAATCTATTACTTTGAGACTAAACATTTATTAATTTGTTTCCATACAAATTAATAAATATCATATTTAAGATTTCAATACATAAATAATCTATATGTATACTCTTCATTTTACGTACAACATATAATTATTTATTTTCTTTAGCCAATTAATTTTGTATAATATTCGATTAATTAGTATACGTATTTAAGAGACAGCAATTACGGGAGAAAAGCGAATAAGGTATTTGTGTGAGCTGTTGTTTTTACAACAAATCACCATGCATCATTTTGTTTTGACGGTCGGAGAAGAAGCGTTACTCTTCGCACCGAAGCGGTAACGTTGCGCGTATTAATTTAAGCCTCACACACACACACACACACATGCACACATAGATTGGGGAAAGGATGAGAGATCTGTCTCCGACAGAGTTCGCACACAAATCTTTCGACAAGACGGTGAATACCGCCGGTGGCGAACACGACGCCCGCTAACGAGCCCCAAGCTCCTGTTTCTCTGCTTGGGAGGTCCATAATATCCATCTACACACATGCCTGTATCTAACCCTGAGCCAAATGACCGTATCATCCGCCTCCTCATCATTTTATACATCCGAACAAGGAAATTAGAAGAATGCGATATTTCTCACGTGTGTCAAGTGTAAATGGGGGAGTTTCATCTGTCCGTGTGTGTCGAATTTGTTAGATTTATTTATACACATGGAATTTGTAATGCACCCAATGGCAGTGCAACTCAAGCCTTCCATATTATATCAATTTGTTTTAATAATTTCAGACAGTACAATACGTATGTATATGTGCTGTTGCAGCAGAACTGAATAGAAAAAGCGTGAGAATAACAGACAGACAGACTCTGGGGCAGCAAGTCAAATTGTTCCAGTATAATTAATAACGCTGTTTGGTGCGTTATGAAAAGTAGTGTTATAGGTAGTACAATGTAAAACACGTTGAACATTCACGACACACATCCGGGACCGCACGCAACAACGACAGGACAGCGCCGTTGTTGTTGGCAATTTGGCACTTCTATAAATACGTCGGTGCATCAGCTACTACAAAAAGCACCAACAGAACAGAACAGAAACAAGCGGCGACAAAAAAATCCTTAACTACCGCAAGTCAAGAGAATTAATGATGCGAAAGCTAAACGACGTTCAGACTAAAATTAACTGTGTGGAGCATGATTACAAAAAAATCATTCAAATGCCGTCAATTGCGTCGCCTCTTTCAAAACAAATTTAACTAAATTTCATGAAAAGCAACCTGATTACTAAAATTCGAAAACTATTTGCTTCAATTACTACATCTTGAGAATAAAGAGTAACATTTAAAAATTGATTCTTTACTATACATTTAACATATAGGTACCTACGTATGTACATACACTGAAAACATGTTGGTGTCACATTATAAAATTTCCATTCCATGATGAAACGAAGCAGGCACTGGCTCCAAGGATTTCCCACGTGGCCCAACGTCACGTACTTCACAAAAGCAATACCCACCAAAACTGGATGCGCAGCGCAGCGCACTAAAGCACATCACGCGGTAGCTGGCGATGAGATTATGTCAAGAAGAAAGAACACATAGCTACACCCCAACCCCAAGGTATCATAGAGAGTGTGTTTCCAGTATTGGAATTAGAGGATATGTATGATACAACCAGAGAATATTACATGCATATTTCAAAATACCTATATATTTATTTATTTTCCATTTATGAAACCAGCGACAATTGAGTGTTGTTAATGAAATTGAAACAAAATATGGATTGTTTTCGTACCCTAGGGCTGAGAATATTGTTGAATTCTAGTTCCGGCACTGGATCCCGTGTCGACCCTGCACTAATAAATGAGACTTCACGGCTGTCTGCGTCTCGAGCGACGCCGCGCCGCTCCGTACCGCGAGGAAAGGAGAGAAGCCGTCATTTGGGACGGCGTCGATTTGATTAAGTCGGCATCCTCCGTGCAAAAGAAGGCGGTACTGCTCGCAATTACACTGATGGCCCTTTGCATATTTCACACAGACGCTGTTCCCGCCGGGACTAGCAATGGTGTCTCGTTAGTGTCATTCGAACTTTCGCAAGCGTCACTCTATTCCTATATTTATTCACACACACACACTGTTGAGTTTCAGTTAAATAGGATAATTCCACTTTACTAATTTTCGATTAAGATGAGGATCCATTATGAATTTAGTAGGTTACTAATATTGTTCCAAACTGACTGATTTTTTAGAAAATATTTTATTTTTTATTTGGAAAATTTCATTTTACAAATTTTTAAAGTTAGAAAAGAATCTATAGTATGATTATATGTAGACGTAGTATATGATCTGCTTACTTAATTGATAATTAAAGTTATATTTAGTTGAGATAAAATTTATTTGCGACACATACATACGTGGAAGTCTGATGAAGTATAAATGGGATAGTAACAGTCGCGCACACATCATAGTGCTCTGGTAGCAGAGCAATTGGCGCGTATTCGTGATTTATGAGCCGTATACAAAGACGTAGTCCATTAATAAAACTATATACATACATCGGTTACCGACGATGACTTACGATGACGGTGGCGCGAACTACAAACGATCGCTGCGTTGGAAATGAGCTGTTAAAATTAATTAGCGCGTATAGCCACACTCACAAAATCAACTCGACTAAATGATATATTCAACTATTAAACGAACTGTTTAAAAATGCCCAGCGTTCAAATCCTAAACACAAGGTGCTCACATTTATTCATGTCACGTGACTAATGTGAGTGTGGCGTGCGACGGCACCGCCACCATTTATATGTATAGACTACCACTTCAAGACAAACTGAATTTACCTATATTTCAAAACAAAAAATATCTTATCTATCACAAAATGTATTAATAAAAAACATAAATAGACAATCAAATCCTTAGTTGCTTTTTTCAAAAATTAAATTCTTTCACCAGTAGTAATGGTAATATACGTATAGGTCTTAACAAAGAAACATCGATTTCGCATAAAGCATTCCTGAATTTATTGCAGCTACAATTGTTATCAATTTCTATTATTATTTAAATGCACACATATACCGAAATCAATAACAATTTTAAAATTAATACACACACACATGCACACGGATGCGTATTCACGTATTTCCTAACGCTTATAATATTTATTTATTCACTTATACGAAAGCGACCAAGCTCATCATCATATTGGCCATTGATGTATACATTGATACTCAATGATGGAAATTACAAGTTTATGATGATGCGTACATACATACACACAATAATAACGCTACATAATTTTACTCGGTCACGCACAAAAACCGTAACAACTCGCGTTACCTCTCTCATTGTATGTGCCTAAGTAAACAAATGCCTAATGAATTTGCTTAAGCTAAACCATTACAAAATTAACCCAAATGAGTTTGTTTTTAATCAAATTTTCCATAATTAAATCAGACATAAAACAAATAGCGATGCTTGTAGAGGTACTACATAGAAGACCTTTGGCGTTTGTATAACTTAAATATGCTACTAATAGAAACATTGGGCGCTGGGTGTCACGCATAAATCATAATAATGTGCGATCCATCAAAAGCGCCTCTGCCTCACATAGCACAATAGCTACCGAGTCCGCGTGCGCACACAAACGTTCGTGAGAACCACACAACAAGAACAACAACAACAACAACGACCGAATCTCGAAATGGTAAATTGTCAAAAAGGCATCCGTATATTGATGGGCTCAGTATTAAGTAAGACAGCATTGTATGCGGCCTGGCGGTCGACGCGATAAATAACTCGGTATGTATTTTCTGAAATCCTGATTGGAATCATTGACACCCCGCCGTCTCGGGACTGACATGCTCCGGTCCAAATCTTATCGGTTTATAAATGTTACAAACACACACACACACACACACACAAACATATATGACGGAATGATCTAAAGATGATTTTTATAGCTTGTGTGTGTGTGACAATCCCATAATGATCAAACCGATTCCTGACAGTGATCATTGAACAATGATTTTATGTCGCATTCGTTTTGCTGATTGTAAAACTTATAAGCAGCACCGCTAATATGCTTTGCAAAACATTTCCTTCATAGATAAGATAAAACTAGATATTTGTGTCCTACCTTCCAGTTTTCGTAATAATCATCTCAGTGCCAAGATCATTAAATTTATCCCATAAGTCTTTCGTCTCTAGATGACACGTAACTGTTCGAAGTTCTTCGCTAGTCCAGCGTTCTTGCAGTAATGGGTTTCTAGGCGGTGCTGGTGATCTTCTACCACCAGCAGATGAAGTTCCCTGAGATGTTGAACCATCTGAAGTAGACGAAACATCGACTGGACTATCCCGGCCAGTTTCTGTGTCTGTGCAACCTTCCCCGAGCGCTGGTTCTGGGGTTGAAGTCACTGACGATGCTGATGTTTCAACAAATTTTTCTAAAACATATAAACATGTCGTTTTTAATTTCATAATGAAATCCAATTATTTCTCATCTATAAAGCATACTCCGAGTAGTAACAATAAATTCGATACTGGTTTTGGTTACAAAGGTAGTATAGGCAATCGATAAAAATGATTGGTACAATCATTTGAGCGCATCTCTGTCCGTGATAGTTGTAAGAACAGGGAATAACAACAATTGTTCGCGCGACACATGTGTCAACATATAATTTCTAGGTAGGTATACAATTGTGGAGCGCAAATTACCTACATAGAGATAGTAATCTAACACCGGGTAGCACACACAAGTTTATTCATTTTTAATTTCGGTGTCATTATTTGCAAAGTGAGATGACAGATAGTGGATATAGATACGTATAGGCAGGATGTGAAATAAACTGTCATTCATTCGGTCTATATGTGTGTGTGTCTGTGTGTGTTTCGTTTGTAATAATTTAATGGCTAGGTGCACGCTTCGGAGGCAGTTCACGTTGTAATTTTACAAAATGCCTGCCGTGTAATATAATGACACCCATAGGGACCGCGATAGTTCTACCTGGATGAAAATGTTAAGCGTCATGACGCGATACACTGCTTACAATTGAGATTTATCTATCTTTTTTCCTATTGTTTCATTTATATTTATTTATCTAAAGCTAATCATCTATGATTTTTAATTCATTTCTATTTATTACTTCTATTTCAATTGTACGAGTTAAATTTATTTTTTTTTATCACCAAACTTTATTCAATTCAAAATAAACTTTTAAGAAACTGTATAGATTATTAGGACATTTTATTTTAATAAATTCTAAAAGTGTTTGAAACTGCTGCATTTTATAATATCAGGCAAATACAGTAATTTTCGTAAAACAAACAATTTTACAAATAGACATGTGTGTTTTGTATTCTTTTAGTTTAATTATTTATTTATAAATAATTAATAATATAACATTAAAATAATTAAAACACTTCGGTAGTACATATTTTTTGCCTAAACTCTGCTGTATAATTAATGACATTTTGACGTAATTTGTAATAATTTCCATTCATGCGGGTTTAGTACGAGGTAAAAATGAAAGTATGAAACGTCTGAATAAATAAAAAATACATATAAAAAATAAACGAATCTAAAGTAGCGTTCAGTAGCTGGCATGCAAAATGTTTAAATGGCAATGGATGGATGAACGTTTCAGCCAACATACTCAAAACATGTAGAATATGCAGCAGGTAGGTAGATACGCAACGCGAAATAGTGAGTATTCCCGACTCGGTGTGTGGTTATTCTGTGTGGCTGTTGCTCGACCCGTCATTTACATCGCATTACTCGCACGATCTCGGGTGCACACATTATCTAGATAAGATGTTATCTACTGGACGGACGATTACGCAGCCGTCACTAGCCGAGACTTCCTGTACAAAACCTGAGGGGATGCAATACTGCTCTCACCATTAAGAAGCACCCATATACACACACACATCAGGGACGAAATATACATTTGTAATCAAATATACGACAACCGTCGAAAAACTTAGACTTATTTTATAAAACGTTATATCCTTACTTTATTATAATTATACAATAATAGTAGAAATATTATATACATATATATGTACATACAAACTGTAATTCATTTACGCCTTTTCAATAAGTTTACACTTTTAATAGTACATAAAAATGTATCGAAATGTATTTTTGAAAAAACAATTTTCTAGATGGATGTTTGTTCATATTTAATTTTTTTTTTGTCGTGTGGTTTTGACGGTAAAACTTATTTATATGGGGAATCCGTGCTGTTCAACCCTCGGAGGCACAAGCCATCTGCTTCTTTAAAATATCGAGTATTATGAATTGGTCAAAAGTCTTATAGTTTCCATTAGCATGTCTTACAGCTGGAACGGTTTGACTTTGAATCACGATTAACTTAACTTTATAAAAATTGACTTTTAATGAAATACAACCGGTGCTCAAAGCTAACAAAAATTATCTGATTTCTATAATAACATACTTATACGTTATTATGTATTCATTTAGAATTTCGCGAAATTTTAAAAATAAGCGATATACAAATCTTTAATACCCAACTAGAATTTTAGAACTACGTGTTTTAAATCACAAATTTATTCACCATTCAAACAATTAATATTATAAATATCAAGAAAACAAATTTTATTTTACGAATACAAACAGTACTTACATACAAAATTGCTTTTGCAGGATTGCAATATATTTTTCAAGTTAATATATTATCCATAACAATAGCATAGGAAATGCATTTATTGAATCAATAACCAATTCTTGGTAATGCATAACGCCCTCCCCATTCTTTTTAACAGACAATGCTGACACGACTCCTTTGATAAACATTTATTTATGCATTGAAGAAGTTCTAGACGTATATATGTATGTACATATGTATGTAGTAGGTACATAATAATGTGAAAAGAAAAGTGTATCGTTTGAATAAAATATAAAATGCTCAAGTATAGAATATACATAGGTATATAGTATATAAGCAAAGTTTAAACCTTTCTCAAACGTATGACAAAATTCTCACCAAATTATACACGGACGCCGGTTGATTTGTAACGACATGCACACATCTATTATACGTTTTCAACAACAACTATTATATTATTTAACAAATGTATCATTTGTCAGATCGCCGGTCATTGTTGTCAACGAATAAAAGTGTCATCCGTTCAAAATTACTGTACAAATAAAATATCATTTTTATATAGTATTCATATACGTTTATTAATATTAGATACACTTGTGAATATACGTATGTATCTAGGTTTTACATATAATTTATGAAAGTTTCTAGAATATTTTATATTTAAATAAATACATAATTCTTCTAGAATCATATAAGTGGATGCCGGCTAGACGTTTCGAAATTTATTTTCACTATAATTTAACTGTGTGATTCATGTATATACTTTTGATATTTCATTTTTAAAATATGATTAATATTTCGACACGAATTTATACAAATGTATAGCAGCAATCGTGACTCCATTGTTGTCAATGTGCGAGATAAATAAAATTTAATAATAATTCAAATTTCGTAAGCTAGTTTTAATTACAAAGCAATTAATAAATGAGACTGCTATATGGATAAAAATTTGTTAATTATAGATAATAATAACATTTATGGTATTTATTTTCAAAAGTGATCATATTTTCTATATATGTAGGTAAGTAATAAAATCAAACATATACGAAGGTTTTATCTCAATTTATTCAAGATAGTGTGCACGCGGCAAAGTTGCATTTTCTTTGTCGCGTTCGAATTATCAACGAATATTTTTGTTATACACCTCAAATAATATGTGACAAACACGCGTTTGGAATTGTGTAAGCGACCGATTTATTTATTTCAAATTAATTCTGGCATTCGAATGAATAACGTGTGATATTCACGCGTTTCCTCTTTTATACCGCGCACACACATATGTATATTAATGTAGCGTTTAAAACCGCCCTATACAATTTATCTAATAATACTAATTTTATCAAATGAAGCAAATGGCTTTCTTATCAAACGATTATAAAGCGTTTCACTAAAATATGAACTTTATGTGATCTCCAGTCATCATAATTATTTACTATATGTATAATAAATGTGCATTTAACCATACTTAGTAACTTACCTACTCGTAATTGTTTCCTATTTATTTTTATTAGATATTATGCTTAATATTACCCATCAAACACACCTACTTAAAAAAAACTCTGTTATGAAAAATTGTAGAGTAGCAACTCAACATGCACTCAATATAATAATAATAATATGTTTTACACCACACGATTTTATCTTATGTACAGAAAACTGTAGACACTTAAGGAGCGAAAAACTACATTTACTACAAGTTCGTTTTCGTAATAGATACGCAATTTAGCATAAATGTCCAATAAAAAACAGTGAAATGTTATTTTACTTAATACCAGTAAAAACAATGCTAGAAAATTGCATTGAAAATAAATTCAATAAATGAGGTTTTTTAAATGTAATTATTAATTAAAACTATAAACTTGTTTACATTTTTAACCGTGTTTTAGTTATGAAATTAATGATATTTATGTCGTTTATTTACTTAAATTTGTTATTTTGCATATATATTATGTTTACTAAATAAAGGAACAGTTTTGAAAGTGTGACACATTTGCATATTTAAACTCTTGATACGTGTAGGTACTATAAGTAAATAAAATGTAATATTCGATATTAAATAGAAACGTATATGCATATTAGAGGGTAATAATGATTGAACAGCGTAATAATAGTAAAAATGTGTATATGTATACCTATATATAGAACTACTTTTGTTTTATACCAATAATTATAATAATGCAGAGGTAAAGCTGCAAGTTATGGTACTCGTAAAAAGCTCGTATATAATATGAAAATAATGGAATTGAATCTGTGATAATGTGTATCGTACGTATTATAGGTAAGAATTTGAAGCCCCGGCGGACGAATCGACATATTTCGACCCCAAATTGACACCCAATAATCGAAATGGACACTTAAGTTAATGTCAAAATTGCATGTTACACAGCTTAAAACAAGAGCCCAAACCAATAAACAAGATAGCACTTGAAATTACCTACCCACTACGTCGTATTGTGCACATGAAATCATAAATCAACTGTTGTTTGTTGGGTATTACACACTTTATTTTATTGTTTCTTACATTAAGCACACGTATTTCACAAATGGATTCAACTCAAATTCTAAACACATTCTCTCATGGCTTCATTCGAATTCTACAACATTCATATTTGGTGACAATTGAAATAAGATATGCTCGTTTATCGTTTTTTCTCTCCAACATGCATGTTAGTTGAAATGATGTATGGTCGTGCTCGGCCAGGCATAGGTCAGAAATAAAAAAAAAATATATACCAACTTATCTACGGGTGTTTATTATCAGTTATACAAAGATGTTGTGTATGTATTTTACATTTATTTTTACAGTAGGACAGTTAACGTTTATCATTTAACAAGTTATAATTCATATGTAAAATATTTCGAGACGAACATGTTTAAAATACGTTATTTAAGAAAGTGTTTGTTTTCATGTCAAACATCTATTGTTTAGGCACATTTTGTTCTATTACTCTACGTTTACAAATTAAACTATCAAACATTTTATAAATATCATTTATTTATTTTAAAAATTTTCAAGTATCCATTATTATTCGTATTTGAATTAAATGATTTTACAAATAAAATATCTATACAGGCAGTTCGGAACAACTAGTACCGCGATTTCAGCTAATCTACTTATTCATTTTACTTTCGATGTTATCTTCAACCCCTAAATAGAATGGTGCATTCATAAACTATGAGTTATTTAATAAACATAGACGGAGGCTCTTCTAAGATGTGTATTAACCCTTTTCATGCTTAAGATATGATGTAGATGGTATTTCTGGTGCATGTGGCGCCGTCACATGTCATTCGCACGCCGTTCAGATAACGCCATTGCAACACGTGTGTGTGTGTCATGTATGTTTGTGTTAGGATGGCAACTACACATCGCAACAGCCTCCACCTCCACCCAGGATAAATAAATGCCGACAGATTCGATCGTTTGAAGCGCGCGCGTCACACACGTACCATGCATCCATCCGAAGCACTCGTATTGTGTTTATACTGTATATGTATAGCCGATGGGGTTAATCAATCATTGAAAATATGTTTGGTAGAAATTCACGCCTTTTACAAGCATTTGTCACTCATGTTTTTTCCTTCATTAGAATCAACACATTAATAACACTTTGAGTCTAAGTAATAATTTGCGAAAAACTACTCAAAATAGATAATTTTTTTTGATAGATTAAAAAGTAAAAATCCGACATTGAATTTTCCATCAACAGACTAATTATAACACACAAGTTTTTTCAACGTTTCACGGGTTAACGAATCAACCACATGGTTCATAAATAATAGGCTCCACAACAAATGTCTGCCGCAGTCGTAACTTAAAAAAAAAATATCGCTAGCTTAACTGTGTGTGTGTGTGTGTGTGTACACCTATCTATAAATAGAAAAGTACAAACATACAAATGTTGAGTTGATTGTCGAATGTTATTTCGATGGTGCACGTAGCGAAACAAAATCGTGCGCAAAATTTGGAAATGATTTTCACTTGTCAAATGAAACGAATGCAAGTGTGTGCTTGTAAGATGATGATTATGATGATGATGATGACTGGATCGAGCAATAAGAGGGGCTCAGTTCAGCAGCTCGTGGGAACACCATGAAGTGATTGGCTGCTGCATTCATTGCGGCTACAATGGCCGCCTCAATGTACTACATACATACATACATACATACCACTTGCTCTCGCGTGATTCATGAGTCTGTGTGCGCACGAACTCAGCAACATGTTCTCTCTTGTGTTTTGGTAACTAAGCGTTCATTCTTTTCAAGCTTTTAATCAAACGATTATTTCAACGAACAACTAATAAATTCTTTTTTTTTTTGTTGCAACATATAGTACGTAATCTTTTAGTTTCTCAACAAAGGAAATTCAGTCGCATCTTCTATTTGAAATTATACAAATAATGATGTAAAATTTTAGTTCGTTTTTCAAATGTGAGTAAAAGACGAAGTAATTTCTAAAGATACGAATAAATGTTTGATTAATGATTATTATCTATACGAAAAATAAACATGCATGCGATTTGAAGTAAGGAATAAAAAGAGAGCGCATTGACTTCCATCAATAAATAATTTTCAAACATCATAACAGTAATTTTTGTTGTATTCTTTTGGAAGTGCGACTGCAGGAAACATAATTATTTCACTAGCTGACAAAATCAAATAAACCAATGTTAATTATTATCTACATTTGGTTTAACTCCAAGCAATCAATAACATTGACATCCTCCATGCAAACCAAACGGAAACTAATCGACTTTTTACTTTCTTATCATTTTTAATAAACTGATTCAAAGTTGTTTAGCATCATGTGCCATTTATACCCAGTTACCCAATGCAATGTGTGAATTATTTAAAACATTTTCGGGTGTTAAAAATATAAGCATATCAATTGTATCTGATTTTTTGTTACTATTCGAAACATTTCTTTTTCTAATGATTTCTCTGGTTGAGGTTTCGCCGCCGACAATGTGTTAGCTATTTAGTTTTTGTTTAGACATTTTATAGTTCGTTGTGAAAGATTGCGGAAGCAGCCTGGTCGGACATTTACAAGGGGAAACGGCCGACACGAGATAGATCAGTCAAGTCAGTCACAGTAGTAGCAACAGACGGGTGCCATGCACCCAATCAACGCAACCAACGGCAATGAACGCTGTGTATATATGTGTGTGCTTCTAGGAGTGTTAAAGATTAAATCCTAACTACTGATTATCTGATTCGCTTCTAATTGCCCAACCTAGCCTATAAATAGAGATCTGTTATTCTTACGTCGAATACTATTGTCTTTTCTGACCAACAATTTACGAACGTCTCATCAATTCTCACCAAACATTACACTAAAACGGTCCCTCCAAATTATACCAACAAACGTATTTAATAGTAATGATTAATTGAGATAATCCGTAAATTGAAAAATGTGTCTTGAATTAAACAAATAAAAATTCTATTTTTAAAATAAATAATTGCATCTGTATCCTACCGCAACGTAAATGTTATAGAAATCATTGAAAAGTGTCCGTGCATAAAAAGAGCACAAAACACAAAAAATATTTAAGCATATTCAAGATCCTACATAAAGATAAGTCTAGTAAATATTTTTGAGTCAACATAAAAAAAGAAGCCAGGAGAAAAAGTTCCAGAAAGCATAATGGATTTATTTTTGCGTTGTCAAGTGTCCGGGGCGGCTGGGCCTGGGCGCGCCTGTCACCCAAGTGGGCGGACAAGGCGCCCCCGGTATTTACACACACACACACACTCAAGCAGGAGGGCTTGTATGGACACGCCTGCATTTAATCCAACACAATATAACGCACTCGTAAATGGGTGTATGTTATTATTATTACTATTATATACATATTTTGCTTATTATTATTGTTATTAAGACGAGTGACGTGGCTGTCAGTCGGGGACCGTGTCTATCGCAGATAGATGGTTATCTCTTGTCGAAATGCTTTTTAAAAGATTGAACGCGCACCTTTATGATTCAAAGTGACGCCGCCTTAAGCTAATTGATACCGGACCGCCCTGTATATGTACCAAAACGTTTAGCAGCACTGATGATCATACATGCAGATTTCTTTTTTTTTTCACTGAACATGTCTTGTGATTTCATCTTTATTTATTTTTTTTTTAATTTAATATTTAGCTTCTGTAGTGCATTTATAAGTATATTTTCAAAACAACATCAAATGTTTTATTTATTCTCGTTTTATCATCAAATTTATCCGCCATATATATATTTATAAGTATTAGACTGAATTTTGAATATAAATCAAAATAGTTCAATATTTTGAATGGTATGGGTAATATTTTTCAATAAATTGATATATTATAAATAAATATTAGGGAACATTTAGAATAGCACTGAAGTCAATTACTTAAGTATTAAAATGCGGCTGATAATATCTAAATCCTAAATAATACTGGAATATTCAACGGTTTTCAGTTCAATATAAAAGTAGCGTGTCATTTGAAATACCATATTGAATTACCTGTGTCACCGTTGGACGCTTTGTTAAATATAATACGGTTTCATTATAATAACGGCCGTTTAGCCTTACATAACACAATTGTACGGCGCGACCCAGAGTTACGTTGACATTTTGACTTTAGGCAGAGGGATCTATATTCCAATTGAACTCAAGATGAGTTAATATTTATTTTAGTTGACTATGAATTTCAAACTAACAATTCTAAAGGTTTTTACGAATTGCATTATTTTAAATAATCTAGTTTTAGGATCTTTCAAAATGGATACTTTTATACATCTAAATTGGCACTGTACCGATAGGCTTATAAGTAAATTTAATATTTGTTAAATGTTATTTAAAATGATGAATTTTGTATCCGTAAATAATTGTATAATATTTAGTTGTTAACATATGAAAATGACTGCGGAAAAAATCCCGTTTTTTCTGACTGTGGACTGTAATTTGAAACCAGGAAGCTTTTAAATAAATAATGAAATAATTATCAGAAAAACTTTAGAATAATATTTCTTTTAAAAGCTAGCATTAAGTTAGTTTTAATTTACTGGTAAATATAAAAAACATAGCGCTATTGTTTAGTGGTAATGTGACAAAATATAACAATAGTGGCAATGTTTTGTAGACTTGATGGTGCTTCATAATTAATTTGATGTCTGCAGAAATGGTGCGCGCAGTCGCGTAGTTGAGTATATATAGTTTGATTTAGGGCTGAAGCTGTGCGAGTTAAACGTGATACCTAACGTGTTCCCATCGTGGCCGATGATGAACGGACAAACGTGACCATTTATCGATACAATTATCGTGAGATTTGAGCGATAAAAGATCTATTAAATATCAGCGTTGCGGTCTGAGGCCTAAACCACAACTTCATATAGGTACTACTTCTCTTGTGCTGTTTTTATTATGCCTTACTCATCATGCCGATAGGCTCGTATTTATTTCGTCGTTTAACCCTAATATACGCATTATAGATATATTTTATATATATTTTTGCGTTTCGTATAAGTATGATCATTTAAATTATTTTGCGGTTTCTATAGACCAAAATATGTTTTGTAAATTTAATTCGTGTACTAATCAATATACTATATTTTTTTAACAATTGATCTCAATTGCTAATATGTTTGTTAGATTCTAGAATTATTTAAAAATGCATTTCTCTAAACCTTATAGGTATATAGTAATAATTAGTCGCATAGCTCGGTTTTTTTAGTGAAATTGTTGCAAATGATCCTATAAAAATTTCAACAATATAGAATAGATTGCAGGGAATGAACATATTTTCCCAATTGTTATTACTACTGAATCAGTTTGATTAAAAATGAATATGATTAATTAGTATTGGGCGCTGATCGTTATTAGAGGCGGGGGATGTGAGATGTTTAGTAGTGTAGTAAATGTCTCACCTAGTGGTTCGATGGTGTTGGAGGATGGCGCCTGGAGGTGGTCCCGACACCTAGCTGCCCGTGCTCTTCCATGGCGCGACATGATAGCCGCGATGGAAAAGTCCGTGGCACAAGGCCGCATGGTACAGTTGTCAACTTCGTCCATGGACACTACAATAGGTACTAACACGAAACTTATTATTATTATCTAAAACTACAACGAACAATGCAGCACCGACGGCGATGATGATAAAGTTCTCGCGTCACGATGTCAATGTAATATAAATAATAATAGTAAAAAAATGGTCGTCGACGTCGTCGGCGTCGGTGGTAAAAGTCCTGCCGGCGGGACCATAACACGCGCGCACTTCGGCGAACAGAGGCTCGAGATGTTTTGACAGAATGAATATTTAGGATCTTTTGAGTCACATTTAACAAGATTACTCTGATACGATGTGTGTGCGGCCGCAGATTGGTCGCGCTCCCACTCCGCGGCTGTCGACAGGGCGTTACTCGGGCGGCACCGCCGCTCACACCGTCATACCTTCAATAATCATCATCATCAGCTAGCATGCTTTGTAACTGTGCGTGCGTGCGTGAGTGCGTGCGAGCGTGAATGCAAACACTCTGCAATTATTGAATATCTGACGTGTGCCGACGTCGCGATGTCCAGCGTCAAACTGACTCTCTTTTGCTTAGCTGTGGATGCTGCCGCTGCCATTTTTCGTCGCCAGGAGGGGAGAGCGCTGACAGCGCCGCGCGCTACCGTCCCCCGCGCGGCGCCAGGGGGAACGCGGACACCTGGGCGGGCCCCGCGCGCCACAACAACCGGCTTGTGTTTTCTTTTATCTGCTCGCGGTCTCATTACTCCCCGAACGTTGCTTGCTCATCCGCTGACTGCTGGGGCGTGGCGTCCCTGACTCCGCCCTCACCAGGGACGGGCTAGGTGGCACGCTGTGTTTTGTTTACCGCCTGTACTTACTCTCCGCTACCGCCCCGTCTACCTGTATTTATTGTCAATAACATCATTTTATATTACCTCCAAATACCTACTCGACATCGTCTTCTTCTACGGCTTCTTTCTCTACTTCCCCAAGCACAACATTCAGTGCCGGCTTCAGGTGGTAGGCACAACCACATCTTTGTCATTGGAAATTATTTGTTCTTTTTTTTCGGAGATACTAATTGATGAAAAAAAAACATTTTTTTTTTCATAGGTTGAATTAAGTAAAATAAAGTAAGTTTGGCACTTGTCGGAAGATGATTCGTTTCGTCGTCGATAAGATTACCTCATAAATTAACGCATTTAATGTTACCCCCATGAGTCGACTAGCGAGGAAAAAAACTTGGTTAATTTTGCTGAGGCCGTCACTCATTATCTAGAGACATATATTAAAATCGGTGTACCTATATATAGGACAAGTTTTTTCTAATTTAAATTGCAAAGGTTTTTACATTTTTTTTAAATACTATATTAATTTGAAAAACAAAATTCGCAATTGTAAATATGACGACGTATTCATGTTTGAATTGGCCGATAAGTAATATGGTAGCATGCGACACATGACACACGCATATGTATGTGTATGACAGCTGACAACGAAGCCATCATTTAAATGTGTCTTCGTTTTCGCACGGGAAAAAAGTAAATATAGGTTGACGAAAATATCGCCAGACTCTGTCATTATGCCGAGCCGAGCCGAGACGAGCCAAGAAGGGTACCTATACTATAATTATTAGTGATTCGCATTAAAATAAATTTTCGCACAGTTGAAAAGAAAAAGAAAAAAAGTGCGGTGCGGTTTTGTATTCATCTGCTAGTCCACTTGATCCCCAAATGTAATCAGAATAAATGCGTCTGTGATGTATACAGTGATGCGCATTTATTTAAAAACAAACCAGCTTGATCATTTAAGAATAGTGGCACGCGATCAGAGCGCGCTAAACGAATCGAAGCGGAAAACAAAACCGTCCCCTGCGACGTCCGAGCGTCGTAAATCGTGCTGCGGCGGCGGCGTAACACACTACAGAGCTAGTGCCATCCATAAGTCTCCGGGTCTCGCGGACTCTCTCCCGGGGGACGCGTGATTTGTCCGCTAATCGGGGACCGCGCCCGCTCTAATGGACGCTCTGCCGTCACATCCGTTCAAGACGGCTCGTACCTCAACGTGTCGCATACATACGCCTAATTGATTCTTCTGCCATCCTGCACGTAGCCTATCCAACTACCACTCTTCTTCCATCAGAGCAAATGGCTGTCGTCAGAAAACAAAACTAAATCATATACTCGTACTTAGAGACGTAGTTGATTGATAAAAGAAATCAAAGTAAAAGCCGCTGTTGGTACGAACAACACTATATAGCCACAAATCGTTGATTAATCTTTTCTAATGGATTAACGTAGCCAACAATGAATTAATATTTATGCAAAATATAATGTTCAAATATGAAAATGTGTCTATGGGAAATTAGTTATGAATAATAGAAACCGATCACGAAGCGTTACTGTAAGCTTTTGTGACACAAAACATCAGTCATATCGAGCAGAAGGTGTGCCATGCCATGCCATGCCATGTGTTACGCACAGCGGTTACTTTTTTAAAGTAGATCTTTAAAATCCAATTTGACGAACGTGTAAACGGTAGTCAATTGTCAATTCCCTAAAGACTTTTGAGTACAGTGAAGCAAAGCACTCATTTTAATTTGGACATGCTACTTAGCGAGTGACGCGGCTTTAGTATCGTGCAGGTAATCGCTGGCGATTCAATAATAATAAAATAACAAGAACATTTGCTGTTTTAATAAATTACTACTACTACGCATCATGAGTGTATTCGTGCTGCGGTGACACACACACACACAAACACACACACGTGCTCTTAAGATTACGCCCCAGGGGCCCCAGGTTGATTATCCACCGCCAACGCACAGATGCCCTTATTCCATCCAGCAAAACCGAACGTCTGTTGTGTTGTGTTGCGTTATATTCCTCCTCTACTAACAACGTGCTCCATGAGAGATGCGTGCCATCCAAACATTATATACACCACAATTACATATTCACTTTAGAAATGATTAAATTGAATGGTTTGTATTGTTAGGATTCGACTACAATGTATTGCTTCCGTTCTGCTCAATTGTTTTTCATTCATAATCAAACACCAAATATCTTAATATGCGCAATTATAAACAAGAACCAACTTTCCTTTTCTAGTAGTAGTAAAGGATAATTTACCTAAAGTGTATTTATTATAGATACCTATATATTTGTATAACAAAGCAAGTATTAATCTGAGAATATACGCTGAAATAAATGTCGAAATAGTGTTGGATGCTGTGATGCATGATGTGAACATATTGATCTGGTGTACTGTGATTGACGAATGGTCTGCCCCGGTGGTGTAACGGTTAGATACCTTCTGATGGCGCACAGCACAAGAAGGACACAAGTGAACCGGATGTGGCAACGCAACGCAACGCAAGAAGGGTTTGTTTGGTGTGGGACAGCGGCGCTAATGAGAGAGAGGCCGAACCGTGCCATCCGTCACACAGCACAGCACAGCACAGCCCACCCACGGCACTAAACGCGTTAGCGAGAACGGTCCCGGGCGCTTCCACCAGCGTTCCACCAGCGCATCGCCTGTACGGACGCCCGGCTCCCTAATAAATTCCGGGGCCATAGGAGCCACACACACACACGAAAGGCTAAGCGGATTGTAATCTTTCCCAGCGGTGATATTTCACCAGCCACGACAGAGACACATCGTGTTTCTACCATCATAGCCTGCGTCACCCTGCTGGTGATGCTCTCCTCAGTTACTGAAAACACACGCTTGCGAATTTTACATACATCAAATTGAGATCTACTCGTACTATATATCTATCTATCTATATCTGTCTGTGTGTGTGTGTGTGTGTGTATAACATGCGAGAACATTTATCTAATAAAATGATCGCCATTCCCCAATATAGTAGATATTTTCGCATATAAAACGAAAGTTTTATTTTTTATTTTCCAGCAGTTATGCTTTTATTCAAATATTCACTTATATATTCCCCCAACGTCCAATTTAAATTCTTAAACGGATCTAATAATTCGTTTGCATTTAGATATTCTTCACTCGGAAATTGATGCTTTGATTTTCTAATAATCAATATTATATGTATAAAAGTCAAATAAATTATTAATTATTTGGATAAATTGTCAAATGATATTTTGAAAAAGAATTTTAAGTACACATCCAAATGTGTTCGTATTTTTTGCAAAAAATAATTTCTACAATATTTTTATTGATACCCCATATATTTAGCGTTATATATTTAAACCATAAAATAAATCCCAACTCTATAAGTAGGTAATATAAAATTGTGGATCACCGAACATGACTTGTTACTGTAAACGCGTTAACGAATTTAAAATCATATAGAGCCGGTTGCTTTGCATTCAATGCACATTTAAATAAGCACCGCTTGTGTTACACATAATATGAAGCAGCTATTGTTAACCACTTGAAATGAGCTATTGTTAAAAGATTTACCATATCTAAAGCACGCATCTTAAATGTGTGTGTGTGTGTACTAACCGTTTGGTGGCGCCGAAGAATCAAATAGAACTTTGTATGTGTGTAAGGACGCATCATCTTTGTACCACAGCAGCATGTAAGCAATCTATATTAGTGTTTTAGCCGATTATCCCTTGGGGCAGACGCGTGCTGCAGCTAAGCAATTACCCCGGGATTAGTCTAACCTCTGGTACAGCATAAGCATGGCTGGCAACTATCACAGATATTGTTCGTTTGTGCACGTGGCCATACGTATACCTTCTTAGATATGTATGTACATACTACCTCGTTTGCAACCAGTCGGTTGATGATACGTCTGGACAAACTCAAAAGCACTGATTTTTTTTACTTTCAACTTTTATTTATGTCGCTTTCAGGATATCCACGGTGAGTTATCGCAAGTGCTTGCTATCGGGGTACTACAAGTGCCGAAACCTCAAGTATCTTTTGTTGATCCATTAAATAGTTGACAATATCAGGAATCTAAAATAAATTTGTTTGCTCAATATTCACTTAATATATCTAGACTTTTGGTAAATGTGTTCTTTATATCTTTTGAAAGAATATTACAACAGTATTAATTTAAATGTTCGTAATATCAATCAACCTATAAATTGCAATTGAAACAATATTTTCCATTGAATTGGTTCGGTCTGCAATATTGAGAACTGAAAATAGAAAAACACAAAAAGATCGTTTGATATTGAGTAGTAGTAGTATACATATTTCAATAGAGAATCAAGTGCGATAAAATCCTTTGTGTTGTGACCAGCCAGCAGGGTCGTGGTATAACATTTTTCTCTCGCCAAAGGGCTTTTGATACGCAAGCGCACACGTCGGTTAACGATATACGTTTATAATTACCGCTATCAATCCAACGGTGGTTTGCGCGACTGGTAGATACCAACATACATACATACGAGAGAGCGGGACCGGAACCGACCCATTATGCTGATTGATTTCGTTTTCTTTGTGCAGCGTGTGTGTGTGTGTGTGTGTAAAAAAGCGGTCCGGTTATTAAAAATTATCACTTGCGCTGTACCAGGCCCGGTCATTAGGGGCCTCAAATAAATTAACGCAATCAATCAAGCGACCCGTTGGCTAAAAAGCCACTACGGATCTAGTCTGTTCTCATCAACTAACCGATAGGTATCTCTAATACACAGAAGGTCCCGCCGACACCCAGGTATATTATATTATACCTACCTCACGGTGTCTACATTTTGGCTAATGGTTACGCACCTATAAATTATATACTTTTAAAAGGTTTTTAATATTTTGCCAATATTTTAAATAATAAGCGTCACTATAGATAGAAATTATCGTTGCCTTTATGTTATAATTTACTTCTAAATGTTTTTTATAAATGGAAAATGTGTGTTCTAATTTTTTAACTTTTAGTTTTAAATCTGAAAAGAAATATTCTTTTGAATCGTAATATAATCTATATATTTGTATACTAAACAAAAGAGTATGTATCATTATTGACGATTTTAAAATGATGCACAGCAGTAGGTATACATATATGTTTGTTGGTTTGTATTTTAATTGTATCAACCCTTACGTACGTATGAATGTATGTATGTACATGATGCATGCATTCATCACGAAACACAGTCTCATATGTAGCTGGCGCGAAGAGAATAATCGCCATCCATTTATCAAAGGGTGCTCGTGTACCATATCCAGTGGCCGTTTGTCAGACTAGATAGAACATACTATAGGATAGGATAGGATAGACGATTGCGGTCAAACCGTGAATTGTCTCCGTTCTCGTAAACGGTATATATCGTATGTATGTAGTACCTAGTACCTCTATACGAGCGTCAGATTTATGCGGGACAAACCAGACAGCTGGTGCCGCATCTCCCGCCGATGATGACTCACTCACTTGGGGAGGCGCGAGCGACTGTGGACACTGGTCAACCGACGTCCCGCTGTTTACCAGTCCATCTGCCCCGATACGGTCCATGGATATGCCATTGCTGTGGCCAGATAAATCAGATCTTTGCGTATGTATGTACATACATCGTTGCTATCTAGGTAATAAGTGCGTACATACATGAGGTGCAGCTTTCGACTCATGTCATTCACAACAGATTGATGTACCTACTTATTTTTATTTCTCCACTATCCTGGCTCTGGATGACTTTGTCCAGATGTATTGTGTTTCAATTCCATTGTGTACTGCTAAAGAGGTGCGAATAATGTACTCGACTTGACTTTTGTTGCCAATACCAATTGTCTGAAATGATTTTAATTTCTATTAAAAATAAATTATAGCAAACTCTGCTATTGTACATAGAATCAAATTGACTTCATTTTTTAATTTTAAATACGTATATCTAAAACTAATATTTCTAAATAATTTGAAGCATAATTTATGATTCCAATTTCGATTTCTGTTTGTGAGTATTTTTTGGCGAGTGTGTGATACATATTTTTTGTTATTTTGCGAAACGAAAATAGCATGAATAATTTATACGATGTTGTTAATTTTTATCTCGTCCTGCAGTAAAAGCGACAGTAACATAATACGCGGCAATAATTCAAGCGACATCAGTGGGTAGAAGCACACTGTATGTATGTATGTATGTATGTATGTACGTACATTGTCTCAAACACAATCCCGCACCCTCGTAATAATACCGTACTTATACTACTGTTATTTTACACCTTCTTTTATCATTTCACAAGAACGTTGAATTTATACATACGCACACTGTTCTAGTTTTGTTGTCCTTGTCGACTCTGTGTTGAGCCATATATTATTATAGTAGTACTAGCCGTTGGTAATATAATATAAAATTTATCTTCAAAATTGCAAACATTTTATTTAGTTCTGAGGCGAAAACGAGTCGGGCGCCGTTGAATAATCTTCGAATGTGCCGGAGGGGTCGCTTAGCGATGAAACCGTTAGCGCTAGTGCGTTGTTTGCGACTGCGTAACGGCCAGCGACAAAGTTTGTGTCGCTCGTAAGATAACACTATCAGTTAGCCCGCGGAGACGGCACATTATTACACAAATTCCCTCCCATTGTTTATATCAGCACGCAGCGGTCACCCACACTGTCGTAATTCTACTAAATTAACAGTTCAGTTGTGCCTGCAATATAATAAAAGAAAAGTTATCAAAGCTTTCAAAAGTATTCCATTTTTAGCATGTTTCGCGCATTTCAAAGAGACATCGTCAAGCAGTGAAGCTGGTGTTATCTGTGGCGCTTCGAGCTCTGCTGTTTGTCACTTGTCATCGTTGTCGTTTCCTGGCGAGGCGGGCGCCTCTCTTCCCCGGTTTCGATAAGGCGTTGGTGGTATAGGGTGTTTGCGTCGCATCGTTGCAGATGCATCGACATACACACACGCGCACAGATAGACGGCTAGTACATATAACATGTAAGGTCGCCCTTTTCCGGATCCAATTTTCCGGTCCACCGGCGTTTGCCAGCGACAGATTCTCACCGACGCCTCGCCATTCCGAATGATATTTGTCAAAAGCCATGCCATGCCACGTCACACACTATCACTCTCTGTTCTTCGCGCTATTCCCTGTTAACTTGTATTTTTGCTTTTGAAAATAAGATTGTGTTAAAGACAGAGTTGTATTTTAAAGCTAGTAAAGAAGGTTTTATATTTAATTGCAATTATTCTCAACATAAATTTATTTTTTATTTAGTGTATATTTCTTAGTTCTCTTTCGACAAATATCTCGATGGATGTGTTTATTAGTTGTAGAAACTATATAAAGGGTAGAAATCCTATTGGTACGGACCTGCGAGGGGGTAAATACAAACCTGTTAGGGTGTTTTAAAATCATACGCATTGGCGCCTTGCTGCCGCCTCCAAGTACATACACCAAAAGCAATTATTAAATAACAAACTACTGATGTAGTGCGACAGGGGAAATAATGTTCAACTTGAGGAACATACCTACATGCATATACATACATATACACATTACAGCAATTCTGAGCATGGCATATAAAAGACACGTCCTTCTTACCTATATGTATATGTATGTGCCCTATACACATAGAAAATACAAGTCCTGCGTTTGATTTATCGTTCGGATACAAATCTTATACATATAAATTGATTCAGGCAGCACAGTCAGCCAGCCCAAAGCTGTCGAGTCAACTTTGCATTTGCGGTGCGGTGCGGTGCTGCACTACGCCATATTTGCAGGTATATCACTTTCGTACGTATTAAATTACCAAACTTCGGACACACACACACACACATTCATTCATTCAAACATATCTCGGACAAATTTTCTAAAATACAAAATAGTTTTAATTTTTTTAAATTCACCTCTAGTGTAGTTTTTTTTTATTATCCAACACAAATAGACATATAAAGTAGTTTTCTTTTTTATAATCGTTAACTAAACATGATATTCCTACTGCATACATATGAAGCTTCTTCTTCTTCTGTCCATAAAGTGCTTAGGTATATAAATTTGTTCCAAGTACTTGTTCTCATTGGTAAGGGCAATAATGAATAAACAATTGCGAGTGTGAGTGTGTCGTGCGGTGCTGGACCGGTCCCATTGATGATGCTGGGCAGAGGTGTGTCCGCGCGGAGGGCATTCTTGACCGCCTGGCGAGGGTAAGCGCGCGCGTCACCCGCATCAATGCGATAACATCTGTCCACTTCTTCATCATCATCATCATCATCATACTACTATGCTTGTGCTTAGGTAGTACATATCTATAAGAATCAAATGTTATGTCGTAGTAGGTATATTTATTTTCGATATTAGGATTTGATTTGTAATTTAGAATTTAGCATGAAATGAATTGATGAAAGTAAAAATATTGGGGCACTTGTTTGTTGCATTGTAGTGGTAACGTATACATATAAAACGCTGCGGCGTTGCACAATCTGTGCGATGTGTAAAGAATCGGTGCTGTCATAACTGGTTGACGGATTGCTGTGCGTGGGGTCCCCATCGTTCAACGGCGAATGACGGGCCGAGGCCCTGGCGTGTTCTGGTGGTGTCATTACCGTTATTAGGTAGAGGAGAGTCTGACTCTGTGTTTGTTGTCATTTTTAACCTATTTATCTATACATACATACATACAGAGGTGTTTGCTTTTCATGTTTTGCTAGTGTGTGTGTGTGTGTGTAACGAAACCCTCTTCTCTACTGACTCTTGTTGTCGATCTCGTGATATAAGGGTCACCGCAGCCGTAACTGTTGTGCGGTTTGTGTACACAAGATGGATCAATTCTCGTATGCATTAAAAAGGACAGCAGCACAATAGGATTATGCTAAATATATATTATAAAACGAATTCGGTTATTATCTGTGATGTGTGCCATTAAGTAACATCTGTAATAATAAGTGTAGCGCGCCAAAATTACTGCACTAACTAATACTACAATTATTTGTTAATTTCATCCGAGTAATACTTAATGTTTTCCCAATAAATATGATTTATAAAAATGATTGAAGAAGAATTAGCGTCGGCAATTGAGCAGCACGTTGTAGGTTTAGTAAACCTCTTAATCCTGTGATAGATGAGAATGTTCGTGTATAGCATCGTGGCAGCCAACGACGTCTCATCCGCATCCGCATCCGATGCAGACCATTTAACATGGACGACGGCCGGCACCGCGACGAATTGGCCACGCGTCACTACTGGGGAGAGTCGCGTTACTAAGTCAGCAACATGCGCTTGCATCGGGGTGCATCTCGTCAACGATAATCCTGATGTATATCCCATGCGCTCATCTTGAGTCTGATCTGATTTTAATACAAATACGCGCCCGGCCCACACTATTCCGAATCAATTATGCGCATTAGCTTAAACGTGCGCACGCTAAGGGCACTTTTTTATTACACGCCGAATATTAGATATATATGTACATACATATTTGTCATGTTGAGGATTAAGATTATTTCTATATGTATACACAAGTTGCGACTTCTGCCATGGGTGAGATCATGACATTATTGAATATGACTTCTAATCAAAATAAGATTATAATAATAATAATGCAAATGTATTTGCTACTTTTTGACCCAGCTTAATCTATCTATAATTATGAAACTACAAACTTTACATTTTGCGAATAGAATATTCAAACCAGAAGAGCATGTTTACTCTAGACATTTTAGTGCTACACTTACAATAAATATATCATTCAAAATTAATTCACATTTGAAAAGTTTCTTCAAATATTGTACGAATTTCAGTTTTTTTTTTTTTTTTAAATAATAAATTTAGATTTTTGTTAACGTAATCTTTCCTCGGCTTATCTTAGCAAAACCAAATTCTAAAATTTGACAAGTTTAATGGTTGTACGTAAATACAGATATGAAATAATCTAAATGAGTTGAAAATGTAATAAATGTCTTAGAGTGTATATCGTAAGTGCACGTGCAGTATGCGTAAAAGTAGCAGCCGCATTGGCGGCATCCGTATCACGACATACATGCATACATATGTACTACACACAGGTTCAAAACATCAAAAAGAATTACATGCCGTCGCAGATTTAACAGGAACAAGGAACGGCCGCCATTGCTGCGCTATTAAACGCACAGGACGATCATCATCTTTCTCGGCTTCTGTTGTACGCTCGTAAAAGCGAAACAAGCGAAGACGCCGACGCACACGCACACACCTTTGATGTTGAGCGAAATAAAACGACGCCAGGATGCGATGCGGTCGACACACCGGCCATCTGGCGGCCACTTCAAACAAAACGCACCAGAGTTTTTACATAAAAACAAATGTCCAGAAAATGCTTTTTAACCGCATTGTTACGTGTGTATGTATATATTATTATTATTACACATTTCAAAGTCAGGTATATACATACATACATACATACATATATACAAATATGTATGTAGCTACCTAATAGCATATTTATGGCATCCAACTTTTATTCAATGCAATGGCAAACATTAAAATGCATTTATATAAAAGTGCACATTATTCTAAAACTATTTAAGCATAAAATAGTACAATTTTTTTTTCAATTTTCATTTATAAATTGAACACGCTTTATTTATTTAGCATACATCAAACCCTTAAGCTAAATTATCAAAATGCATAGCGCAAGTTTGTAATTTTTATTTTCATTATAGCAATAGGTCAATAATTTCTAGAAATATGTTTCATAGTGAATTTTATTGATTCAATCTTTCGTAAAATATATTAAAAATGCAGATTCACCCTTTAGAGATACTGTGATTCAAATTTTCAATTACGATATTATTCATGCATTGATTGACAGACAGACAAAAAAAAACATTTTATTTAGGTGGACATCTCGGTTTTATATTTAGTGTGTGTGTGTGTGTGTGTGTGTGTGAATCAGTCAATGTTCAGCGTTCAGGTTTTATGCCACACCAGATTCATCCATCCATCCATCGATCGATCTAGACGGACAAAGCAAGGAGGCATCAAAGTTCAGAGTTGTATATGTACGGGTGAGTGCCGGGCCAAACAGGCAGGATTACGGGATGGTTTCACGCGTCACTAGCGCTAATCTGCTTACCGCTGACACTGATAAGGACGAATAGTGGCGGCACGAGTTGTTGCCAGTCACTCGCCCACCCGCCCGTTTATTCTCTTGTCCGTCCACCGACGACGACGACGACGATGTAAGCACCACCATATACGATATATTATATTCCTTGATCCTTTTACTGCATGGGATCAACAAAGACAATATGCTGCTCTAATAAGATCTTTACTTAAAGAACTTTTCATACCAAATTAAGAAAACCATGAAATCATATATTTCCATTACAATCATATAAAACATTTCGTATTTATTAACACAAATCCAATAAAAATTAAACTAAGTCACTAAAATATTTTGAAAATGAGAATAAATCAAATTCTTTTAGCAAATTTACAACACATATATCTGTACCGGATATTAGGCAATAGTAGCATACATTTTTATACCATTTTATTTCCATTTATAATATGAAATAGTTGAAATAAAATACAATTTAAGAAAATCTTTGTTCCCTAAAGTGTAAAAATATTGTAGAATAAAGTATAGCGTTAGCATTAGCTTCAGGTTGATCGCACTCTATCGGCAACACCGAGGTCGAACAAACGATTCGGGGCATCTCCCCCGGGAGGCAGGATACTACGGTAACGTAATTGATATTAAGCATGTATATAGATACCGAACGCAAACCCCCTAACGCACAATTGCTCTCCTGAACATAGGAAAAGCAGAGAGAATGAATCCAAAAGCGTGAAACACGTGTTTTGTTTGCTGGTTATATGTATGTATGTATGTATGTATGTATGTATGTACGTATGCAGGAGCGAATGGTTGATTTATCATATATATCAATTATAATAAATTTATTGCGGTAATAAGTATTGTTTATAATTATATATAAAACCTAAAAGTATAAATAAATTTTTTTGAATTGATTTTCACACTTTGTTGACATTTTTTCACCAACATTTGGTAAGAAACAAAAAATGCTCTTAAGAGAAATTTGTATTTGAATATCATTCTTATCGTATAAAAAAAGTGCAATGCATGCCATTGCCGATATTTTATAATGACGCTGATAATGAACACGTAATTGAAAATAATATAACTTTTATCGCATAATTCACTAAAGTATAAACTTGCGTCAGTAAATTGCTGGAAGGGGAAATTATTTTAAGATAAAATTCTTTTTAATTTATTATTGTAAAAACATTATTTCTTTAAAAGAAAAAAAATGGTAGTGTGAGCACAAAGTGAAGATTCTAACGAAAATATTCGTTTATTTAGGCATCTCTTAATTCAAATTGAATCATTATGTCTGATGATATTCGTTTGCAACAAAATCAGACGGATGAATTGCGTTTTAATAATCGTCGAATAAAATCCGCAGGCGGCTCTAGTGCAATTGTTTCACTAAGAAACGAAGTGGCCCTATATATGTATAAGCGATAAAACATTTTCAGCCTCAAGTTTTATAATGCAGCTTCTTCAGTCTCCGCACACTAGTGGAGGGTGCACGCATTAAAAAAGGATTATGCCAATAAAGAAAACCCACACATTCCGCGTAATAACTCTTATTATTCCTGAGTTACTGCTGCATTTTAATTAAAGTTCAAAGCCGGGCAACAATTACCGCTCGCCTTACAAAAATAATATTATAAAAATGAGACGCGCACACGGGCACAGCAACGCTTAGGACACACTGCGACCAATGCGATGCGATGCAATGCGACGCGACGCGACGTGTCATCCGCAACTTTGCACAAACAGGTGTCTTCTCCTGAGAATATATTAGACACGTATTATGGTTATTAAATTCGAAACATAAATAGCTTTTAATGTGGCCATTGCTAAAGGTTTCCCAGCGACTTTCATCTGAATCCATTATAGACTACATCACAAGCGCCGAGCTAAAACACACAATTATTACATTTTACCACTAAATAATAAAAGATTGCAAATTAATTCAAGTTTATTTAGCAACGCAAAGTTATATAGTTTATTATTTACAAATATAGAATTTAGATTTGTTTATTACATTAAGTGTAAAATATCTATATGAGACAACTTTCTGATGGTTAAAGATTAAGATTTCTGTCAGAGTTTGTCGAATTGTTGGTAATGTTGACATGATGTGCGTTATGTTTTCGCAGTGAGTGTACGTATCTGTGGATGAAATCGTAAAGGCGTCGCACGAAAACGAGGGTGGCTTGTATTTGGAGACGGGTGTATGGATGGATGGATGGATAAAGTGACTGGAAAGAGAGACACTCGCGCTATTAAATCTTGACGCGCGAGGCCGAACTTCTTTTTATATTGAATAACTTTTAAAGCTATTTAAAAGTGCTGCTGGCACAGCTGCGAACCGGATTAAGTTTGCGAGCTTCGAACGAAGCAGTGCTGCGTCAATTTGCGGCCGGTCGACTGCGGTGCTTGCGTCACGTTTCCCTAACGACATAGAACACACGCGCACGCGGCGGTCGTGTCCTTCCTCGGTCTTCTGATGTGCACGCGAAACAACTTATTAATTACATGCAATAGCCGCCTGAACCGACGTCCTCGTCGTCACCAACAAACACCATATATAGTATAGGTACATACATACACCTACACTTGCTTCCATCATATTTTCACACATTAAATCAGAGCACTATCTACACATCATACTTAATGTACATACATGTGCATATATAAATAGGTACCAAGTTTCATTTTCGCTGATTTATATATCAAACATCTAGAATATTTACGCGAGATATTTTTTAAAAGTTGATATTTATTAATTGTACAAAAATAATCAAAATTAGAATACATTAAAATATGTTCTCTATAGTTAGTTAAAAGCGAGTTTATGGAATAGGGATGAAAAGCAATGGTTTTAAATTTTATTCAAAATATATTTATTTATAAGATATTCTTTATTATACAACATAAATGAGAAAATTCTGCAAAATGATCAAAGAATAGAGTATAACTATTACGGTAGATTAGTAGTCGAGGTAAGGTTAGATTGGTGGTGCTGCTGAATCAGGTGCGCACGGCGGCGGCGGCTCACACGGCCCTAATGACAAGCCGTGCCTAATTGACGCGAGACGAGAACTGTAATCGGCGGTGCTGTCGGGTGTCCGCCCACGTGGCCGCCGTGTTTCAATTACTGTTTTGTCTCCCAGCCGGTCCAGGTACACACAACACAACACAACACAACACACAACCGTCAATTACACACTAACACACACACACACACACAATTCCATTTGCACGCGTAGATAGGTGCGAGTATTATGCAGCCTTTATCCTCCTCCAGGCATCTGCTCTATTCAGATGATTCTCCAAAGTTTACATCATGTTTTAATGACGTGCGAGTCGACTTTGTAACCAAATTCGAGACTGCTGTTGGTCACGCAAACACATTCAAAAAAGAAACTATTATTTGCAGGCATAATGCAAAATGCGGCATTTGAATATTTCGTTTAAAACGTCAACCAAAAAATATAAACTATAGTTTCTAGGCAATATGTAATCTTATTGCAAAGATCAATAGTAAATGGATGATGGTCACTAAGATCACAGTATGCGTCTCGACGCGTATAGATATAGATGATATGTAGTAGCACCTGATGGGGCCCACACACCTCGTTCGTCGATAAAAAAAGCCACAAGCACACCGTGTGAAAAATGATGTCCATCTAGCAACTGTAACTATGCCCATCTATATCGTCTGTAATTCCATTAGTCCTACGTGTGGAGGCCCAACTACTGTCTATTACAAAAAAAGATTTCAATTTTACACCATTCCTAACTCAATTTATTACATTTTTACATTATTTATTACATCTATATCTCCTTATTATACATGTATGTATATCACGTATAACTTTATTAATTAATTAATTAATAACAATTTTTCAACATAAACACAACACATGATTTTTATCAATTTACTTAGTTACAATAATTTCCTTATTTTTACTATTTACGGAATCAAATTTAACTAGAAAAATTATTTATATTCTCATATAGTAAAATTGCATATTTACTTGATTTAATAAAATAGAAAAAAATATGAGAGACTCGCTTTAAACATGATTTATATTATGTTATATGTAGAGTACCTATATTAACTATATAAATATAAAAACATAAATTTCTATTTCATCTGTCGATAAGATAGGATAATGATAGTAGGTAATATTCCGCGAAGGTATGCCATGCACACCTGAATCTCAGCGCATAATCATCATGCATCAGCATGACATTGAAGATGACTGTTGATGCGATGTCGTGTTTAATTCCGACTTGTCGAGCGTTAAATTAGGCTTGGCACGACGGACCGAGATCGCGCTAGCGCTCAACTAGTTATATACCCTCAGCACGACGCAGCGACGCAGCTACGCGACGGTTCAGCATCACGGCCGACGAAAAAATCAAATCACGCTAACGGCGTGCCCGGGACCGATTCCGCTGCTCTGTAAAGGGAGACGAGCCCCAGAACTAATCGTGCCGTGCTGCCGAACTGCCCCCGTCCATGCACGCTCAGCACTCGTTTAACGACTAACTTTGTGACCCAGCAACGACCCTGTGCCTTTGTCAGTTCTGTAGTAATGTCATTTGAAGCCTATATAAAAAATGACTAGGGCCCCAAAAGAGTTTAAGACTGTTCTGGTATTCACACGCCCCACGACTGTCGCCAAATACGGTATTATGTTTTGGCTGGCTTGTCCAATTTATAATTTACTACTACCACGGAACTTAATCGAATCAAATTTAATGAGCTTTCGTGTAAATAATTGCACTCGTAAAACCAATACAATGCTGTAAATTACAGATATTATTTATTGATGTTTATTGAATTGCAATTCGCGACTAAACCGCCGAAATAAAATTAAATTCCTGATATTCCCAGAATCATTTGTTTTTATGTACCAACCTAAGCAATAATAATGCTCTTAAAATATCATTTAAATTTTTGCAATAACTCAGAAATTGAAACGATTTGGATAAAATTTAACCACATGTATATTAAAAATAAATTGGATTGCTCACAATTAATAATTTATTATTAGGCCCAACAAAAAAATACAGAATTCAAAATATATATTTTCATAATCTAGATAATTTGATCTCATACAAATAAAATATCTAAAACTTTGCGGCTCAAGTCGTATATCTGGCGGTGAGTAGCTGAACTTATCCATTTAGCACATAGTTCAATCAATTTTCTAGGCAACTCTGTAAGTCAGTTTTGCCAACATAAAACAATTTTCATGAGTTATTTATATTTCATAAAAAAACTCAGGAAATATAAAGCATTTATTAAATGTAATCAACTAAATTTATTGAACAAGTTTGTATTTTATAAAAGCAAGATTTAAAAAAAAATTGTCTTAAGTAACCAAGAATTTCATTTGATATTCTCATGAAATTTTAATATTTTCCTATAGCTAAGTGGTAACACTTACCATTTAACTAAACTTTTCTTATGGGATATAACCTAAACTGCATTAAAAATTGTTGTGTTGAGTGTTAATAAAAGATCTTTTGAAATATGAATAGTTGTTAATTAATAACTACAAAAAAATGTTTACTCTTATCAAAAAAGGTACACTTACTGTTAAAATTTGCAACAATCACATTTATTAAAAATATTTTAGCACCTGCTTTAACTAGAAGCAATGCAATTCAATTGGAGTCGAAGAGATTTCGTGGTAAAATCAACATACAACGACCAAAACCACCACACTACGAAAAGGCAAGAGTATTCAAATTAACTGAGAATTACTATCCGAGTAAGAAATCACAGTTGTCCCCGGTTGAATTATGCGGCAGTATGAAACCAAACGTTGATAGAACCAATTTAGCGAATCCATTCCAATCTATACTTGCTAAGGAATGCCTAAACTGGTTCAATCATTCGCGATTAATAGCATTATTTCACATGAACCCTATGTCGGCCGATGAAAATTTCAATGCTTTTATAACTTACAAAAAAAGTAACATACACATGAAAAATTACGGGAAAAAAACATTGCAAATGGCGCTAGACGGTACTAAATATGAAGCATTTACGGAACATTATGTTTCGCAAAATATTATACTATTTAGTCCTGAACCAAATATTAAGCAATTGTTAAAGATTAGTAAGAAAGTACCACAAATAATTTTATTGTGTAAGTACATGATTTTAATGGTGTTCTAACTGAATTTATTGAATGATTAATAATTTTTAGCTGCTATTTATGAGGGTAAATATATAAGTAAAGATGAATTACTTGCATATGCCCAAATAGCTGATGTACAAGTCGCCCGTGCTGCACTCGTGCAGACTTTACAAAATGTCGGGGGTCAGTTAGTTGGTAAACTAACTCAACAACAAGGCACACTTGTGTGTCGATTACAAAGTCGGGCCGATCAATTGAAAGAGACATGATACAATTAATTGTTATATAATCTGTTAAGAACTAATTTATTTATTTACAATACACACAACTTCCTAAATGCTTAAGTTACAAACGGATGCCGATATCTAAAATAAATTAACTAATAAGTACAGAATATATATATATATATATAAGCTCATTTATATTCGATAACTATCCGTTAAAAATAACACTTGATTCGCTAATGCTCCAAATAGCGCCAAATCTAAACGGGAGTCTGTATTAAATTTATACTTAAAGCAAAAACAACTGTTTACTTAAATTTTGTGTAATTCATTGTAAATTATCATAAATTGTAGATTTAATAAAAAATAAATGTTTAGTATAAAAATTCATCAATTTTATATCCGTTCATATTTAGGTAACGTGACAATATTATCAGTTTTGGTATTTAATTATAGTAGGAAAATTTAGAAATTGGGGAAAATATAAGTTTTGTTAGCCAGTGGGATATGTAATAATAACTCATGTAGGAATCATTTCTTCACCTTATAGTAAAAATATATATGAAACCGAAACAAAATGGCGGCTTTCGGTACGCAATATCAATATATCGTGGTACTAATTTTATGGTGGCAAAATTGTTTGCTGTTCAACAATAATTTTGTATATGTGTAGTAATTGATTATTTATATATTTAGTTTATGAAGTCGTTTCTTTAAATAAGTCGTTCGAGAAATGTAAGTTTGAGCCATTCCAGATTTTATTACTAGCATAACCTTGTCCAGAGCATTAACAAATAATTATACAGAATATTCTCTTCATAAACTCTTTGAGATATTCTATATATTGATTTAATTATAAATAAGTACTATAAAGATCACAGACTCGTGTTTCAGTTGACGATAAATATTGTTTATTATTAACTCGCCGACGCACTCGTGCATGCAAGTCTAGTTAGTGCTTCTGCCGCATCTAGTTCTTCGCGGCCATGGTGCACCATTCGATGTTTTTTTCGGTGTGCTGAAGACCGTGCTCGTCTGCGCTCCCACCCTACATAATTCTCCCTGCGAGGCCTGAAATTCGCAGCACTTTGTAACCACTTGGACAAAATCTTCGGTCCATCATCCACATTTGTCCTGGTATCATCGTCTTCAATCGGCACTACATCCGTGCTCAAATCACGCATATATTTCTTCATAATGTGATTCTTATACTTACTCCCACCATTATTGATATCCGGCGTCGTGATTGTTGTGTAGCAATGGTCGCCTACTGCAGCAGCATTTTTCGCTTCCTCACGTTCCCAAATGCTATCGTCTGAGCAGATGCTAAAATGTTCTACATTTCCTTGAGCTTGATCGTTGTACACTTTAATCAAATGTCCCCAGGTGGAACGTTGTGGTTCTCCGCCAGCGTTTTTCAATTTTCTTCGCCAATTTGCAAACCAGTTGCAGACTTGGACATATGTTAGGCCGGTCTGGATTGCTAAGGTTTTTTTCTCGTCTCTATTTGGATATGGGTTATCTCGTCTTCGAACTAACCATCCTTTTAAGTATTTCTTAATTTCTGGAGTGAATAATCGTTTGGCAGGACGACGATCGTCAAGATCCCCCGGGTAGACTCGCCTATAAAATATTAATACAATTTTTATTGACATTTTTGAAACTTTTTTTTTTTGTTGTTGTCAAATATTGAATATTTTTTTATTATTCATGCATTCATTTTACACGAATGTATTATTTTATTAAATGTGCAATTTGTAAATAAATTTTTGCACCGTGATGCAAAGTAGGTACCATAAAAATAATAGATTCGTGCGAATCTGTATGTCGGATTAAAATAACTATTATTTATTATAATAATGATAAGGCAAAATCATATAGTTTTAATATGTTTTATTATAAATATTTTTTACTTTTATCTAGTATAAATATTTGTGTACATATGAGTAATAATTTCGAACGACAACATTCTCAAATCGTTGGTTTTTTTTTCGTCAAATTCTGTTGTACAAGAGTCAATAACATATAGTATTTCAAACCACACCCTTAATGGTCATAAAAAAAGTAAAAAAAAAAACCAATAATTTAATTGCTTGTCAAATAATCGTTATCGAATAAAAGCACCAATTATTTGGTGTAAAAGAACACGGCATTGGAAAACACGGCTGACCTGTGTTGTCTCCTGGTGCTACTTCGACGCTCGATTCCCCTGCCACCACCATTGTGTTGCTCCATGTTTTGGCTATCGCGTAACATGCACCACGTGCTCCGTTGCTAATATTGGGATCTTGGAGACGTCACAATGTGGACGGTCCCGAAAACATATCTTGTAAATGGTCATAACAAATCGATCAAGGCAACCAAGTGTTTGCTAACTCGACTATTTGACTATTGCGACACGCACTTAGCTATCTCACTTACCCGTGCATGCTTAATATAAGTTACCAGAATTATGCAAAAGAAAACATTGCAATTACGTAAAATATCGCCGGTTTGGAGCGTCTGATTTATACCGCGATGCGTCTATAGGTCACCGATGTAAAATAAATTTGCAAACAATTATAAGCTTTATTATAAGTACACTGTTTCGGTATTACGTTCGATGCGTGTCGCGGTGCACTGTCCCAGCTAGGCCCGGTGACGATGCGACTCTTCCCGACAGTTTTATTTTAAGAATCGCGTCTCTCCCGCGTCGTTGTTTTGTGAAACATTCAAATTTCTGTTAGATAAAAATGTGTGTGGACGTCGAATTCAATTAATTGACATTGTAATGACCACATGCACGCTATAATTATTTATAGAACATTTTCTACATTCATTACGCGGACTATTTCATTGTTACAGTAAGAATTACAATTTTAATTTAATTATGTGTTTGCTCATAAAATACGTATATTTATAAATAAAATAGCATATACCATTTTTTATTAATATTATTTATTAATCTAGTGTGTTTAATGTTAATCAAAGTTGAGCGTTTTTTGGTGTTTATTGCGTCTGTTTTGTTTAATGAGCACTAGAATGGCAAGTGCCTTATTATATTTGTTGCCAATGAAGATCATTTCTGTATCAATATTGGCTCCTTCATAGCGAATCTGCGCTATATGCGAATTCTGCCGTTTCTAAAGTGGGTTCTTCTGATGCTTTGTCTTTGCTGGCGCAACTAAGGTTGCTGAGAGTTACCATATTATATATCTGGATTTGGCCTTTCTCAGAGTAATATAGTGTTCTTTGATTGTTTTATCGTGAGATAATTAATATTATTATTTAACGATGCATTTTGAAATGTTGTATCAATGTATAAAAAAGGTATAAAAAGTATATTGGTGATATGAGTAATAAAGATGTGGTAAATATAAATTGTATGAACTTGATATTCGGGTTCATGTATCATTATTGTAAATCACTGTGCATATGCATGGGCTAGTGAGAGTTGGGTTCAACGATGCACGACTCAGGTACCCTGGTGTAACTGCGCATGCGTTCTATGCATGCATGTATCGGTTTCAGATGCTAGCATGTAGCGTGCTCTACGTTTTATTCACTCTTTGATTCGCAATCGTTGCGTCAGCTAGTACTGACGCGAAATTATGACTGCGAAAGACGCAAAACAGTCGCCGGCACAACAAAATGACACGAACGACGTCGGCAAGGTGGTACTTGAACGAAAAATCACCCTAATGAACGGGGTGGCCCTAATTGTGGGTACGATAATTGGCAGCGGTATTTTCGTATCGCCGACGGGTGTGTTCGCAAGCACTAGGTCTGTCGGCGTATCTATCATCGTGTGGGTGCTATCCGGTTTGTTGTCAACATTAGGCGCGTTGTGCTATGCCGAACTCGGCACTTCCGTTACCCGATCCGGCGGTGATTATGCGTATATTTACGTTGCATTCGGACCACTAGCTGCGTTTTTGCGATTGTGGCTAGCAATACTCATCATTAGACCGACTACACAAGCGATCGTGGCTATATCGTTCGCGCAGTACGCATCTAAGCCATTCTTCCCTGAATGCGACCCGCCAGAGCAGACGGTCCGTCTGCTTGCCGCCGTATGCCTTTGTGAGTATATTAACCACGGACATCTATAGATATGCGTTATCAATCATGTACAACAGGTTTGCTGACGGCGGTAAATTGCGCGAGTGTTCGATGGGCCATGCGTATCCAGAGTCTGTTTACTGCCGCGAAGCTATTTGCGCTGGCTGCCATTATTGTTTTCGGCGGAGTACACGTTAGTTCCGGTATGTTGTTAAACACTAACCACCTGTTGTTTACGCTAAATACGCACGCATGCTCTCTAGCTACACCTCTTAAATCATTTTTATTGATAACTATTCCACAATAATATTTACTGTTAACGTATTTTTATGCATACATACATACATCTTTATACATACATACAACTTTATACAGACATATATACATCTTTATGCATCTATATGTATATATGCATAAAAATTAAGAATATGTTTTATTGATTCTCTTGCAAATCTTATGCCTAATTACATTACACTGATGAACCTTATACAATGCGGCCTGTCTGCTTGGTATATAAGGGTAAATTATCCGATATATATACATATATATACATACAAACATTCAAACTAAGTTATGCGTGTATCTGTTTTGTGTTACAAATTACATTCATAGTTGCCTGCTTTGTTTACTGATTGCGAATTCATTTAAACAAAGACGTATTAGAATAGCACGTCATGTCACATAGAAAACTACAATAAATATGTATATTCCTTATAGGCCACACGGAGCATTTTGAGAATGCATTCGAAGGACGATATGGACCAGATGCAATAGCAGTCGCATTTTACTCTGGACTATTCGCTTTCGGTGGATGGAATTTCTTAAATTTTGTTACTGAAGAATTACAAGACCCATATAGGTATATAATAAAAGTGACTTGATTTGGGAGTATGTCATGTTTCGTAAGTTTGTCGTTGTAGCTGCAATACGTGAAAGATCATGATTAATCTAATTGAGAATCCGAATGTTGCTTTCTCTTTAATCGCACTACTGCGTTCTCTCACGTTAGACTGTAAGTCGATAGCGACTGGCGAATGACATTTGTATTTGCCCCTATCGTTAAGCGAAGCGGCCTCATTTTGCTAAGAGCACGTACGGTCGAGTGGGCGCGGTGGCAGCATCAACGGCGCTTGGGGAATGAAGCGAAACGTTTTATCTTACGTTGTCGAGTGTTCATGCTTAATGCATGATGTTTGCACTCCTACGCTCCTCATTGTGATTTATTCTACTTTTTTTTTGCACAGGAACTTGCCCCGCGCTATATGGATAGCCTTGCCGACAGTTACGCTCGTCTATGTCTTAGCTAACATCGCCTACTTTGCCGTTTTGTCTGGCGATGAAATGCTAAGTTCCGCTGCAGTTGCCGTGGTTAGTAAGCGATACTTGACCCCCCCATACAACCAAATTCATATAAGCCAGGTCATGGTTAATTTAAATTGCACGAATAATGGACAGTTTACTGTTTTATTTTGATTTCCCAATATATTCTACATACAAATATTTTATTTTTGGTTGTATTTTCGATGGTTTTAAATTGCGGTAAATTGTAATGAGCACATTTTTTTTTGTGTAGAGTTTTGGCAATAGAGTATTTGGTTCATTTGCCTGGGTGGTGCCGATATTCGTGGCGTTATCTACTTTTGGTGGAGTGAATGGCATTCTATTTACAAGTGCTCGCCTATTTTTAACCGGTTCGCAAGAAGGACATTTACCCGAATTATTCTCTTACGTCCATGTGCGACGACACACACCTGTACCGGCGCTGCTGTTCACATGCGCCGCATCTCTAGCAATGTTACTTACAGACGATGTATTTGTGCTCATCAACTATTACAGTCAAATATTATGGTTTTCCGTAGCAGCTAGCATTGCTGGAATGTTATGGATCCGGCATAAGCAACCTGATCTACCGCGACCGATTAAAGTGAACATTTTAGTACCACTTACCTTTTTAGCAAGTTGTATGTTTTTAGTTATATTCCCAATGTTCGCAAACCCATGGAACGCAGTCATCAGCGTAGCGATTACATTAACAGGTAATTGTTTACTAATCAATCATTCCTATATAGTTTATCTGAACGTTTGGTTTACCACAGGAGTGCCAGTTTATTATCTGTGCATAAAATGGCCGAATAAGAGTAAACGATATGGGACTATATCGAGAAAAATCACTGTTTTCGTGCAACAGTTACTCGAAGTTACTTGGATGGAAGATATACAAAAATTATCAGATACATAAATCTGTATATTTGAAATTACAAAGGCTGGTAGCATGTTCAAAATACTAAACTATTATTAACTAGTCTTACGTTCTAAATTAAGTTGACTTTTCGTGCTATACAGTAAAAGCTTTTAAATTTTGACAAGATTAGTTTAATTAAAATATCTCTTATTTTCAATGTTTCGGCTTTTAATTAATTGGAAAATATATTCCTTCGCGTAACATTCCTAAATTTCTATTACATATGCTTACAATTAGAAGCAACCTACTTTGCTTTTTGTATGACTTCACTTATCTCAGTAATTCGCTTAAACTTAATTAATTTATTGTATTACTGAACTACTATGCTGCATATTTTATCATTTAAGTGCCGTACTCAAGTCGAGACATCTTCACTAACAAATAATGATACACTAATAGGAATAAGCATTCTTGAAACGTGATATTGAAAATAACAGCATAGCATTATAGTTGAGTACCTATATCTGATATATGTATAGATTGAGGAGTCCCCAAAATACAGAACGCCTAATAATCGTATACGGACCCTCTAGTATATTTATTTAGATATTTGAAGTAATACTTATTGACCATGCTACTAACCAAAGGATTTAAAGATCTCAATCAGCCATCATGACCAAATTTATTAATATGTGTGACCAATGTTTTTAAATTATGACAATACATGTATATATTTTATCTAATTTACTTATACTAATGAATTAAAAACGTCAAGCAAAGCATATATTTGTTATTAAATTATATTTTTTAAATAAATTGTTAACGGAAATGCCATATTATTTAAAATTGCCGCCGTAGATATTCATTTTCGGTAAGAAGAAAAATACTTCATTTCACTAATAACCACACAATTCCAAATATAAATAGAAATTAATATTTTATCCCAAATTAGTAACATTTCCTAAATAAAAAAAATACAATCTATGTTCTAATTAAACAAATTCTTTCCACCCTGTTTTCCCGAGATCAACCAATAATTATTAGCAATAGTCAATAATAAATGTATTTCGAAAAACTTATTAGCGCATGATCCTAAACAAAATTTAGCGTCACAAATTAAACAATTTCAAATTAAAAACCTACTAGATATTTAAAAAAATAAATTTTTGCGCTATACACCTAAACTAGTGTGCGCAGAATCAGACTTACAATCAGTGATGAGCAAACTTGTTTTGATAAAATACTAATTTGAAAAATGTATTAAACCATAGATAAATAACGTTGAAATCTAACATGGGCCATTAGCTTCTCGAAAAAATTGTTAACATATTTATTACTGTTATTTATTCGCGTTATAGGTCTTATATTATGAGTAACATGTAGACTCGCAGATTGCTCATCACTGCTCTACTACTCCAAATGTAAGAAAGCAACAAATCGAATGTATAGTTTGACAATATGGCTGATATAGAAATCGTAACTACAAATACTTTACTCGGCCTAGAAAATATATGCCGTACATGTTTATCAAGAAACTGTACTATATTCAAATCAATATTCTCAAGCATAGCCGAGTCAGAACTTTTGTTTTCAGATATGATCATGGCATTAACTGCTTTAAAAGTAGTTTTTAAACATTTCTTAGTAATACAATTATTACCAATATATGTTTGTAGATAAAAAATGAAGACAACCTACCAACATTGATTTGTATGAAATGTATCGATAAATTAGTGAGTGCATATTCATTTAAAACTACATGCGAACAATCGGAAAAAGTATTATTGAATTATGCTGCAAAAGAATTAGAACCAAGGAAAATATGTTTAGAACCAGATCAATTTAAATGCAATATTTGTGACCGAAATTTGTCTAGTCGATCAGCGTTTAATAAACATTTGAAAGCGATTCATTCAGTGAAAACCGATGAAGAATTTATCGTTCCGAAAGAAGCTGATGCAGATAATCCTTATAAATGCCCGCATTGCCCTTATCTTCTAACTAATATAAATATGTTGAAAAGACACATAATATCGAGTCATAAGGCAAATAAGCATCAAAAAAAGGATGAAGAACAAGCGAAAGAAAAGATATACGAAGTTGCTGAAGCAACAACTTGTAGATATTGTGGCGATGTTTTTGAAAGTAGTGAACAATTACGAAATCACTTAGAGACGCATTTGAATGTAATACAGAATTTGGACGAAACTGCTACACTCGAAATTTGCAAACTATGCGGAATGAAAACACAAAATTTAAAATTACACGTAGCCGAACATTATAAATATCTTTACTGTGACAAATGCCAAATTAAATTATCATCTATACGTACATATGAAACTCATATGAGAAAAAATAAGCATAAACCAGTTACAACGTACAGGTGTGACGAATGTGGGAAAGCATTTATGCGTTTGAGCAATTTGCAAAATCACTCTGAAATCCATAAACAACAGAGCCTGCATACTTGCGATATTTGCGATAAGAAATTTGGCACTGCGACGTATTTGAAACAACACAAAGCCAAGGCACACAAAAAGCTTCACGTTTGCTTAATTTGTACATTGAACTTTAATTGTTTGAGTGATTTGCAGATTCATAGACGTAATGTACATCAAAATTATGGTACTGTCGGTTGCACTAAATGCCAAAAACGCTTTAATTCAATTGCCCAATTAAATAAACATCTAGTAAACCACGAATGCGAAAAATCTGAAGTTGAAACCCAAATCATTTTCAATCATTAGATATCTTGTACACAATTCAAATTATTAGTATAGGTGCCACATTTACTCGCAAAAATCATTTATTAATTGTTAATTAATTGATTAAATATTAATACTATTTAAACGTATTTGTAACCATAAAAAAATATATATTATCTATTATAAAAAATCAATTATTAAATCTACAGTATCCTAGATCCTGATACTCAGTTGTATACTGTAATTGATGTTTGTTATCGGTTACGCCCTTTCTAGTTATCTAAAACCACTTACAAGATCTCAATAGTCTTGGCTCCGCCCATCTCCAATGTAAATTCAGCCTTTATAGTTGCTTTATAATAAAGACCGCCCCCAAAATCATTGGAGCTTATATATTTACTCAACGTTGTAACTAGAATTAACTCAACGTTTAGCTTGTAGACGCTTCAAAACATCAATTAGGTTACGTTTAGATGTTTGAGAAGTGAATTTACTATCGAGCATTTTAAGTTTATTATCATGCTTTTCTCCCGTGCATGTATTATTATTAATATAGCTTAAGTATTTACTTGTTTTTCTGTAATATTAAAACGCAATGACTTCGGGGTCAGATAGTGATTCAAGTCGTAGTGCAAGTCCCTCACCCAGTTTAAACCATGGACCTGTTCCAACCCCAGGAAATGGTTTGGATCAAGGATCTAGGTTTGTTACATATCACATACTTGCAATGAACCAACGTAATATAAAATTTTATATTTAGATCAAATTCCCCTTTCGATAATCAGTCGGGTGGTTCTAGGCCTGGTAGTGTTGCTTCTAATAAATCTCGTAGTGTATCTGGATCAAACAGATCTAGATCACATAGTGTAGAATCAAACAGATCCAGATCACGTGGCAGCGGTAGTAGATCAAATTCAGCAGCATCTCATCGATCCGTAGGATCAAACAAATCAGCCGGTTCAAATAGATCAGCAAAATCTCATGGGACGAATAGATCGAAAACACCTGCTTCAAACAGATCTCATTCTCCAGTATCTAATAAATCAAATAGATCTAGATCTAATTCACCAGCATCAATTGGTTCCGGAAGATCTAGATCCAAGACACCTGCTTCACGTCGATCTAGATCCAAAAGCGTCGCTTCTAATAGATCTGGTTCAGTAGCTTCTGGAAGATCAGGATCAAATACTTCTAAAAGATCCAGATCAGGATCGCCTACTTCTAAACGATCCAGATCTGGATCGCCTACTTCTAAACGATCCGGATCAGCAGCTTCAAAAAGATCTGGTTCAGTGACTTCAAAGAGATCCGGATCAGCTGCTTCAAATCAATCAGATCATTCACGTAAATCAGGATCAGTTCATTCTAATAGATCAGGGTCAGTTCATTCGCATCGATCAGGGTCTGCTCATTCCCATAGATCGGGCTCTGTGCATTCGCATCGATCAGGCTCAGTTCGTTCGAGGCGGTCGGGATCAGTTGTATCAAACCGATCGAGGTCTAAGACGCCTGCTTCTCGACGATCTAGATCTAAAAGCGTTGGATCCAATAGATCCGGTTCAGCTGTATCTCGTCGATCTGGATCGGTTACGTCTAATCGATCAAGATCTAAGACACCTGCTTCACGGCGATCTAGATCTAAGAGCGTTGGATCTAATAGATCTGGATCAGGAAGATCTCGATCACCGTCGAAAGAAAAACCAGTGCATGATGATAGTCGTTCTAATTCGCCAAATTTACAAATTGATGCTGGATCAAATGCATCTTCCCCTGGTTCGGAAGTTGGACAGAAAAGAAAACGAGAGGAAACTGAAGAACCGGTTAAAAAGACAAAACTTATCGATACGGATAGTGAACCGGACGAAACACCGGGTAATACAAAATTAAATTTGCTTATATGCTTAGAATAATTTTTAAAATATTGATACAGAAGTCCAACAAGACGCTGCTGCATTGTTCGGCGACGCAGATGATATAAGTAGTGATGAAGACAAAGAGGATAAACAAACGCGACGAGAATCAGATCGTGATGAACGGGAAGACGATGAGAGGGAACGAGAACGTGATCGTGAACGAAGTAGAAGCAGAGATAGAGATCGTTCCGATGATGAAGAAGGCGCGCAACAACGACCAATGATCGAAGACGTAAGCAACATTCGTAAATCTCATTCTATAACCATCTAAATAATTTAACTTTAGGAAGAACCACAACCAGAACCAATTCCTGAAACTAGGATCGATGTTGAAATTCCGAAAATCACAACCGATTTAGGCAAAGATATTCATTTCGTGAAGCTACCAAATTTCTTGTCGGTGGAAACACGTCCATTTGATCAAGAAACCTACGAAGATGAAATCGACGAAGAAGAAACTTTAGATGAAGAAGGCCGTGCTAGATTGAAATTGAAAGTTGAAAACACAATTCGTTGGCGTGAGACTTTTGATAAAGAAGGCAACGTTAGTCGAGAATCAAACGCAAGGTTCATCAAATGGTCGGATGGCAGTCTTAGTTTACATCTTGGTTCAGAAATATTCGATGTTTATAAACAACCATTACAGGTATATAACTTAAAACAGGCGAAAATTTCATTCATTCAATTTTCCTGTTTCTGTTTTATAACCATGAAAATATTCATTGTTTTATTTACTCTTTTAGGGTGACCACAATCATTTATTCATTCGACAAGGTACAGGTCTCCAAGGCCAAGCTGTATTCCGCACAAAACTATCCTTCCGACCCCATTCAACTGAGAGTTTCACTCATCGCAAGATGACACTCTCATTAGCGGATCGCTCACAAAAAACATCGGGTATCAAAATTCTATCACAAGTTGGCATTGATCCCGACCAAGATAGGAAGACTCTATTAAAGGCAAGATTGCACAACTATAACACTCATCAACATCTAATTAAATATACATTTAAATATACAGAAAGAGGAAGAAAAATTACGCCAAACTAATAGAACTACAAAACCCCGACGACGCGGGGATGCAGCAACTAGAAGCACTGGAAGTACAGCATTTCGTGAAGAAGAAGGCAGCGAAGATGATGGCGCGATATCATTGGCTGCCATTAAAAATAAATACAAAAGTGGCAACGCTGCTAATAAAGGTATTTGCATCAACAAGTTTATTTTAACAATAAATCATTTATTGTGATTCTCAGGTGGAGCAAATATTTATTCCTCGGACGAAGAAGGCTCGGATTTTGAAACCAGAAGAACTAAGAAAGTTGATAAGAGCAAAGCGCTTCAAGATTCTGATTCAGATTCTAATGATAGTGATTAATGTACATTAATATGATTAAAATTGTTTATAAGTAATTAAAAAAAATTAATAATGAGCAGATTTTGACGTGTCTTATATAACAATTGAATTTTTTGTTGATTTTATTTTGTTGACCACAAACATGGGGAGGTTATAAAAATTTGTACGTTTAACTATTCAATTAAGATAGTTTTTCGCGAATATTAAGAAATTTACTGATTAAATATGTAATATTCAGATTTGATGTCATCGTGTTGAATATTTGGAAGAAGAAGTTCATAGTTCTCAACATGGATTTAGATTCGGATGATGAAAGTGTAATAGATGAAGATTATTATGCATTTTTAAATGTGTCGAAAGAGGTAAATTATCACTTAATTAATTAGTTTTTAACAATATAAATAAAAACGTACTAAACTAATAAAAGTAATTTTTAAAAGACCTTGGTTAATATTCCAGTTTCACATAATATATTTCATCAAAGTGCTTATTTATAAATTAAATATGTGATATATAGTAATGTTAAATAAATAACAATCCCAGATGTATAGTTCTTTAAGTAATAAAACTGTAAATGTAGTCTAAAGTTGCTTATTTAATCTTAGGTTATATTGTTATCTGATGTAAGTTAAGAAATTATTATACAACGTTCTTCTAGGCGACGAATGATGAGATTAGCAATGCTTACAGACGTCTCAGTAGATTATATCACCCGGATAAACATGTTGAACCCGAGCAGAAGAAGAAAGCTGAAGCATTATTCAACAAAACCAAGCGAGCTTACGAGAGTAAGTTTTCTTATTTAGGGTACTTGAAATCCTCACCAGCGATTTTTATATAATTAAGTCACTTTTAAAATACAAAATATTACTTGTAATTATTAAAAGATGCAATTAAATGTCGGTAACAATGATCAAATAATATATTTTTATTTCGATGTAATTACAGTTTTATCTGATCCACACCGTCGAGCAATATATGATAGCCTCGGCATCCGCGGCTTGGAAACGGAAGGATGGGAAGTGGTGCAACGCACAAAAACACCAGCGGAAATCCGAGCTGAATATGAGCAACTTGCTCAAGAACGAGCTGACCGCCGTTTACAACAAAGCACTAACCCTCGCGGGTCAGTTACCGTTAGTATAAACGCCACAGATTGTTTCAATCCATATTTAGATGAACTAGACTACGAAGAATTAGAACTGTAAGTATATTATCCACCGCGTTACACACCATATTTATTTATTGTTTATATGTTTAGTGGGCCTAGTTTTTTTCCTAATATTGAAATATCTGGAATGAGCTTTTCGCAATCTGTTGAATTTCCACTTACACAAAAGGACACTTGTACTTTATCGGGCCAGTTACAAACTCAAAATGGCACAGGTATTTTTTTTAAATTTGTAATACATAAATGTGAATTTACGAATTGTAATTTTTGAATAGGTGCGGGCGGAATAAATTTGGGTTGGAGAAAATTATTTTCGCATAGAAGTTGGATAGAAACGGAAATCGGTGCTGGGAATGGACCGACATTTTCTGTTAAAGGTTTTCGGACACTTAGCAAAAGATTTTTCTGGAATGGTGGTACGATTTTACAGTTTACACCTGCAGGAATACGACCAGGACTTATGTCAAGTAATTATATTTTCTACATTTAAGTTAAATATGATTAATCAATTGTTTTGCAGCTTTAGCAATGCAAATCGATAAATATTCGGTCGGGTACTTTTCGTATCGAGGTGGAATGCAATCATTATTATCCACGTCAATCGTTAGAGATACAGGTAATTACTGAAGTAATTAATTAAATCATATTTAATCAAGCGTTTATTTTTTTTAGAGTATGGTCACTATAATGTATCTGTCCAGTTTGGTCTTCCGCACTCTTATGCTTCAGTTAGTTACTCGAAGAAAATGTTAAACCAAGAATTAAAACTACGACTTGCGTTCAAGTAATAACTTAATCACATTTTTCAAATTGATTTAATTATTACGTGATTTAATTTTCATTTTAGAATTGGCACTTTTGGTGGTTTGATTGAGTATGGATGCGAGAAAAAGGTGTCAAAACATAGTAATTTATCAGCGTCAATTGTTGTAGGAATGCCAACAGGTGTTAAATTAAAAATAAGGTAATTTATTTTATAAATAAATATATATATATATATATTAAATTTTTTTTTTATATATATAAGATTGACTCGTGCAAATCAAGTGTATACGTTCCCCATTCATTTATGTGAAGAAATAATGCCAGCGCCAATATTCTACGCAACAATAGTGCCTCTGGTTGTTTACGTTGTTGTTAAAAAAGCTATAGTTGAACCATTTTTGAGAGAGAAACAAGCGCGTAAAGTAGAAAAACAAAGAGAAAATAACAGAACTAAGTAAGTTTTTATAACTTTCTTTCACTTTCTAGACGATTATATTTGCGTAATTTTTATTTATATAGATTGGCAGAAAAACGTCGTGAAGCTGAGGCAGCAATAGATTTAATGCGAGCAACTTATTCAAGGATACGAAACGATGAAGAAGTCAAAAAGGGATTGGTTATTGTTACAGCTTTATATGGAAAAACCATTATAGGTTCGTCTCATATTTCCCAACATAATATAGAAATTTATAGGTTATATATTTTATAGATGATGAAGAAACGGGAGCGGAAGGCGATATTGAAGTAGATGAAAGTGTTGATGTAACTGTTCCACTTCAGTGCCTTGTAAAAGATAGTAAACTTATTTTACACGAACAATCAAAGGTTTATTTTAACTGTACAATAAACTAGACTTTACCCTAACCGTGCTTGATGTTTGCAGAGTCAATTACCAGGGTTCTTTGATCCATGTGTAGGTGAAGATAAATGGTTACATATAAAGTACAAATTTCACTCCACTGATTATGCAGTCACAATTAAAGATAATGAAGCTTTAAGAATACCGAAACCATGTAAGTTATGTTTGATAGATATGAATCAAGCGTTTCTCATCTAACATTTCGTTCTAGCGCATCGTACAAACGTTACCTAATTAAAGCAATGGATTTGCCGTAAATTTATTGAATGTGTTATTTCATTTCAACACAAGTTGTTACCACCTGCTAGTGTTGTTAGGTAAATAAACGGTAGTTGCGTTAAAATTGGTTATATTTGTTAGTTAGTCGCAACTAGTAGCTTAACAGTTTTATTTCAATAAAATGTTTGTTTTTTGTTTAAAAACAATGTAATACCTCATCATCATTATTTTATTTACATGGCCGTTATTAGGTATAATAATAAACTGTATGATTAGTGTTCTGCTCTGAATATATAAAATATTTTTTATTGAACTATCGATAAATTTAAAACGGCTGATTTATTTTCGAATTTATTCTAAATTGTATATACATATAATCGATTTACATATCCATAGGAGATTCTTGTAATGCGTACAACGGTATTTGATCTTTATTTGACATTATTTTATTCACGTAACAATTTTGAGAATCTCTTCGCGCTATTTCCGTTTCTGGCGTCCATGAGTGATCTGCCTCTAAGCGATATCCTCCAATAAATGCGTGCGGACAATTCGTCCATTCCTACATTTAATCGTAAATAATTACTCATTTTTTTATGTGATAGAATATATAATTACTTGTGGGGACAACATGCTAAAGTAGGTAACACCAGAGGGCCGTTTATAAACATAATACGTATTCCCTGGTACTTTCTTAAAATTACAAGCCGCATGGTGTAAGTCGGAATTTATTTTCGCTTCCACCAACACTTTTTTCGCTTGTCCTTGTAAAAATCTGACCTGAAATAATATTTAACAAATATTTCAATTAACTTTCATTAATTAACACATACTTGTTCAGCTATAATTTGTAGTTTACTGCAAGCAGTAGCGTTTACGAAATCATCCGCCTAAAACATAACCAATTTTATCCATACAAACAAACCAAGTGTGGGTGTTTTACTTTTTGTATTTCCATAGCAAGTTCCATTAAATCATTCGGGGCTTTTTTGGCCATCGCCACGGTGTTTACTAAAGGAATTCCATTTGGTGCGAAATTTCGTTCTACTAATGCAACTAAAAAATATATATATTAAATCATATCTTTCGAAATAACTTAGAGTATTTTATACCTTTCTTGCTTACACATTCGTCAGTATTCATATCAAAATATTCAAAACGTCGTTTCATTACCTAATAATTAAAAATGTGATACTGTCATATGTCATCAGCATGTGTTTTATTTCGTTTATGAACTAAAAACATGTACTGTTATCAAAATTTCAGTAGTGTATATATAAATTTTTAACTATTTTAAAGTGTATTATAACATTTATTTCGTAATTAATCATAAATAACAAGATGTATTTGTTGAGTATTTGATTTAAATTTCGTAAACTCCCGCCTTTTCTGGGGAGGACAGATGGCAGCACTGGAGAATCCGTTCGCGCCGTTTTTTATGTTATGTCGGGTTTGTTGCGCGATTGCGCATTCTGTACATGTTGTGTTCACTTGGTTACTTAAAATAAATGTAATTCTGCCCCGGGTCAAGTGTTTTATTGTGTTCGCCCAACAGGTTATGGGCCCAGCACGCTTCCACTGCGCCACTCTGCTAAGGCCATGTGGGACAAGCTTCTCTCCGTCCACGAGCAACGATCCGACGCCAGCGTTCACATGCTGCAACAACAGTGGTATGTCATGACAAAGGATCCGGCCGACGACATCGCGACTCACATCTCGAAGTTGGAGGATCTAGCACACAGGCTCCGGAACCTGGGTGAGCAAATTCCAAACTCCCTAATTATCACCAAAATCCTCATGACCTTGCCTCCCCGCTACAATCACTTCGTCAGCGCGTGGGACTCGACCAGTGCCGACGAGCGAACCCTGGTCAACCTGATCTCTCGACTCACCATCGAAGAAACCCGGATGACCTCCCAGGAGAAGTCGGAAGGGAGCGCCCTCGCTGCCAGGAAATTCAACTCGAAGGGTCCAGGACAAGGACACCGAGGAAACCAACAAGGCAGCGACCCGGCGCGGAAGCCAGGGAAATGCTACGAGTGCAACAGGTACGGTCACTGGGCGAAGGATTGTCGGAGCAAGAAGAAGAAAAAGGAGCCAGGTAACTCGCGAAACGACGTGAGGGGTGACGCGCTTGTCGGGGAGCTGTTAACCTCGATTGCAGGTCACGGTTCCGATGAGGATGGCTGGTATTTGGACTCTGGGGCGAGTGACCACATGTCAAATCGGCGCGACTGGTTCGTCAACTACGTCGAGTTCGAACAGACGTCGTCGGTTCGCATGGGCAATGGGGAGTACATTAGCGCCCGCGGCTCGGGAGACATCAACATTCTCGCATTCGACGGACAGAAGTGGGTTCAGAGACACCTGGCGAAGGTCCTGTATCTACCAAAGATCAAGTATAACCTCTTTTCCGTGGGAGCCGCCCTCGACAAAGGCCTGCAGCTCGAATCGGACCATTCCACGTGCATACTATCTCGAGACGGCAATATTGTTGCAGTGGGAGAGCGTCAGAACAAACTGTACCGGATGAAGTTCCAGGTCGAAAGCGTCGACACCGAGATGCAGGCTCACCTCGCCGAAGGTGAATCGCTCCAATCGTGGCACGAGAAGCTGGGGCACCAGAACCTCGCGCACGTCAGGAGCTTCCTGAAGGCGAAGGAGATTGACTTCAAGGACCAAGAGGACATCTTCTGCGACGCCTGCACTCTCGGAAAGATGCACCGCCTGCCGTTCCCGAGCTCGACGACGAGGACCTCTGGGATAGGACAACTGGTACACGCTGACGTCTGCGGCCCCATGCCGGAGAAGTCCATTGGAGGATCGAGGTATTTTCTTCTCCTGAAGGACGACTTCTCACACTGGAAGAAGACGTACTTCCTCAAAAACAAGTCGGAGGTCGCGGACTGCCTCGAAGACTACCTGAAGAAGGGGGAGAAACACCTGGAGAAGGGCGTGATGACTCTTCGAACGGACAACGGCCTCGAGTTCATCAACCAACAGGTGGAAGAACTGACTCGACGACTCGGAGTCACCCACCAGAGGACCGTGGCCTACTGTCCGCAGCAGAATGGCGCCGCGGAACGGGACAACCGAACGCTGGTCGAGGCTGCCAGAACCATGCTGCACGCGAAGAAACTTCCCAGGAAATTGTGGGCAGAAGCTGTCAACACTGCAGTCCATGTGCTGAACAGCACCGGCACGAGCAGCCAGAAAGGAGTGCCACCGTGCGAACTCTGGCTTGGACTGGCAGCCGACACATCGGGACTGAGGATCTTCGGCGAGGAGGCCTTTGTCCACATCCCCAAGGAGAAGCGCCGGAAGTTCGACCCAAAGGCTGAGCGGGGATTCTTCGTCGGATACGACAGCACGGTCAAAGGCTACAAGATTTGGTTTCCTGGAAATGACCAAGTCAAGACTCACCGCGACGTGAAATTCTCCGGTCGATCCTACTCACATGACGTCGCTCCTGAGGAAGACGAGTACTCGGAGCTGAATCTGGTGGGCAACCCGCAGAACTTCGGAGCAGCAGAACCCGGACCACGCCTCGCAGACGACATCCGTGGGGATTATGACGAGGAGCCGGAGGGACGCGCTGAGGGACCACCTGTCAGAGGCGCTGAGGGACCACCCGTCAGAGACGCTGAGGACGTGGACTTGCCAAATCAACCGGAAGATGATCGCAGACGAGACCCGCCGCGAGGATATAATCTTCGTGATCGACACCAGATGAATCCTCCAGCGAGATACGCCGAAGTCGCCGACTGCACCGCGTTCATCGCAGATCATCCCGAACCCGGAAGCTACGAAGAAGCCCTCAGCTGCGACCAGTCGAAGGAGTGGGCAGCGGCCATGAAAGAGGAGATGCACGCACTCCGAGAGAACCACACTTGGACCTTGACCGATCCACCCAAGGGCGCCGCAGTCATCGACAGCAAGTGGACTTTTAAGGTCAAGATGAACCCGGATGGAACCGTCAATCGCTACAAGGCTAGACTCGTGGCTCGAGGCTTCAGGCAGCAGCACGGAGTCAACTACTTCGAGACATTCAGCCCTGTGGTGCGCTTTGACTCCATTCGAGCGATTCTGTCTGTTTCAGCTTCGAGAAAGATGCAACTTCACCAATTCGACATCAAGTCAGCCTTTCTGTACGGGGAACTGCAGGAAGACATTTACATGCTGCAACCTGTAGGGTTCGAGGACGGGACCAAACGCGTCTGTAAGCTTGACAGGAGCCTCTACGGGTTAAAACAGGCGTCCAGGTGCTGGAACCAGAGATTGACAAATGTCCTGAGTAAGTACAGCCTGGTTGCGTCCGACGCAGACCCCTGTGTGTTTTCCAGCTCGGAACACGGACACCGGCTAATCCTGGCCATCTACATCGACGACGGGCTCATCGCCTCCACGAACCCGGGACTGGCCATGCGGGTGCTGAACGAGCTGGAGAGCGAGTTCAGCATCACCTTCAGCGAGGCCAAGTACTACCTGGGACTCCAGATCGAGCGACTCCCGGACGGTTCGATCTTCCTTCATCAAGAGGCCTACCTGAAGAAAGTCCTGGCGAGGTTCAACATGGAGGAGGCGAATCCCGTGGCAGTTCCGGCCGACCGCAGCCATCAGCTGCATGCTGCGATGCACGGGAAGGAGAACGAAGAACCAGTCAACGCTCCTTACCGCGAGGCTGTCGGCAGCCTCATGTACCTGTCAACTGGCACGAGGCCCGACATCACCTACGCCGTGAACAGTGCTGGCCAGTACCTGGAGAAACCTAGTAAGGTGCATTGGAGCGCAGTTAAACGAGTTCTAAAGTACCTGAAAGGCACTCCACGTCATGGCCTACTGTTCGTTCCCGACAAGGACATGCACCTTCGAGCGTACAGCGACGCGGACTACGCGGGCGACACGGAGTCAAGGCGATCTACGAGCGGATTCGTCATGAAGCTGGGATCGTCCCTGATCTCATGGGGTTCTCAGAAGCAGAAGGTGGTCGCCCTGTCCACGACGGAGTCGGAGTACCTCGCCGCCTCTCAGGCCGTGAAGGAGATCCTGTGGCTGAAAACCTTGCTGTCGACTCTCCTGGATTCCGGTGACGTACCTACGACGCTGATGATGGACAATCAAAGCGCCATTCGCCTGATCAAGAACCCGGAATTTCACAAGAGGACCAAGCATATAGACGTGAGGTTCCATTTCATCCGAGAGAAGTACGAGTCAGGAGAATTCATTCTCGCATACACGCCAACCGAAGATCAGGAAGCAGACCTGATGACCAAACCACTATCGAAGGCCATTCTTCAACGCCAACGCGAGATGCTTCAGGTGGTGGACATCAAACGGTTTTGAAACGTTCGTTAATTAGATTTCTTTCGACGGGCGTTAACCAAGATATTATATCATTTAAAGTCATTCTCACAATAGAGCTGTCAGTTTTTCAATGGACATCATTTAATCAAAGTGGGAGTGTTGAGTATTTGATTTAAATTTCGTAAACTCCCGCCTTTTCTGGGGAGGACAGATGGCAGCACTGGAGAATCCGTTCGCGCCGTTTTTTATGTTATGTCGGGTTTGTTGCGCGATTGCGCATTCTGTACATGTTGTGTTCACTTGGTTACTTAAAATAAATGTAATTCTGCCCCGGGTCAAGTGTTTTATTGTGTTCGCCCAACAGTATTAACAAAAAAAAATTAATCACAATTTTGCAATTAAAATTATGTAACGTTATAAATTGATAAAAATTATAGATAAGTGCTCAGTGAAATGTATAATAATCTAACTAAATGGTAATTGTTGTTCAGAAATGTTCATAATTGATTGAAGGTTATGTTTAAAGGTCCTAATTCATGTTTCAGCATAGACAAACCAAATATTTCACGGTTTTTTACTGCAATTCGTTTATTATCAGCGACGGAAATTTCTACAGCTTTGCGGCCTTTTTATTTTTCAGTACATCCAGATTTATTCGGGAAATATCCTAGTCAACGAGTACGTAAAATATCATTTTGCCTTTAAACGAAATTAGAACCCTTTTTAGGCTCCACCTTTTAAGTTACGCCTACTAAAATATTAAATAGGTACTTATGGGCGGAGCCTAAAGGTCTTTATAATATTTAAATTTAAAATAGTTCTCGTTCTTATATATGATTTATAAAATAATAAAAGATATATTAATAATTTTTATTATATTTTAGACAACAAATGAAAATTCTTTGAAACAATTGAGTTCATTTATAGAAACATCCCAATCCCATAAGCCGTTTCAACCATGCACATTGCATTTTTATCTCCGAGAAAGTAAAAGCGATAACGGAAAATTTCGTTTAGTAAAAATACCATTACATGACCGCAGCGTTCGAAATACTATTTTAACAATTTTAAAAGCTTGTAGTTTACCAACTGAATATTTAGAAACAATCGCACCTGCACCAGCAGCTCCAAAATATGAGACGAGACATCAGGCTTATGCATACGCGAACGAATTTGATATTTTTACTATTGTTAATGTTAAGAAAAAAATTGAAGAAGTGAAAGAAGCCTCGACGTTAAGGTGCGTCTATTTTAAAACGTAATATTCCGCTTATTATTTTATTTTAAAAATTGAATTTAGAGAGTGGATTCAACAAAATTATAAAGGAGCTTTAGAGAAGTATAAAGCGAATGAGCCGCTACGAATTGATATTGAAGCAATGTGTGAAGACATTCGGAATGATTTAGGTGTTAAAGAAGTGAAATGGGATTGTGGATGGAATGAAATGCATGTGCGTGGTTGTTTACAAAGTTTTAAAGCTCTATCGAAAGAACATCGGGATAAAATGGAAGTTTTACAAGGTTTTTAATTCGTTTTTAGTTAATTATTAATTATTTAATTTTCTTATTTATATGTTTTCCTAGATAGGATTTTAGTATTTGCTGCACATACTGGAGTTAGTTTAGATGGTCATATAATGTTAAATAGCGGTGAAGTTCGACACAATTGGTTAGATGTAAGTGTTTATAAATTTTTATAAAATTTAGACGTATATTACTTCATATTGTAGTTAATTAAAAATGTTAGGAAACATGATAAGGCATTGTTAAAAATACCGAATTTTGAAAAGGCCGTTTCACAAGTTCTTAGAGATATACAAGTTGTCCGTAGGTAATTATTCTTTTTGGGATATTAGCGATTTTGTGTTATTGCAAAAATATTTATAGAAAATTTATGCCGAAAATATTAGCGGAAGAATATGAGAAACATTTGAAGCGTTTGATGACTAATTTAAGTGATTACCAAGGTTATAGAGGATACCCGAAATGTTGGCCAGTTTCTTTAAAGAATCACCAACTTGTTGTCGAATCGTAAGTGTTTTATTTCATTAAAAGTATTCTGCGTTGCGAACGTTGTACATTTTAGGGAAGCAGGTCCATTAATGGTATCACCCACCGGACAATTCATAGTACCATCGTCATATCCCGGTGGTTTATTAGTTAGTTTTATAACCGATAATTTAGACGTTGCAACGAAAAAAATATTTGATTACAATGCGTGAGTATACCACATGTGATACGATTTATTATTTTTTTGTAATTCATTCATATTTACAGACATAAACACATCGAGAAATATTTACAAGCCCATTGCATCATAGAGTTAAATTTAGTTGCTTTGCGTAAAGACGATAATGTAACGCCGGAATTAATGATTAAATGTTGTGAAGCCCTTTTGGCGAACAAATCACAATTACGCTTCCTCAATAGGTTAAATGTTACTATAACAACATATTATTCCGTGTTATCAGATGGTATTGTTTGTATTCCATGGAATTTCAAAATTTAATTTCTAATATACATGCAAAATTATTTTCGAGAATTTTATTTATGTAATATTGATTTAATATATATTTATTTTTACTAAACAATACAGTTTTTACATTAATATAAGAGCATAGGTTTCAAATAAACACGCAATGCTTTAAATCAAATATTTATAATATATTGATCATAAAGTTAAATAATATATAGTCATAAATGCAGTTTTATGTAGAACAATCGATTAGAAATGTGTATTATGCATTATTTCAAAAGTAGGAAATCAGATAAAAAATACTAAACTAATCAATCCTTATGTAACGACTCCATAAGGGCAATTTTACTGTAGAATAATTAATGACAGATCGTGCAAGAGCCATTCTCTTTTTAACCTCGTGGCAGTATTTGGCAGACGGTATCTTTAATGAGACGATTTATTTCTCTCTACCGATTCTGTCGCAGAAATATAAGCTTCAACGAAAAGTTCGTGCATTTAACTGTACAACAGCGTAACATATCATTAGTGCCGGCTTGTCAAGTTTGGGGCAAGAACAAGAAGCATCGTAACATTAAGTTAAACTTTACGCTGGATACTATGGCAGACCCGAAAATTGAAGAAATTTTAGCACCACTTCGCGCCACTGTCAAAGCACAGGTCAGTGCTTTTATTTTGATTAAAACGAATTTAAAGTTAGGTTAAATATATTTGGTTCAAGAGATATTTAAGTTGCATAGGAAATGTTAACATATGTACAGTATTTAGAGTTTAGATCCCCGAAAGAATCTTTAGGAATTATATTTTGTAATTTGTTTTTATATTTTTCGTATAGATGTAATTATTTTTGTACAATTATAATATTACCATAAGAAATATATCATCATTATATTCTTAATAATTGTAATTATTTTTATGCTTAATTTATTATATTATTACCATAAATAATATATCGTATATTTCTTCCTTAAAATTATGATTTAGTATGTAATAATCGCGGAATTTGAATAAATATTTTTTCATGTATTTCGAAAATAGGGTGATTTGGTACGACAATTAAAATCTGAAGGTGCACCAGATTTAGATGTTAAGAAAGCGGTAGCCGAGTTAAAGCTCCGCAAAAAAATATTAGAAGATAAAGAGTTAAGTTTAGTACCAGATGCCGCGAATTTTGATCGCGCCAAAATGGAAGATCTGCTTAAACGTAGATTTTTCTTCGATCAATCGTTCGCGATTTACGGCGGAATAACCGGACAATTCGATTTTGGCCCAATGGGTTGTGCATTTAAAGCGAATTTACTGCATAATTGGCGACAATTTTTCGTGCTCGAAGAACAAATGTTAGAAGTCGATTGCTCTGTCCTAACACCTGAACCAGTTTTAAAGTAAACTTTGGTCTTTATCATTAAACAAATAACCAATACTAAAGAAAACAAATTTCTTAGAGCTTCCGGTCATGTAGATAGATTCGCTGATTTGATGACTAAAGATATAGGAACTGGGGAATGCTTTCGATTGGATCATTTAATAAAAGCACATTTAGAAAAGATTGCAGCGGACAAAAAGACATCAGATGATGTTAAAGAAGATTGCAGAGATATAGTCGTTAAAGTATGTTAAATAATCTAGAACATAACTATTTAAAATATATATATATATATTATAATTTCACATTCATAGTTGGATGGAATGAATAAACAAGAAATGTCGGATGTCATGAAGAAATTCGCTATGAAAAGCCCATTGACCGGCAACGAATTAACCGAACCAATCGAATTCAATTTGATGTTCGGAACTCAAATAGGACCTTCCGGTTTAATAAAAGGGTAATTAATTGTATTTCTCCCAATAATATAATTGTCATTTAAAATAAATTTCGTCTTAAAGATTTTTACGACCAGAAACTGCTCAAGGTATTTTCGTGAATTTTAAACGTCTATTAGAGTTTAATCAAGGACGTTTACCATTTGCTGCCGCACAAATTGGTATTTATAATTGATTATTGATATAAATGAAAGTTATTATTTTTTTGTTTTATATATATATATATAGGAAATGCTTTTCGTAATGAAATTTCACCTAGATCTGGTTTAATTCGCGTGCGTGAATTCACAATGGCAGAAATAGAACATTTTTGTGATCCAAGCGATAAAAGTCATCCTAAATTTGAATCTGTACGTGATACCGAATTACTATTATACTCAGCTTGCAATCAAATGGATGGGAAATCTGCCGAAAAACACACGATCGGAAAAGCAGTTGATTCTGTTAGTTTATTTAATATGTTTGAATAAAAAAAAAAATAAACTATTTATAAAAAAAATGTTTAAAGGGACTTGTAGCTAATGAAACTCTAGGTTATTTCATGGCGCGAATCAATCAATTCTTAAAACGTGTTGGAGTTGATCCGCTCAAGTTACGATTCCGACAACATATGGCTAATGAAATGGCGCACTACGCTTGCGATTGCTGGGACGCCGAATGCCTTACCAGTTATGTAAGGTCTTACAAACTTACTCTTCAGTAACATTTTATCCCAATTTTGTGTGAGTAGGGATGGATTGAATGTGTTGGTTGTGCTGATCGATCTGCGTACGATTTAACGCAACACACAAAAGCAACCGGTGTTCGATTAGCTGCGGAAAAGAAACTAGCAGAACCGAAAACGATTGATATGGTTGAGCCCGTTGTAAATAAAGGTCTGATTGGTAAAGCTTTTAAAAAAGATGCGAAAGCTGTCTCGGAATATTTAGCTACCTTAGAACTGAAACAAGTTGAAGAAATGAAGATTGAACTTGACAATAACGGGTGTGTTTAATTAATAAGAGATTTCCATGTATAATAAAGTATTTTTTTATATTCATATATTTTTTTTTAGTGAATACAAGTTCAAAATTGGAGAGAAAGATTTCGCTCTTTCAAAAGATATGGTTTCTGTTAAAAAGTACCAAAAAACTATTCATGTTGAAGAAATTACACCCAGTGTTATTGAACCATCATTCGGTAATATTTTGTATCTTTAACTTGAAGCTAATTGTTTGTATTTTGAATATTTTTGCAGGTGTTGGTCGTGTAATGTACGCAGTTTTCGAACACAATTTCAAATGCAGAGAGAATGATGAACAACGTACTTATTTGACTCTACCTCCAATTGTAGCGCCAATTAAATGTAGTGTTTTGCCATTATCCGGCAATGTTGAATTTCAACCGTTTGTTAAAAAATTATGTAAGTTTTCTCATGTTTTTTAAATGCGTTTTAAATTGAGAGGCAATTTTTAAATGTAGCACGTGCGTTAACTGACGTTGATGTATCGCACAAAGTCGATGATAGTTCTGGTTCTATCGGACGACGTTATGCGCGAACTGATGAAATTGCAATTCCATACGGTATTACAATCGATTTTGATACATTAAAAGAACCGCACACTGTTACGTTACGAGAAAGAGATTCTATGGGACAAATTCGTATATCTGTTAGTATTTTTATTTTTAAATATTAATCAACACTTACAATTAACCGTTGTTGCATTTCAGTTCGATGAAGTTTCTTCAGTAATACGTGATCTTTCATACAGTAAGTGTTTGTGGAAAGACGTAGAGAGTAAATATCCTAAGTTTGAGCAACAAGAAAGTAAAGCTGCTTCAGGATAAGATAAATAGGTCTGGTATTTATTAAAACAAAAAAACAAAACAATTTGTATCTTTATTTAAATTATTAATATGCCAACTAAAAATATAAACCAGTGAGAAATAATACATTTTCTATCATTATCCTGATTTTCTCTATCCGATTTTCTTTATCAATGCACAAAAAAGTTTTCTGCCACCCCAAACTCCTAGCAACCGAACGGATATGTTTAGAGAAAATTTATCAATATGCAAGTGACGTCATTATAATGTACATTTAATTAATGGTGAATAATTATTAATCCTTGACATTTTAATGTAAATGAGGTATTTATTATCATGAATCTAATTATTGTAAGATAGAATATTTCGCAAAAGCTTCCTCAATAAATGACATGTTATCTTTTAAACTCGACAAGTTACCTTAGACTGTGAGTTTAATTTTTTTAAACCAGCCTCCTCGTATTTTTTAATACGCGTCTATGATAGTTGTTTGTAAAACAATTAATTAATACAAACTTAAGAATGATTCGCGTGTATTGGAATAGATGGTAATCATTATGGGATGATATAATCATTATTTGGTGTATGAGTGTGTTGAATACGAATCGATATTACTATGTATTGATCCGATTTTATGTGACTTATTATATAAGTGAACGGATGTTGGGTTAAATAATGAAACGTGTATTCGGATGTAAACAATATTTGCTTTATTACATTCGTATATGATTGATACATTTGAATACAATCAACAATATTATTTGTTTTGTTCTAAATGTACGGTTTAAATTAAAAATATCATCCACACGAAAATTAGAATTGTTTCAACTGAAATACCAATGTGATCTTGAGTTTATTATTTAAAATTATCGATGATCATTATTACGATTAATTATTATTATTTTGTTGTTATTATTATTATTATTATCAAACACCCAAATACTGTCCATGCTGGTGTGTGTGTGTGTGTTTGTTATAAAACTGCAAATTATTATATTCACTGAGTTTAGCATTATCAAGCAATTATATGTTATGAACTAAGTAAATGACACGACAACATTCTAAGACACTTGGGTTTGGTACAAACTAAATTTACATATGTGCAACATGGAGTAATAATAATAATAATTAAACGAGTAAATTTTATCGGCATTCACTGAAAGAGTAGCGGGACATACTAAATTGAAAAATTAAAAAAAAAAACGAACTATCTTTAACTTATTACATAAAATTTTGGTAATGTACGGATTGTAATTATAACCTAAAATCACAAAGGCGTTATCTCGAATAACGCGACGGCTTTATGATTTGCTGGGGTTATAATTACATATACACCGAATTCAGTATAAAAGTTACAATTTTTAGTTGTTTTTTTATGTTTTTTTTTTGTATTTTTGTTTCTTCTAAACGGACACCTATTCAAGGTCAGGAAGATCTTCATCGTCTGAGTCTCCATCACCGCCTTCCAGATCATCGAATGATGGTTTCTCCCCGCCTCCCGCACCTAGTCCACCCATTTGGCGCATCATTTCCTCGAAATCACCACCACCCACACCAGCTAAATATTCATATTAGTATTTGTTACACGGGGAAGTTAAATAAATAATTTATACCTTCATCTCCAGATTCATCCTCATCTTGCCATTTGTTGAAGTCGCATTTGAGCCAATGGTGCTTTTTCTTGTCTGATGTTAATTGTGGCCAGTAAGGTCCCTCCATAGATGCTTTCGCAAGGATCAATTCAATACACCGGTCTCGAATGAATTTCCTACTTTTTTCCGGATCGATTTCTTTGTACAATGGAATTGTGACTTCGTGTATTTTTTGATCAGAGCCGCCAACGCCATGGAAATATACTGAATCTTTTTCTAGCCTGAAATTCAACCACCATTGAAAAACACGTTCCACCGATTTGTACCTCAACAAAATACTCACTTGATTTCGGGGGTTTTACAATCTTCTAGATTAATAGTCACTAAAATTATCGCAGAGCGCTGTGCCCACATAACAGCAGGGGGAGGCGGCGCGCTTCAAAAAAAAAAAGTAAGGTTAAAGTACAATTTACGGAAATGACATGACTGAATTTTTAAACAATTTTACATCATATAATTTATTCAAAAACAAAAAATTCATTGAGAAACTAAGTTAAAAGGGGTATGCGTTAAAGTTTTTGCGTTTCTTTATAGATTTATATTTTCTAGAATGTTCTTTGATCAATAAAATTTCGTGTTTTCAACATGGCCGGCAATTCCTAGCACGAGGAGATTTTATCACTTATTATTGCATATATGCAGTAATTTATCCCGAATTAAGATTAACCAGATTGTTAGGACATCAGTAATGATGATTTTATTTATTAGAATAATACTTACGTCTCCTGTGTAGTCATTTTTGCTTATTAGTTTCACGGAACGCGCTCCTCACTACAACAAAAACCAGAAAACGACTTGAAGTGAGCGACACAGCACCTTGTTTGATTAGACTGAACTAAGCTGTACATTCATGAAATATTACAGAAAACTTATTACGTTTTTAATCTATAGAATTTCCTCAGCAATATCATCAGTATAATTATACGAATCGTTAGAAACGCAATTTCGCATTAATAAGTTACTTAATCACATATTCGTAAATAATACAATGGAGGCTAACTTCATGTTAGATAATTTAGTTTTAAAATATAATAAACGTTTTACGCACTTACAAATACTTTTATACACACAACACACGTGGTCTGAATTACGTTATTTCGTATTATTATTAATGTTTTTGAATTTGATGTAGTTGCTAAGAAAGCATTTTTATTTTGTTTAAACTAATTTTCATTTCTTGGCAACCTTACTAACAATAATATCTGCATTAATTAAAATTTCTCATAATAATTACTTGCGCAAATAAATATATATGTATATATTGTTTGATAACTCAAAGTATTAATTATTTATAAAAATAAATTATAAAGAAATGTGTTAGTGTATACTTCGCCGGTATTTAGGCAAATTCATATTTTACATGTTTGATTTTGACGATATTTTAGGGGTAGTTTAGTAAGCGTTGAGTGTTTATTTGAATATATATTTTGGATTTGTTTTTGTTTGGGGTATATTATAGAGTAGATGATCTATTTATATATAAATTAAAATGGGTCAATTATGTATGTAATATAATTTAATAGAATATTGTCAGTTACAAAATTATTAATAAATTTTAATAAGGAAATAGTTAATCGAAATTTGAAACATAGCGACGAATCAAAATATTGTTACATTGCACGTGGTATAACGTTGCGCCAATGAATAGAATGGCTTGGTAGCGACAGGTCTCAGGTGGTTTTATTAAAAATGCTTTCGGTTGAACTATCAGTTGTTTCGCGGCATTCTATTTGATAGTACCGTGTTTATATATTTGTTACTTATATATATATATATATATATATATATAGTAGTTCATAACACAATTAGCATGTAATTCGTTATGGATGGATCATCTTTGTGATGTCAGTGTATGAGTAATCTGTAAATGTACGAGTGGTTTTAAAAATAACGATTGTTGAACAGTGACTGAGTTGATATTCGGTTTATAGTTTTATTGCGATGTTTATGTGGGACATATTCTGTGGATAACATTTTTCTCAATGATGTCTGTTTTCAAAGACAACTCTTGGGTAAGTCTACTAATTTGTATTTATTTTACACTTAAAATATTCCGCGCAATATCCTATACAAGAGTTTTCTAAATAATTCTTCTCATTACATCTTCTAAATGATCGTAAAATAATTTTTTAATTTTAATAATGAATTAAAAATTGAAAATAATTTGGTGTAGACATTTCGTTAGGTTTCTTTATCTGTAAAATCGGTTTTGTTAGTTGACTTGTGTTTTCGTTGACGAGATAAAAATTTTACGTTGAAAATGATTGTTGTTTTATTGTGGGAAGTGATATGAATTCGTGTTTAGCTTGATATGTATGGTTTTTTTCGGCTTTGATATTTTGATGGATAGTTGGCGAATGGTGATGTTTATTGTGCTTGATTGTAGACAGCCTCGCCGCTGGCTCTGTATCTTGTCTGACATACATCTCTTGTCGTTCTTTTTCATTTCTTCACGATCATTGACGGTTGTTTTGAAATGGTGCGGTGTTTTGCGCGAGTGCGAAATGTCTAGGTCACGGTATCCGCGTATCGCATTGACACATCTGATTATCACTCATTTTGATCTTATATTATTCTGCGATATATTAGATTCGTTTCCTCCAGCTCGAATTTGTCCCAAATGTAATAAAATTACTATTATTCCAATATAGCATTATTTATTTATATTAAATTTCGCTTACATTCTAATAGTACTAGACATATTTTAAATTAATTTTGAGGTAATTTGGAAGTAATTTAGGGAAATTATAAGTATTCTTAGGAAAATTATCTCCTATACACAATTTTTGTTTAAAATCAACACCTCGAATTTAGATAAACTTAAGATCTATTATAAATCATTAAACATTTATTTTTAAACGAAATAAATCCTCATATTATTTAATAAAATTCATATATGCTAATAAATAATCATTCATCATTGTGATTTGTGATACATAATATTATCGTTAGAATATTAAATAAATTAATCTAATATCGTAACAATATTTGTTTCCCATCTGCATATGTTAATACACGCTAGTGCGTGATATAACAATCCCAAATCTAATTAAAAGTATTAATAATTCGCGATAAACGACCTTTACAAGGTAGGAGAACTAAATGAGCGTTTTTTTTCTAAGATTCTAAAATTGATAAATAAAATAAACGAATAAGGAGTGTCGCCAAAATATGTTTAAACTGTCGTATTTAAAGTAGGTTATATATGAATATATTTTATTGAATTAGCTTATTAGCTTTATGTCCAACGAAAAATTCATGGTTTGTTTTTTTTTTTGCTGCAACGCGCGACCTTGAGATATCAGGTGTATTAGAAAAAAAAACACGTTTAGAAATTGAAGTTTTTAATCCTACAGGTGAACTCAATCACTACAATTTGATATTTGTTTGAAATTTTTTCGTTTCTTTGAAACAATTGATAATTTGTATTTAAATAAATTGCAACTTGTCTCATTGTCAGAACAAAGTGAAATAATACGATAAATGTTTTATTGGTATTGAAAAAGTGTTTTGATTTTTTAAAGAAATATTAATTATTATTGTTAGGAATTGTCGTGAGAAAGGGAAAGCACTCTTACCTTTCTTATTTGTTGTAGTAGAACAAAGTTGTAAATGGTGGAGAATTTAGCTTAATACGAAATACACTATTAATAAATAAGTCGTGTGTTCTGCATGATATATTTTTTATTATAAAACAGGTGCATGCGTTCTTGTCTATAGACTGTTGAAAGAAGAAAGCGCAAAATAGATATACTTGGATTCTTTTCTGCTTTGCTAACTTAATAATAATAGTCAAGTAATATTTAAACATTTTATGCTTATTTACCTTTTTATTCCGTTTCCAAATTGAGCCATTTTAATCATCGAATTTTTCACTTTTACTTACTGCAATAAAAATAATGTTGCATTTACAAAAATTATTATATAGACTTTCAGGAAAATGATTGATATTAAATGAATAAAATATCTATAAATTCACGCTTAGCCATGATTAATCAGTAGAAATCATGACTGTTGTATACATAAATTAGAGAGAATCAGATCATCTCACTTGTCTGTCCTATTACCTACATATTTATTAAAATCTATGTATAAGTATAGAAAGGAATGATAACCATGGCCATTAATTACGATATTTTGCAGTCAATTAACTATAAATTGAAATCACATCTTGCAAACTTAGAGACGATTTCTCATACAATTTATTTAAATAATAAATATGCGATATAAATGATCTAACGGTAAAATGCAACGTCATTTAGTTGTTTGTTGGTGGATTTCAAATGCATGATGCGGACTAATGTCAGTCGATCGTGCATTTACTTTTATTTGCTTGTTTAATGGATTTAAATCCTGGAATTTATACATAATTCCAACATTCACTAAAAGTTAATACTCCTCAATTTTATTCCCTATTAATATAAAAAACTTTTCATATATAATTTAACATTTTTTATTAAAACCCTTAACATCTTGACAATTTATTCTCACATTATTCATTTCGCCCACATTAATCTTCTGCGACAATCATTCAATTCGATATTCCCACCTATTCTACGTGTGACATTTTTTGCGCTAATAAATCTTAATTACTGGTCTATGGTTTGTAGCACTTATGTTATAATAGGTGTAACAGATAGTAAAAGTTATTTACGTAAAATTAAACATAAAAATTCGTAATATCCTCCGATTTTTTTCGACAGTCAATTTTACAGTTCACTGGCTATTAAGTCCTTTCAACGGATATGGGATATCCTCTGCATTTCTACATTTGCTGAGATTTAAAGAACTTGGTAAACATTATTAAAATTGATTCACAACTACATTTCAAACAATGCTGTAGGCTCATAGAGTATTTTAAATTACCATATGACATATAGACCAATCTCTTCTTCATATGCATACAATAAAACACAACAATTCTTTAATTGATGGTATTTTGATTGTAATGACTTTGAACTGTGAAAGAGAAAGGATTTTTGCTACACATCTTTTGCCATCAATAAAGTAGGCTGTTATATTATTTTTTTTTTTTAAACTTTGAATGGCTGAGAAGTGGCGAAAAAACTGCATTTAATTATATTTCAAATTGTTTTTGTTATTATACGTTTATTTAAGTGGGAGGGAAGACAATAGATCTTTGTCTCACCTCGATTTTTGGTGTGGCTTAGATTCATTGTAGTTTTAGTATATTTTGAGGTAGAATGTTATTTTATTGTTTAAATTCCGTTTTGGATAATACTTTGGTAAGTTTTATCATATTTCTTATTAGAATCTGTAAGCTACTACAGTTTCTCTATTAGAGCTACAGATTTGCGTAGAACCGACCGGTTATTAATTTTAAAATAAGAGTTAAATATAGAATGATATCTTTTTCGTGTTTCTATTTTTGTTCAATGCGACATTTGACTGTTTTATTGTTTATTTTAATAGTTGTGTTTGGTTGTTTGCGCAGTTTATAATAAACAGTTGTTATGAAACTATGCAAATATTTTCAACAATAAAATGTTTTCAGCTTTATTTGAATAATTATTAAGCATGATATAACTTTTTGAATGCCACACTTTTATGGTTATATTTTTTTCGTATAAACCAGGAAACCGTGATACATACCTATGTAATATAGATGCTGGTTTAGCCTTTGTATGCGTTATTTATTTGAGTGTAAAGTTTATAGAAAGTAGCCGTAGGCTCGAATAGGTTTACACGTTCGGTTTTATAGTTAAATTCAACAATTATTATTGGGAATCTTTTCAATAACATGCTTCATTGAACATGTGTTTTTTTTCGGTTTCCCAAAAGTTCTATAATGTTTAAACATTATGCACCTGGATTTATAATTTCACATACGATTACACTCGTAGGAAAAAATCGATACGATAATTGAGATTTTGGTAAAAAATGAGAACTAAAGTAGTAACTTATTTTTCCTAATAGTGTATTATGATGTTTTTATTCAACGTTGCACTAAAAATATTTGCAATTTCCTTTCTTTGTAATATTTACGCCTCGAGCCCACATAAATGGTATTTCCTGTCCAATTATCAAATTCGCACCCATTTCCATAAGTGTCGCCTTTACGAAATGCCATATTGCATTATAACATATGTGCATCTCGACACATTAATTGTTAATTTACACACGCAAAACAAAAATGATGCTCGCTAAGTTTTGTTTTAAACTACAATAAAATGGAAAGCTATCCTCTTGCCTTGAATTAAACGGGATATTGTCATAATGTTCTGCTTTCTGACTTTCAATGTCTAGGTGCCAATGTTTCATATTATTATCGTCGATAAACCATATAATTCATCTAAACACTATTTCAATATTTTGTCATATTGGTATCCTTTCCTATCCTGTTATATACATTTTCATGACTTGTGGTTTAAAACTACATTGTGATTTTCTCTTTTTGATTACGTTAAATTCATTATTATTACTTGTAATTTTGATTAAAATGAAGATATATTTTGTATTGTGTATAGTATGATGACCGTGGGTTCATTATAACGACCTATATATGTTGTTATTATATATTTTTATTTATTATATACTTTTCATCAAGGTTCTTATATTTTTAAGTTTATTTTCATATCAATTGAATATCAGTTTTAAATTATAAATTTTATTTGATACATGATCAGTTTAAAATGATTTAGGAGTACTCCTTGAAATAATTTCTAATTTAACTTATATTAATAAATTTCTTTGAAACTTATATGAATTTAATTTATTTTTAATAATTGATGTTAATTCATTCCCTGATAATAAATAATAATTGCTTGAATATAATTTATTATATAGAAATCTTTACAATTATAAATAAACAAAATTAATTATGAATTCGTATCAAAGCGATTTCACTTCGAATGGGCAATAAGATGCGAATTTTATGACAGAAAAAAGTGAAAATGAAAGGATTGGTAGAGATATATATTCGATTAAGTTTGTAGATTTGTGATTATTTTTCATAGATTCGAAACCACTATCTACCTATTTATAATGTATAGTTTATACAGTAGAAAGATATCAATTTTAAAATATCTTAACTTTCCATCATATACTATTAAAGTTGTGTGTTAACAAACACAATCTGTAAATGTCAAACCATCAATAATAACACAGAAGAAATCTTTTTATTTTATCGTGTTATGTACAAAAATATTTAATAGTAAATTTGTGATTTTCTGTACGTGGTTTTCGATTTCTAAACATAATCACTTTCCCAACAAACTTATTATTATTATACAAATGTTAATTTCATTTTCTTTTTCAAAAATCTTTACCGCAAATTTAAACATATTTTCCAATACGTTTTTTGGTCACATTAATCAGAAACTGATTTCGATCCCGAGTATCTAAATTATTAAATTCTAATTGCAAATTTAACGCCGTAAATTTTGTATTATTATCGTTATACATTACGTATGGTGAACTAAAAACTATTCCATTTGAAATGTTTACAGTTACCTTACATATGCGTTATGTAGCCTATAATGACCATTTGCCAAATATAACAATAACAACAGAAGGTATTTGACACAATAAGCCATATTTCATTTGACAATACTATAAATAATATCATGTTCTCAAGTACAGTTACCTAAACTAGCAATTGTCGTTTATGTATGTAATGACAAACTGTGTTGTGTATAGAGTGTGTAGAATGTAGAGCAAACGGTGATAAAAAAAATACTAGAATTATTAATGGTTAACGTGATCGCTATTGGAATCTTACAAATAGAGTTTATCATTTAAATAAAAGCATTGCGTGAAGAAATTGAACAGTATTTATTATGTGAGCTGTGAGCATTGGTATGAACGGGTTTATCCTGATTCATGATAGGTCAAAGCCGTAGAAAATACTTCCGTTGTTTCACATTATAATCTCATTGTTAATTTCACGGAGATTGCATTGATCATTATTGAATTATTAGAATTCTAACATTGTGCACATTGCCGTTTTTTACCCATAATACCATAACGTATAATTGAATTATTACAACTTTTTTATAATTGTATATTTTTATACTAAGAATTTTAAAATAGCTACTCTTTTTCAAATAATATTCTTTTTACATATGGTTACTCTATTTACCATAAAACTTTTGTGTGAAATTACAAAATTGAATTGGCCAATTTGAGATTTGACTTAAGTTAGTTTTCCAAGACGCTCATTCGTCAGAAAATTACAGCGCTCTCATTGGTTTACTGGGGGTAGTTAAAATTTCTTTGATAGACGTTACTAAGGCGGTAAAAATTACGAAACTTAATGTAAAATATTCTTCTTTCTATTTACTGGAAACAAATACAAAACCACTAGAGATACAAATCAAGAAACTCAGTTAGTCAATAGATAGCATCTTTCCGATGGACGTGATCACTATGATTTCTTGTTCTTCAGCGTTTTTAATACGCCATAAATAGAAACACTTTGTGTGTTGTTGGTTCCGGCAGAAATCGTGGCCGGTGAGCTATAGGTATATACACTCATCAAACATCATCATCATGCAACCGTGCGCAATCACCGTACTATGCCACGCATCCCGTTCACTTCCGGTCTGCGGGGCCATTGTTGCGAGCGAGGAATGCACGGACGCCCTACGCCAACGATAAGCTTACTTTTATTACGCCCCGTTTCCGTAATGTACAAATATGTTGTCGGCATTGTAATGAATGAAGTGATGGAGCGCTGTTACGCTGATTTTCGGTTTTTTTTTGCTTTTTAATGAGCATATTATAAGATGCAACGATATCCGTGAATATATTTGGGCATTTTAGTTCTGGTTGTTAGTTTATTGACAGTGAAAGTGAATTTGTTTAACTGTTAAACGTGGATTCACTTAACAAAAACTTAAATTTACCTTCCTTATTGACCAGTTGCACCACTGTATGCTAATAATGAAATTAACGGGCAGCATTGCGGGTTGCAGATATTTTAACGCAATATTTTTATATATGCGCGAATACTCTTTCTTATTTTGGATTTATTCTCGTTAATCTAAATCTAATAGAGACTAAAAAACAATCATTAGTTCTATTGTTCTATGAAATGTATATAAACAAACTATATAAATACAGTTTCATAGGTGTTAAAAAATCTAGGTATTCCATAATAGGTTTAACATTTTAAATTAAGTAGATTTTCTAATAAAAACCATTGTAAGAAAATGGTGACTTTAAAACAGTAACATTGAACTTACATGATGTCAAAAACATCTAGAACCAATTTCAAGTTCAAGGTACTTGCTTCACACATGTATATACATACAAGTAACAATAAAAAAAAGTAACTGGTGACGACATATCGTCACGGAGTAATTCGGTTCACCGCGGAGCACACGGTATAATCGCAATGTCGACCGGATCAGAAGTAGGGATTCGGTCCCCACATCGAGGGGCCCTCAATATATCGTACTTACAGTTAGCTGTGTTTGATGATTGTGCAAACAATTACAGTATTGTTAGCGGTTCCCTACTTCGTGACAGTACACAAACATTTACGTATATACTTAACACGCTCGATGCGTTTTGCTTTTAGGACACTTGTAAACAAAATAATAAAATAAATGCATGGAAACATGCTGCATCTCTTAATTCTAAAGCGCTGCAGCGCTTTCGTCAACGTTACAGAGCTTATAAGTGGTTATAGCGCTTATAGAATTATATAAAATCGCACCATTTACCACATTAAAATAGTGTCTATTGTTTTACGTTTAATGAGAATCAATACAGTTAAGCATGCTAAATTAAAATCTTCTAAATGAAATCTAATCATTTATGAGTAATTATGCATTGTGTACTTTCATCTAATTAAGAATGAAATCTTTTTCATTGCTGTGTTGTTTATAATAAAATAATATATGTGTGTATGAGATAGGAAGTCGTTACAACGTAGTTTTTATTCGGACGAAATTTCTAAAAAATTGCTCGTATTTGAATAATCGTTTTTAAATGAGATGAAATCATACAATTATTCACTATAATGGTCTATTAAACATCTAAAATATATTTGATATTCTTTTGTAGCGTTACCCACTGATTTATTCAGTAGTTTATTTATAACTCTTAAATTAATATTTAAGTAACCACATTTTTTTTATTCCATATAAAAATTGACCTTTTATTACAACTTTGTTCACACCTGAACAACTTAATATAATAGTTGATTTTGCGGTTCTCACTCAAACAACTTTTTATGCAAATGAACAATAAATAATATTTTTCACTTGCAACAAGTACCTTTTAATTTTTTTTTATTTAAAAAACTATCTTAGACTTACGATTAAATGGACTAAAAATATATTAAAAATACAGTTTTAAAATCCTGACCATAATATCCCCTAGGCTCCTATTTAGTTTATGACCATAACAATTCACATTTTGGCAAAACGACCTATCGTAATTAATTAATAATGTCAAGTATATACATATAAGGATGCTACTAATTCAGCAACCGAAGGCGCTCAGAAATAATCGTAGGGTCAGCCTTCATTGACCAAATAGACCGTACAAAATTGGCGATATATATTTTTGAATTGCTGTCAATTGCTATGGTTACCAAGCAAAACATATAATTACATGATTATATTGTTTCGTAACCAGGTTAGATTTGATTATAGGTTTTTATTAGTTTAGTGATGAATATTTTTCGGATTCACCTTTAGCAAAATTGTAAAACTTAGCCATAACTTACAGGTGTGTCGTAAATTGTGTAGGCGATTAAAAGGTGCATGTTGTTATGCGTAATATTTTTATTATTTGCTATAATCTACTATTTATATATCATTATTATTTACTTGGCGTTTATGCAAATTATCTGCATGCATGAATATATTTGAAACAGCTACGGTTGTTTTTATTTGCGTTGGTTGAATATAAAATTTTAGTTTTTATATTTTGGTATTTTAAAAAATAATACTAAATGCAGTAAGACAATCACCAACGCAGTTATTTGAAAGAAATTTATTTTTGTAATGTTACGAATAAATAAATTGCGAGTTATGCTATTATAATTCTAACAATAAAATCTATAAAATATATTTCACTAGACAGTTAGACACCTACTTATTTAAGACTTACTGTCTGTACACTGTAAGTTCTGTTTTTACGGCATATTATTCACTTTGTGACCAACGGTACCATAGGCGTGCCAACGGGTCTAACTACGGAAGGTGCATATAAAAAGAAATATTGCTCCATTTATACATTGAAATAAACAATTACAAATAATATCGAATAAAAGCAGAACTAAGTACCCTATGTGTGATTTACATTAACCAGTGAAATATTTGTTTTCGATAATAATTATTGGATTTGATATTTTTGACAAAATGGTCCTTAAGTACTCAATTTAATTTTTTAAAACAAGACTTTTACGAGAGCCATTTTCTTTTAGTTTAGGACAAAAAATTGAGAAGTTGTTCTACTTTTGTTAACTAAAGATTTAAAACGTGACGAATTTCATATTTTCTCATGTTTATTAGATACACATTTATATTTCTATTTATTGACACAAAAAATATATATTTTAATATTACGTATTTATTACGAAATAAAATAATTACGTATTTGGGATGAGTACATCCACATCAAAAACTACTCGAAATACATTAATAGACACTTTATAAACTTTCACCTTATCAAAAACAACAACATACCAACATAATTTTAGATCAGACCCGTATTTAAATTTTATCGAAACACGAATTATAGAAAATGGTCCCTACCCATATATACAATACATACTTTATTCGTTTATTTACCACATGCGTAAGCGGTATTATTTACCTAGAAAGAGGCCGATCCTATGATAATTGTTACATAATCGGCGGGAAGTCTTTGTATAAAAAAATCTTTACGTAGCTGCGTAAATATACGACCCACGTATCTATATATGCATACATATGTTTCTCTATATGAATAAATGTGCATATGTGTGGAATATGTGGGTAAATGTCAACTTGTTTTCAACAAATAACATCAGAAGCCATTGTGTAATTTTACGTAAAAATTTAGTAGATTTTCCTCTGAAAGATTTTAGTTTAAAAGATGACTATTTTAAATTTAATAGTTACACGCACTTTCTAATATATTGTATCATTAATATCAAAACTTTTGATCAACTAATTACATTGATAATATTAAGTAATTATGTAGTATATTACGTATAATTAATTTAAAACTAATATTGTTATCTGCAATTAAAATCTATTAACTGCATAATTAAATTTAAGTATAAAAAATCCTTCCTGTAGCCTAACAAGGTATGTTCTAGTAGCAAATTTCGAAATATCATATTTATATCTGGAAAAATGATATGCAAATTTATACAAATTGTAATAGTTTTAAAACACATGTAAATAAAAATTATACAGCGATTTAGAAATACGCATGTAATTAGAGAAATGGTTTTTATGAACTTGAAGTTGTCGTTTGAAAGTACAGTAATTTTTAATGTGGTTATTCGAAAAATTCAATTATTTCTTAGAACTTGTTTGTAGAAAGTGATTTTAATTGGCTGTGTTGCTTCGATTTTTTTCAAAAAAAATATCTTGACTAACGTTTTTTGAATGCAATATACATTTGAAATGTCAATTTCATTTATATTCAAACCTTCAATTAGCAAAGTACTTTATTATGATAAAATCTATTTTTATATTCGTATTCGATTCAGATTAAAACGTGTCGCAGAATTTATTTCACAATTACCACATTGAACAATATAGGAAACATATTTTGTTATTGCATTACACTTATTAAAAAAAAACGAAACGGATATTGAAATTAGTGATACAATCAATAATCACGGGACAAAAAAATTTAATATGTTTGACACATTTAAGGTATTTTGTCTTTTAAAGTTTCATTGTATAAGCTTTTATACAATGAAAACTAAAATACCTATGTCAAAACGCAATTGAAACATAACATATTCCAATTAATATTTGAAGTAATTATAGATATTGAAGGTCATTTTTTACTCACTACACTTGTTTTACATGTCCAATAAATCAATATAGCTACTGATATTTAGTGTGTTGAATCTGTCAGTCTGAGATTACATTAACCTTTTATAAATGATTTTGGTATAATGCCAAATACATTCTAAATATTGCTGTTGTCTGCGTCCATTAAAATGCTTCTTCCACTAAATTTAGAGAAGGTCTTTGAATTCACTTATTTCATAGTGTAGTGTCCAGTAATACATTTAGATCACAATTGCCAAAACTAACAAAATAATTGTGTATTTTTCTCAAATAAAACATTTATTATTGATATTAATTTACACATTTTTACACCAATTAAAAATAAAATACTGCGTATAAGAAAGTCAAGTGTAAGGCACTGCAGATATGTTTTGTTTTTACTGTACAGATTCTAATATGCTTGACACATATTGCATGTTTTAATTCTTATATAATTAACGTTTAAGAAAATAATATAGCAGAAATAAATGCATGTATAACAGATTATATAATTCAACTGTTCATATAATTTATGGTCATTCAAAATATTGGTAGCTTTTATTTTCTCTTTGCTCTAATAAATCAATTGTATTTTTTCAAATCCAAAACTGTTTCCTAATACCAACCTATACACACTTGCAATATATTGTTAAAGATTACAACTAAAGTTGAACAAAAGAAACAATAAACTAAAGAAATTAAAACTCGATTATTCATTATCTAATCCTTCAAGTGAAGCTAACATCTTACATGTTATTGTTGCGCTCTACTTTTACTGATAGTTAGGCCGTAAGCTTAAAAATATTCCGAACATGAAAGGTTATTTCAAAACGAACATGTTTGGTATTTTTAAAAGCAATTTATATAGAAGCAAATTAATGCTTATTTACAATGACTACATTTGGATGTAGTAAATTGCATTTTCATACAATTTATATTAAAAATGTTAACGATGTCTTAAATGGTCCGATAGGCATTTTTTTTTATGTAAAACATGTAGGTTGTAGGCCTACCCGAGGACTACCATTTAGAGATGACAGCCAGACCTTGAAACTAAGCTTAGTGGGATTATTATTAAGAAATTTAATTTAAATTTTTATTATCGTATTATGAAAGTGGTTTTAAAATATTTAGACGCAACTTGTCTATATATATATTCTCGTATTATTACCTAATAGTGCATAAGTTTAATTGAGCTTTTTGATGTTTATTAATAAATAAGAGTTTGGAATCCTACAAAAGATATTACAGATTTCGTAATCAAATAGATATTAAGAATTAATTTGTTTTGAAATGTTTTCCTATGTCTTATCTGATTTACAATTGAATCAGGATAAGACAATATTATATTTTCAATTACGCCACCAGTCGCGTCATTAAAAAATAATTAGGAATTGTACTAACATTTGCTTACAATTTTCCAATGATTATGGATGAATATTAATTATTAAAATCTTTCATCGTATTGCGTTGGAAAATTATATTTTTGTTAAATCTAAACCAATATAATGACAATTTTACATAAATTAAAGAATCTTTGCAATTTTGAATATGGTCAGTAAACAGTTACTCATATACTTTTACATGTGTGTGGACAGTACTATAATGGACAATCTAAGTTACGATCGTATTGTATGTAATGTCCTAGCTGCATTATCATAATTAGTTGTGCAACTATTAGCCTACACATTATGTATTATGTCGTTTCCTGCATCTGCATGACGGCTATCTACATATACATATATATCTATTGTTATTTGGTTGCTGCACGATGACAGATATCTTGCATTCTCTGCAAGGACGCGAGTAGGCAATACGACAAAAGAAAGCACGCGTGTTTGTTTTTATTATTATATTTATTCTTATAATATATTTACAACTGTATAAAAAATTTATTGATTCATAAAAAGAAATAGTAACTATTATTATTTGAGCAACTAGTTTTCGTTTTCGACAAATTTCAAACAGCATAATGCAATTTAGTGAATCATTGATTAGCATCGCAACTTTTGTATGTATATCGCATGAAACCGGAGCTATGTTTGGTTATAATATATAGAATGATATATTGGTGTCGCGGATTATGAAATACCGGGTTAATGACTTTCTATTCTGGTTTTTGTCTTACCAAAAGTGGTACAGTGGCTGGAGTTGCGCACGTCGCAACATTACGCGTTATTATTATACACACAACAAAATAATGCGTGCAAATGTGTCAAAATATAGCGATACAAAATTGATATAGTTCTACAAATAATATTTATATCGATTTGTTTATGAAGCGCGTTACGTAAGCGGATATTTAGACTGTTTTGTATTGCTATTTAAATTTGATTAAAAAACTTAATACATATATTTGATAAATAAATTATTTATAGATTTTTCTAAAAATTACTTATTATTATTTAAAAAGCTTAACGCATCTTTCAAAATTGTGAATAATTTTAATATTTTCGCTTAAATTTATTACGCAATTTGCCAAACACGATACATGCTTATATGTTACATCTAAAATAGTATCTTGTCAAAATTATGAGACGTGATGACCTAATCATATAAATGCTACCCGAAAATTTCTATTTATTACAACACTGACATATAACCCAAAGACGAGATCATCAACATATCTCAGATAATACCCATATGATTTCGAAAGTAAAACGTAATAAAACTAGAATGAAAATACTTTTTTCATCCCAGTACCTACGCATGTAATTTATATACCAATTGATCCCATATGTTACATAGCCATAACATATTAGGAATATGGTGACATTAATTGTATTTTGAAATACTCAATTAGTTTCTACTCGTTAAATATGAACCTGCTATAATTGAAAAGCATATGGAGTGCCCTACACTATTTTATTCGAATCATATAATTTATTTTGTTAGTGCAATTTAAAAGTTAGGTAACTTTATAAACACAAAATTGACGTATCGTTATTTATGTTCTATTTCTAACTTCAAGTATGCAGTATGCAAATATGCACTGCGATAATTAATGTTGGTATAGTTAAATGCCAGCATTTAGAGTAATCTTTCGCAGTGCATCTTTCACAAACGTCTGTGGAACGAATCGTGATGCGTTTAAATTGCACCTGTGTGCTCATATATGCGTCCAAATTTAGATTACGTGAATGTAACATGAAATGTTCATTTCGTTTTCAACCTGTCTGCTTTGACTCATTTCGTAAGAATTGTAAATAGATGGGTTGTTGATGTGTATTTTGAATGTAAATTGTCTCATTGACGTTTTGAAGCATGTGAAATAATGGAAGAGAACCGGTTTAGCGTGCTTTTGAGATTTCAAAAGTATGTTGTATTTGGTGGAATATATTGTAATTTATATTGCAAGATTGTTAGATAATAATCGATTTCTTTCAAAGAAGCATGATTTATATGCTACCTTTTTCGATGTGTGTTGTGTAATGCATTGTGGAATTTGTGTTTTAACAAAAATGCATGTATTTAATATCGCGCACTTACGTAAAAATATCTTCCATAAAAGTAAGTTTTATAATAAAAATAGATTAATAAATTGTGAATGACGATAAATAGAAAAATGCTTTTGTTTTATTACAAATCACTGACCTTTGGTGGTAAATTATGAATACACTTTGAAAGTTTCGAATAACAACAAAATGCTTATAGACTTTTTCTAACTTCTGATACCCTTTTTTATGAGTATATAACAAAAGTTAAGTGAACAACTTTCAAAACTATGAATGGTCTCTCAAAATAAATTATATGATAAAATCGTACAGATATATTTCGATAAAAAGTACTCAAATACAAAAGTATAAATAAACACTTAAAGCGGCCTTCACGGTTTTTGACGCGGCCGTTAAGTCCATTTCTTTTGTTTACCAACTATTACTTTGATGGTATACGGACATGGGCAGCGATATATTATTTAAGCCCAGGTGTCTTTATTATTTACTACACAATGCGGAGTAGACAGCTTGGAGAAAGTAGTGAATAATATTTTACTCTCGGCTACGTAACCAGAATACAATGAAAGAAAGGTTCTTCTCATTGTCTCGCTAATACCTTCTCAGTTCACGAAGAACTTGAACGAACTGACATTCACGACATTATACTTTATGCCAGTGAAAATCGAAGGTTGACTTAATTGCGATTATACATTGTTTTTACTGTAATTATACTCGAATTTTTAATTGAATTTTATTTGCTATTATAATTATATGAACAATTATAATTTAGTGCCATAGGGTTTAAGTAAGTTAACACGCAATGTCATATTTGCATAGGGAAACCATGCATTTTTTCATACATCCGTTTTTAAGAAAAATCTTTTCGCGTTTTAAACAAATAGCACGGATTTACGCTACGTTGCTTATATATTTAGCAAAAACAGTTTCATGCATATAGAAATTGTCATTGGCCACCAAAATTAAACGCAATTGCACAATTACTGATTTAGTAATAAAATTATTATAACGCAATAAAAAAAATTGTAATATTTTATTAAATTGAACATTACTTTTTTATAAATGAATTTTGTTTTAATCTATGCGGGACTAATCATTTGATAATTAAATAAGTTGTAATTGCATTATACAATGATGGAAAGTAATGTTTGTGAAATAAATGATGATATTGTTGGATATTGATCGATGCGGGGTAAATCAATCAGTTGGCAAATGGTAATTACTATCAGTATTGCGCTTTCTCAATTATTGTTTTTGATAGTGTTGAAAAAAAGAAATCAACACATGTCAATGAATATGTTATACGGGATTAATATGCTAAACTGTCAGCTGTTCAATGCGCGCAGAAATATGCACCTTTCAGAAAACAGAAATGATTGCTGTGTTCCATACTTATTCGATGCAAACATGTTCATTTCATATATCTTCAGTCACGTTTTTTTCTTTACGGTAAATATAACTAATGAATTGCTCGTATTCATGAAAGTTGTTATTACTATATGTTCGCGAAAATTATATGTAATTGTACATAATTTGTTTGAAACAGGAGGGAAAATCGATATCCCAGATTAAATTAATCGTACACTTTTGCTTTAGAGTAAAGAAATATATATTTTTACATATATACATATCAACACGCCTAATCCCATTAAAGGGAGTGGTAGAAAACCCTGTACATTCTTATATTTTTGAATTCTTAATAATAAACAACAATAGATTTCATAATATACTTCATTACGCACTTCATTTTTTTCGGTAGTCTATACTAATCTATATTTTATTTTTATAAATATATTTAACTGTCTATATCTAACTTTTCACCAATATTATTTGCATTTTCGTGAAAACTAGTACTTTGAGTAGGTTCCCTTAGAAATAAATTAGGATTTAGTGGTATAATCCCAGATGATTCAAACCCCGAATCCATTGTGTCTATCGCCATCTCTCGAGCTTTACAATAAGCTGCCCCAAATAGACTACACATTTGAACTGATATTAGTGCTTTTCCAGGATGTTCACGCATCCAACTTTTCACTTCCATATTGTAATAATTATGCAACGAACCCATGAAACTAATATCAAGTGGTTGTAGTTTTTGAGTAAATTCTGATGGAATCCCTAAAAGTACTACACCATTTTCATGAGAAAAGCTCTCAATTGATTTATTTATGTATAGAGTATTCAGTAGTAATAACACTGGGTCATTTTTGGATGGTTGTATGTGTTTAGTGAAAAGTTTCATCCAATCAACAAAACTATCACTTTGCATTTGTGTCCACGTATTTGGAGTGGAATTCGTTTTGTATCCAGAACATATATTTAATTTTGGTGGTACAAACATACATGTTCCTGAATAACAAACTACTGCAGTTACAAGTTTTTCATGTTCTGCTAACGATAGAGTGTTTTCTTTCAATGCAATTAATCTTGATCCCTTTGTATCTGTTATTAATCCTATTTCATCTGCGTTGTAAATGTTTGATGCTTCAAATTTATAATTATCCATTATTTTTTGTAATTCAACAAAAAATTGCTTGACTTCTAAATGATTAATTTCCATCTTGATAATTTGATTATCTTTAGTTTTGGTTTGTTTTGACTTTACTGAAAAATCCGGATGCCGATCAAAGAATCCTTGAAGCCAATCTGAACCTGCCAGTCCTTCTTTGGCGTTGAATCGATGTGGTATTTTATGTTTTTCAGCAAAGTTAAATGCGATTCGTCGCAAATCTTTTTGTGTGGGATTGAATGATTGAGTTTCTTTCATGAGTTCGACGAGTTGTCTTTCTTCTTCGAAATTAAACACGGTTTTTAAGCGGCCTAAGCCTTTTTTCGCTGCCTCTGCAATGGTAAAACCTTTCTTGATCTGCTTTATTCGGTCCATTAACGTGGACTTTGGTAGATTGTATAGAATTGAAATGCTTCTAATACACTTTTCTTTCCTTATGGCCATTTCAATTGCTTTTTTCATGTTCTCTTCCGACCAATTTTGTCGGTCTGTTTTCCTTTTGTATACTCTCATTTTTCTTGAATCTGAAATACAAATTTACACATTTTATTGATGAATTGCTAAATAATATAAATTCAACATTTCACTGCTTTCTCAAGAAAAACTGACTGCAGTTTGTAAATTACAGCTGCAGCTCGTAACAACTAACCAGAAGCCTCATGATATTAGCATAATGCAAAATACAGAGTAAAAAGCGTTATTTATGAAAATGTGCGTGTAATAATAATGCACATACCAAAACGAATAGTTTACAGTTTCTTTGCGATTATTTTAACACTACAACTGGGTTCATAACGTATCACATTCGCTTCATGTGTGCTTCAGATGACTGGTTATCAAGTACATACGTACGGTTGTGCCTCGCTGTCTGGTTTTCCCCCTCACGGCCGGTTTTACACCACTTTCCCCTCTTCCTCTTAATATATTGATCAACAGTCCTGCCTTACAGAGCAGGACTTCATATTTGTCTATACATACGCTAGGAAAAGCCTCAGATCTAAAAGAATATTTTATATATTCTAAAATTCTATATTGGTTACTTGTTTACGAGATATTGGTTTAATTTATTTCAATAAAAAAACATTCGTTTGATACACTTTCTATCTCGGATTTATCGGAATGGTTGTTGGAAAAAAATTTAAAAGGTGACAAAATGTATAAACTAGTTGCTTTTAATAGATTGAAAGTCGCTCGCAAAAACAGTAATTTTATGCGAAATTATTATAATTTATACATATGGTATATAATGATACAACGAATTAGCAAAATAGTGTCAGTTGTAGGTCAATGTGGACGGTGATGTATCGTAGATTAATGCGCTTTTTAGATGGAAAAACCTCTAATATGAAACTTAAACACTTGAAAGAAGCAGTTGTCATTTGCACATATAAATCAATAGAAAAGTAGTATTTATCATTTTATGTAAAAATATTTGTTTATATAAGCCAAAGACGTTTTAAAATTTATCTCTGCATTGTTAATTTCTTTTGGTTTATTCTTAATATATTTAGATACGCAGTACTGATTTTAAACGTATTCACATTTAGTTTGTATAGAAATAAACAGTTTTAAATTCGTGCCACTCTGTTATCAAAAGACATGCCCTATATTTTGAAAATACAATTATATTTGATAATAATCTGAATGACGATTTCACTAAATTGAATTTAGGTGTACATTATTTCATGAGCAATATGGGTAGCAATTTTTTAAGATAAGATCTGAAAGTTAGAAAGCGATTATAGTCAAATATATTAGATCAAATTACTAATGTTTATAATTAAAGTGATGTGTTTCAAAAATAGTATGAAATATACAGTTATTTTGTCTCATAAATAAATAAAAAAATTTTATATTGTTTAATTGATATTTAAACATCATTAAGAATTGAATATTATATTGTTTCAACCAGAATATAAATGAATAATAAAATCGTATGAATGTTTTTTTTATCCATAAAAATGTATAGGCTATTGAGAAATACTTGCATAAATAACCTTGCGGAAAATATATATATATCTTTCTTTTGAATGTAGCTTTATGTATAATAGGATAATTGCAGTTCTTCTAAATAATAATAATCTAAACGTTTATTTCGGAATTGCTTAAAGTTCATAGGTCATTGGCACATTTTCCTCCAAAACCACGAATTACCGATTTTAAATCATTTGGAAAGTAACGGAAGTCAAACGGATCATTTGTGCGTGATCGTGATTAAATATCTAATCGATGATCAACCAAACAACAAGGTGATCCAAACAGCCTTCGGAATAGACAGTGTCTAAATGTTAACCAATTTTTTAATTATTAATTTTCATGTCAAGTGCATTTTTAAAGTGCACTTACAATTAATCACAATTTCTAAAGCTTTTATTGCAATTTACCGCATTTCAAGAATTTCTCTTGTTCACTAATATTTATTGCTGGGAAATGTATTTTCAGGTTATGCACATATTTTCCGCGTAGTGTATAACAAGTCTATTGACCAAGGTTCTTTTGCATAACACTAATTAACGCAGTCCTTTTAAGGACAAAGCATTTATTTTAATATTTTATTTTTATTTGTGGAATACATAAATTAAGTTTAATTAATACTAGAAAAATATATTATTTATTTGTCTGATCTAATCACAGGCACCGACTAAGGTGCTACTGCATTTAATAATATTCTAACTTAAAAATTGTCTTCTTCAGAAATACCGAGACTTTACATAAATTTCTCCATAGAAGCGCTAGATTTGCGTGTAACTTTAATAAAACCACTTTACAGATTTTTGTTAAGTTACTTATAGATATTTTTGGATTTTAGTTTAGTTGCATAATTACGTAGATTTATATATAATAAATATCACACATATTAAACATATGCAATAACCTATTTTCATTTAAAAACATTAGTGAACGTGTTAAATATTACACATTTATTGACATCGATAGCCTAAAGATAGATAATTATCTTAAATGTGGAAACCTTGTTCGCACTATACAAAAAACATTTACGTTAATAACTGATATTTAAATAAATATGTACACCAAAAATTCCTGATTTATTAAATATTTATTTATTAATGCAACAATATCAACATTATTTACAAACATTTAAATATAAAGTACGTTAATTAATTAGTTCCTATTATTTATTGCGTGTATATAATGGCAGTTTGTATAAATATATTTAAATAAATATATATATATATTGACATTTTAGACTGATAGACTTTGTTCAAGTGTTACAAAAAAAATCGTTTAGGTTTTTTAATATTTGGGTGCCTAAAGCGCTTAAACATATATAATTTCGAAAACAAAGTTATTAAATATTTTTTATTTTATTTTTAACTACAGAACTATTTAAAAACTTGCTCGCGAAATTTTTTTAGAAATTAGTGTAAGCTTCTTTGTGTTGCTAACCAAATAATAATACGTAAATATTTTTTAATTTAATCTATTTATTTAAAAAAAAAAAATCGCCATATATTACTTATAACGATTTAAATATCATAGAATTTTGGGTAACTAATAAAGGACATTTTATATTTTAATTATATTTAAATAGCATTTTTAATTACAGTGCCAATCATAATTTGACCCCCACACACACAAATAATTTACTTTTATATTTCTACAGGTATCATTGATGAGAATATTGACTAAATTTATAGGTGAAGGTTAGATGAGAATATTGAACATAAAATTTTTTTTAAATATATGGGAAATAATTTACGAACCTTTCTTTCGGAAGTTCTCATATGATACCCGTGGAAAATTTGAAAGTAGTGTTTATAAAATTGTTTAGTTTATAATTAGCAGTGAATTTGTCGTAAGTTGCGTGCTATTGTTGAATTTTGAAAACTATCGGACGTGTTCGGGTACTTAGAAATTACTGTGACACCATTTTGAATTTAGGTTGGTAAAACTATCTCACAGTTGTCAACTTTTAAATAATTATGATTTAAAGTGCAGAGAAATGGTGGCTTCGTCAACAAAAAGATCTTGAACAGAACTTTTTATTCCGTTTTATTTTAATGATGTATGCTAATGTGAAACTTTTTATGTTATATGCAAAGGTTTAACAAGCAGTTATTATAATTCAATCTATTCTTCTTCTTATGCAATTCATACAGACTACTAGATGACAATCTCTCGTTTGACCTGTACTGAATGTGTTCGCGGTTCCATTAAATGCAATATGTGAAAATGGCATTAATAATTAATTGACCACATTTTTAATCAATCAGACAAAATTGTCAATGCCATGGCCACTGTTTTCGCTAAATTATATATGCTGACCAATAGAAAACGTGCGTGGTCAGTAAAAATTACCAAAAAAATACTACTAATTATTACTTATTGTTTCACTACAATTAATGTCAAGGTTAATAATTAATTGTTTGACTTCTGTTTGATCAAAATAACTTTAGGATATGAGCAAATAAAAAACTCTAATTTTATTATATTCTTTGTTTGTTTAAATATTAAAATAAGGCATGTAATAAATAATAAAGAGTATGAAATATTAAAACGTTATAAGTTGGCATCAGGCCACAAACTATACATTTAGTGAATATGGGTTGCACGCTTTTAGGTATTGTTCCGATTTGGGATGGTAGAAATTGGGTCGTTATGCTCCTAAGAAAAACACATTTCTAAAATACTAAAAGGATGTTAAAATATGTTTATTTCTTTTACACTTTATTTGATAGTACAATGACAGCGATGTTTAATGCATATGTTTGGTGTATCAAGTGTTATAAAAAGCACAAAACAGGATGTGAAATTTAATATTTGTTCGGATGGTCAGTGACGTCACGGGCGCTACCCGTATGCCGCACATTTATTCAACTTGGGGATATCAATTGATCAAATAAAATTAAACATAATTTAATAACATATACAAACAATGACTTGTTGACAAAACGGAGATGCTCATTTGGTTATTTAATATTGCTAATTTATAATTGCAGTGATTTCATTAACCGGATGTATATCATGCGTTTTAATAAACATTTTATTAAATTGTTTTAATATTTGAATTGTTCGGTATAAAATTTCTTTGCTTTCACCAAATAATTATTTACAAAATCGTAGATGATTCATTTTAAATTTTGCTATTAAAAGTGTGAACTATACTAATTAACTTTTAACATATAACCTGCGGCCTTTGAGTTTGAACTGTGCCTGTGCACTTATTTTCACTGTTTGGCTTTGTTAACTAGCGAATAGCCTCAATTTTCTTTTATTTTCAAATTGCACATGCATGTGTTCATTTATGCACGCTAACGTCCTTATGCGTTGACCTGACCCATGGGACGTAATCGTTCACCACGACATGGTGGTCTTCGGTTCATGTCCCTTACTCTTAACAGACTTAAAAACTAATCTATATTACAAGATTTACATTCAACCAGGTGTGTAATAAGAGATATTTGAGTTTATTTTAAATTATTTATTAAAATAAATATACACAAATTAATCATTTGGAATTTTCGCTGGTATTTAGGCAACTTTGTATTTCAATCGTAGGCTTATTTTTAATTTAATGTAAATCATAAATAAAAATGTTTATTTGTGATATTAATTTGGATTAGAAGTTCTTTTTTTTAGTAGTATTAGGGCTTATATATTTGCTAGTGCGATTCTGTGCTTACGTTATGTTTCATTGACTTTTAGATCACGTTACTGAGTAAGTGAGTAGATCAAATATCGCGTCTATTCATTGTATTAATTTCAACTTGATTGAACCGTTGTCTGCGGTGCTAGTGTTCGAATACGAGAAAAACATCTGCTTGTAAGTAACTAAAGTTGCCTGTCGAACAAATTTTTCCTCATCGGTTTCGAATTGTTTTTCACCATTGGTTTTACGAAATACATTCGTATGAGTTTCTGTGTTACATGCATACGTATGTAGATATTTTTTTTTAAACGAAATTGTTTGAAAACCTCTGCATATACTAATACACACAAGTACATTACATGTGCGGACGAAACTTTTTGTTAATAATAGCATTTCAGTTCCCGAGTGTGTTCTCTTTAAATAGTATCACCGCGGTATCCCTGCATTGGCATCGTGCAACCCACCTCGGTTCGTCAGCTCCACCAATATCTTGTCGTGGTGTTTCACTCACACAAAACACGAACAATTATTCATCAATCATCCTACGAGCCCCGTACTTTACCTTGTATGTACGAGTGCATATATTATTAGCAGTCAATCACTTCACGTCAAGACGGTTAATTGTTGACACCAGAGCGGTACTGCACCAGGTGAAAGCACACGCGAATTCAACATATCAGATGTGATTTGTTATTGTAAATATTTGTGAGCAAGTGTGTGATGGTCGGCGTGAAACGAAAGTGAAAATTGCGCTAGTTTTCGCGAT